>CM065809.1:60228143-60565643 GCA_033398695.1 Orobanche coerulescens | reverse complement strand
TTACTTCGTTCTTTAGTTCTATTTGAGAGGATCCTGAGTAAAAGTGTTTTGTTTTTCTACCGAGCTAAAACAATATGCTAATGTATCTAGTAAACCAAAGTCACCATTGAATAGCTATTTTGCTTCAAGTTTTTTTTTTATTTTTCTTATAATTCTAAATAAAAATAGAAAATTTAGTTATGATTAGAGATTGTATTTTTATTTTTCACCATGGATTCTTTACTCAATACTTATTTAATTGGAAATCTGGGTCCAATTCAAAAATTCTGTTTCATAATTTTATAGTTCAACTTTGAGATTTATAAGTAACTCGTGTATACAAATTACAAGAATGTGTATTTTTTTATCGAATTTATCATTGAGGGGTAAAGAATTTAATCCTTTTTAGAAATAAAGTTTTTGGTCGGAATATGAATAAAACCGAAAGACTCTTTAATTATTAAAAGATTAAAGGAACAAATCACAATTTTACCACTAAACTATACCCACTACAATATGATTATTGTATATAAATAACCATTTTTTCGAATTAGATAATTGAATATGATCAAGTATAGGATCATCAAAGAATCATCAAATCGAGAGTGTTCAGCCTTTTCACGGGTAGATAAAAATTTAATGAGATTTGGAAAAGAGGCTTCATTTAATTTTAATTTAAATAATAAATAACATAATTAAAGTTTATCTTTTGATAATAGATTATAGATAAAAAACACACTAAAATTATAAGAGAAAAAGCATTATAGAAGAATCGACAGTTTATTTTTTAGTTTAGAAAATTAAAATATAATCATAAAAGTCCTTCTTATTTTTTTTAGTTCTATTGTTGATGTGTCCCAGTTTTAGATAAAAGAAATTTACGATTTGCGTATTATTATTTATATATAATATAGAAAGAAAATAAAGACTCCTTACATTAACATTATATGTAAGGTAAAATGTAGTAATTATTTGTTTTTCAATAGGGAGAGATGGTTGAGTGGACTAAAGCGTTTGATTGCTAATCCGTTGTACGAGTTATTCGTACCGAGGGTTCGAATCCCTCTCTTTCTGTTTTTATTTATGACTTTATTTATATTTAATATTTATTTAAGTTTTTTAAATTTTTAAAATAAAAGGGACGAAATAGATAAAATCTTATTATTTTATTTTATTCTTCACGGCCAGGATTCTGTCCCGAATCATTAGGTAAGAATCCAAATATAAATAGAGAAACAAAAAATATCACTACGGTATAAACAAAGAGTTTCAGAATAAACATTACATAATCTCTAAGATGATTTTTGTAAAAAAAAAATAGATCTTATATTTTTCTACTATATCATAATTTTAGGACATCAAGAAATTAGGTTTTTTCTAAAACTAAAAATACATTGTTACAAATGAATTTGTTTTTCATTAATAAAATTTTTTGTTTATTTTATATCCATATACAAACCAAATCAGATATTGTGGTAGATCCAAAATATACTAAATATAATAGGTTTAGGTTCTTTCGCCAGAAAAGGATCAAAGTGGGGGGGATCAACCAGATTTATGATGACTATACAAGAATTTCAATATTTGAATCAAGGGTTTATACTCTCAAACTTTTATTATTTTATCAATTGTTAAAATTTTATCGAAGAAATAATTTATTTTCTAGGATATTATTAAACTAAGGATATCACCGAAAACTTATAGTAGCTTGCTAAACAAAATCCAAGGAAAAAAATCACAGGTATGACTGGCATAAAATCTATGATTTGTTCCGGGAATTATTATTCACGTGATGTGTCTTACCTAATACTGATTGTAGATACATAGATGGAAGGTTCTAGATCCTTCTAGAGGTAGTAGGATCCTATTAGATATCTTACCTTATCTAGGAATCCTATGTATGGAAGGACTCTCATTGTAATGCCTATATAAAGACCCCTCTATCAGTGTTATGAAGACAATTGATTTGATGTCTTTTACTTTCTCCTCAAACACGTTATCAGCACGTAGTATCTCAACTGAGTAGGAAAAATTCGTCCGAAATTCAGAAATTCCGAAAAAAAAAAAATCTGAAACCCTAAAATCCGCTGCCGCCGTCGCCGATCCAAATCAGTACCAGATCGGACGCCCCCGCGAATCCCGCGGCCTGCATCCCCCACGGAACCCGACCAGTCGTCTTCCCGCAAGAATAGGTTTGCCGATTCACAGCTCCGGTCAGTCGCGAATCGCGATCCCTTCCCCTCCCCATCCGACGTCGCACCAGACTCGCCGAAGAAAGAAATCGTCGCCTCCAACCACCGCGACCCGAACCCGACTTCCCAGCATCAGTCTCGTCTCCGACTTCTGTTCAGACAGTCGCATCTTGTCCGCCGCCAACCCTGCTCCGACTCTGACCCCAGTTCCGACGACAACTCCTCTGCTCGACCCGTCTGCAGCCTTCGGCCTGCCCGACTGACCAGCCCGTGTTTGGCCCACCCCGGTTTTTACCTGAGTCAGTTGCTACCCAGCCCGAACCCGACTCGCGATCCAGTCCAGTCCGGTTGTGACCCGACCCAGTTGCCGACCCGACCTGCTCGACAGTCCCATTTTCATCCAGCCAACTGTTGCCTAAGGCTGTGACCCGATCTGATCGAAGTACTGCCGGATCGTCCAAATGGTTTTATGCACGTGATATTTAATGTTTGAAAACCTAGTGCAATCGAGACAAAACCTATCAAAATCGAAAAAAACGAGAGACGAGAATTTCCGCGCGTAAATTTTCTGCACAGCGCAGTCGTACTCAAAACATGTTTCCTGATTCGTTAACCGTCAGATCAGTGTGAAATTTTGGTAGCATCTTCTCAACACAAATATCTGTATATTCAATGGTGGAGATCGGATTCTGAGTAATATTGATTATTGAATCTACTGCCGAATAGAAGCAGATTTTTACGAGGAAATTTGGAGATCCGACTACATCCAATACCGAGGTGCTGCATCGCCGCACTCGAGTCCTTTTCCGGCCGAATTATCGAGTCCAGTAGCCTTATACGGACGTTTCTCTACTCTCTATTTTCCTAATTCATGATTCATTTATCATTAACTTGTATGTTTATGAATCTAACTATGTTTATGCTTTACGTGGCATATGGGAAAATATATTGCTCATGATGATGTGCACGATATGGAGAGAAGTCATATTTATCCCGTTCAAGGGTCAAAGTAAAATGTAGAACAGAGTACTCACGAAAATATGTTTCTCATATGGAGAGAAGCTCCCGTTCAAGGATCAAAGAAAATATGGAACCAAGTACCCGTAAGATTTTATTAAAGTTCCCGTTTTTTTTTTCAATTCCTCTCCTTTGGGAAATTTTCTTTTGGGGAATTGGGTATTTGGGTTCTTTATCTCCCACGCTACTTTGCGGTGGATGAGACAATGAGAGGTGGTATCACTCTCATATGTCGAAGTAAACTGTGTGACGGTCCTGGGGGACTCACGGATAATTGTTGAAAGTCGATATTTGTGGTCGTTGCATACACCACGTTTTGGGTGCGATTTGACGTCGCCGTTTTGTCGATTTTAAACCAACAATTAAATAAAACGAACATTTTCGGTAACGGTAAAGTTATGACTTGTTCATGATTAGTCACGAATTTGTGACGTATAAATGGGACAAACATCGATTGCGACGGATATGTCATGGTTAAAATCGATTTGTGACGGAATTGTCACGTCGAATTGAGCGACCACCACGTTGGTCTTGACCCAATCCCATACTTGGAAAACTCCATCTTTCATCCTATTAAAATAAAATATTGCATGTGGGTGTAGACATGCACCGTCTCCTTACAACATGATATATGAACGAATGTACGAGTAATTCTCATGAGTTTCAACATGTAAAGCAATGGCATATTGCGGTAAATACATGAATTCCTTGACCTCGATTATAGTTCGTATGACTATAGGTCCGAATACTTCTCCGAGTATTTGTAAAGGCATGTGCCTTATACATTTGACTATATTTAGTCGATCTTATTGGATGGTCAAGACAAGTTGGTTATGGTATATTCATTATGTCTCATGGTTTAAAATGCTTAATTATGATGCACCGCATTGTACCTATCACTAGTGCATAATTAACCTAATGTAACACCCCAAAAGTGTTACTTAAAAGCCTAAAAGTGTTGCTTTAGGTAATAGGTAACACTTTTATAAGTGAAACATCTGCCCGTGCTACCTATTCTCTTAGGTAGCACTTTCCAATACTAATGTATCACCTTTTCAAGTGCTACTCAAAATTTCCTAATGTAACACTTTCTTCAAACTAATGTAGCATATTCATAGTGCTACTAATAATTTTTTATGTATCACTTTTTACTCTTTAGTATCATTTTTTACTTCATCTTTTGAACTATAGTAACACTTTATTATATATTATGTATCATTTTACGTCAGCATATGTAACACTCTATTAGATATTGGGTGACACATTTTTTTATTAACCAACTTTATAGTATCATTTCTATACGTGTCTTATATATTGATAATAACATTAAAACTTACAAAAGCAAGAAAAGAATGTAAAATAGAATGATATTATTGATATTCAACTGTCATCGTAAAAAATGAGCCACAAAGTAGTATTCATCAATTGAAGCACACTATATTGTGTTCAAAAAAAAAAAAAAAAATTAACCCAAAAATCCAATCATATAATACATCTCTTCCTAAAACATAATCTCTAAAAGAACATTTATTTGTTTCTTCATCTTCAATTTCAACGTCCTATCCATGCATGTTTCTCGAAACTTCATCAGTCCTTGCTACCATAATACATCATCTTCATCATCCTGCAGTAAGAATAAGGTAAAATAAATAAATAATAAAATAAAAGTAGCTCCAGAGTTCCCATCAGATAACATATTATGCACCAAATTTAAGTAGAGATACGTGAAAGAAACACATTAAGAAATGTACTCTCACATGCCGAAAACGTGAAATCAAAGAAAGGTAATCAAAATTTACAAACTATTCTCAAACTACATCTAAATAAATAATGGAAAGAGCACCCAAACTCATACCAAAGTCCTGCAAAAAAATAAACTTAATATATTCATGAGGCTAATCGCTGTCTGAAACATAGCGGAATAGATTCATACTTTCACTTAATATATCGTTATAATTCAGAAACTTATTCTGTCAAAACTAACTAAAAAGTTCCAATTTCGCTCTCGATTTTTCCAATTTTGCTCATTCGTCAACAGTAATATTTCTAAAAAATCTAAAAATAATATGTCATTGCACACACAAGGATTGAGGTGTTGTCAGATCATTCCATAAAAATGTTACTGGGTTATATCCAAAATGAAAAAAAAAATAGAACAATCCGTACAGTCAAGCTCCCTTCTTCCAGGATTTCAGTTATGAAATGGTATTAGCTTTCTCCTACATCTTCCCCAGCCATAGGTGGGAGTACTTGGTGTAAGCCTATTCTCTATTAAGGTGGTTGCTTACCTTTTCTTCATATTCTTCTTCTTCTTAGCTTATGCCTATTTGTTATCCCACTGAGCTACCTTTTATGAACTACCCCACCCATTCTTGAATTTCTTATTTATTGGCATTCCTATATATATTAGAATATTGTATTTATGTCGCTAACTATTCCTGTAAGGATTGGATTTAGCTAATCTGAGTTCTGCTGTTAACTCTTCTTCCTTTCCAGACTGCTACAATGCTTTGTTTGTTGCTCCTTACTCCGAGACTTCATTATGAACAACATCTTTCTTAGCATACCGAGCTAACTGAAAGCATTCGAGTGAAGTAGCACTTAATAGTCTATCTTTCTTTCTCTGAGAAATCCCTGTGTGCAAACACCTGCTCTTCTCCAGTAACAAGAGAGATAGTGAGATGTTCACATAGTCTAAACTTTCATTTGGAAGCAGTTCTCCTAAGACTAAGAAAAGAAGAGGAAGCGTACTTTCGTATACGGCTGCACGCACGGACCTATCTCTTTCTTTTTTAGAATGCATTTCTTCGTCATGGTAGAACCCTAGAAGGTTTAGATAATATGGAACTTCGCTAACCGGAGGAAAACAAAATAGACTCTTACTTAAACTTAAACAAGGGAATAGCATGGATCTGCGCCTCTTGACTATTTTGTTTACATAAAGGAAAGATCTTGATTTAATTACCGCAAGAGCAAGCAAAACGATACCATCAGGAAAAACAAATCAAAACAAATTAATCATATGCAAGATGAGTAAGCAGATCTGAAGCTACCATCAGGAATGAATGATCAAACTTGGATGTAAAGAGGCATCAAACATTATTTGCTCAATCTGTAACATATCAACATAAACATAGTCACAAGAATCTTTCAGAAGGGCAAATGCAGGTTACATCTGAAATTAGTAATACCAACCAAGCATAAGGGTTATTATATTCCATGAAATTGAGGACTTCAGGTAAAGTATTTCCTCCATCATCTTCCATCGATTTACAACCAAGTTCAACTCAGTAAAATAGATAGAGTGAGCTCTGAATTGAATTTTTTTTTTTTTTGGGTTTGGGGGGAGGGGGGGTAACTTTAGACTGCATTTTTTAAGTTTTAAAAGACACACAAAAGGGATATTATGGAGGTCAGGGAGATGTCAGTTCCCCCTGTAATTCTCATGAAAGATGTATAGACTGTTTGAACTGTTCCAGCAAGGATGTAATCAACCAGATCTATGCTTGTTATTGTGTGGTTCTCCTTCAAAGCATCTGCTATTTCCACAGCTCCCTGATACATTCGGGGAGTTGGAAAATAATGGACAATCATAGCACAAAACAAGAGATCCAAGACTTGTCCAGTTATTCATTAAAGAGATCGTGAGATTGCACGGTGCCCCTAAGAGTATCGTTTCTGATCGTGACGGGCGATTCGTGTCGCATTTTTGGAAATCTGTTCATCGTGCCATGGGAACTCAGCACAACTTTTCACCCTCAGTACGACGGACAATCAGAGCGAACTATTTAGGCGTTAGAGGACATGTTGAAGGCATGTGTTCTCGATTGGAAAGATGATTGGGAAGCCCAACTACCGTTGATCGAGTTCACGTATAACAACAGTTGGCATGCTTCGATTAAGATGGCACCTTACGAGGCCTTATACGGTCGTCGTTGTCGATCTCCCTTATATTGGGATGACTTATCAGAATCAATCGGCACTGAGCCCAATATGCTATTAGCCACCCGTGAAAAGGTAGCGTTGATCCGGAGTCGTTTGTTGACCGCTCAGAGTCAACAAAAATCTTATGCAGATAATCTGTTAGGAGTATGCCCTCGAATGCCACTCAGAGGATGTTAATGAGGGCATTGTACTTGTAATTATGTAAAACATTTATATAAGACAATGAATGTTTCTTTATTTACTGGTAGTTACTGGTATTCTTAACTCGTAAATATACATATAGAAACTAGTCTGTGTATTTTAGAGCAAAACGTTCCACTCCTTATTGGATAAGGGGGTAGGCACTGGAAAGGTTTATAGCTCAAATACTTAAATCGTTCGCAAGTCGATGAAACTTAACTGGGCGTTAAGTTTATGTGAAGACTTGTATGACGTGTTCTTTGACATGTAGAGTGCCTGTCGAACACTAATGATTAGTGGGAGCACACGTTATAGGTATGCTAATTGGACTAGTATACTCGAACCGACTCACCCTCGATTCGTCACACGGATTTCACACCGGGACAGTCAATGACGGAATCGAAAGGTTGCGATAGGTATTCGTGAACCTTCGACTTGAGGATTTAGTAGGGATGTGCTTGTGACGTCAAGATTTTCATTAGAGTAGTTCGACCCTGTAAACCGGAAGGCGGGGGTCAACCTCGACGTGCATCTTGACTGGCAAGTAGCAGGTCCTACTGAATACCAAGATAGAATTCTTTCTCCCATTAGTGAGCGGGTTATATGTCCTATGTGGTTATTGGCAGATGAGATCATAAGTCTTTGGCCAAAGCATTGGAGCTAGTTGTATTGGATACATGAGAGCTCGATGATCTCGATTTGCATTAACGCATGCATAGCGTCAAGTACAGATGGGGTTTGACTGACTGTGACCCTATAACTTGATCGGGACATTTGAAAGGAGGGTTTATACATATACTGGTATTCACGACAGAATGGTTCTTGAATGATCCCAATCATTCGTTCTCAGTCGGGGTACAGTGTAGGCCGCCAGGATGGCTAGGTGGTGCTACTACTCTTTGGTTCCTCCCATTGCTGACTGAGACGGACCTACCGAGTCGCGTATTAGGATTGACGACGGGATGAATCGAGCTTAATCTCTCATTATGAATATTAGATAATGGATATCTAATTTTGGACATTGGATGTCTAAATTGATTTATTGGATAAATTAATTTACGGCCTAATGAATTAAATAAATTACCGGGTGATTAATTTAATTGATGAATATAATTATTTCTTGGAGAAATTAATTATGTCATTATGTATTTGATATGATTTATTAATTAGATTAATTAATCGATATAAATATATCGGAACGGAATCGAAGTTTATCTATTTGGACTCACGGGAGTCCGAAATGAATCGAACTCATCTGATTCCTTCTATAAGGCCGCCCCACACCTACTCCCTCACTTGGTCTTGGTCTTCACTTTGTAGGGTGGTAGACTTGTAACCAATCAAGGGGACAAATATCAACCCTTGGTGATATTGTCTAAAGTAGGAGATTTTGGGGGATTTGAATAAGGGTATAATGAAGACCACTCATCCTCCTCCTCAACAATTCCTTCCGTGAGAATTGAGACATATAGAGAGAGAATATCTTTTTCTCAAGTCTTCATCTTTCCTTATCATTCTTCTTCATATTTCTTGGAGAAATATTGTGAGGATTAATTGAGAGATATAGATTAAGCACTTAGAGTGTTATAATCTTGAATATAAAGTTTCCATCACTTAATTCTAGCCGTAAGCTTAGAGGTTAATTAGGTGATAGTCATTCCGGTCA
Organism: Orobanche coerulescens; assembly: GCA_033398695.1. Taxonomy (NCBI): domain Eukaryota; kingdom Viridiplantae; phylum Streptophyta; class Magnoliopsida; order Lamiales; family Orobanchaceae; genus Orobanche; species Orobanche coerulescens. The sequence goes on along the minus strand of CM065809.1, from coordinate 60,556,664 downwards.
TTTTTCCGGCGCGTGGCTAGTAGAGACACGATGCTTTCGGTGTTGGATCGTTCAAAGCTTGGAGCGGATTAGATTCGTAGAGATCAAGCAAAGCTTAGGGAATAGCTCAAGAGAAGGTTACCATTTAATCAACGGACTTCAAGGGTTAGTTTCTTACAACTCTTGCCTTTCGTTTATATACGTATATACGTAGCTCGATCGATTCTCATAGGTATTTGGATTGAATTAATTTTCATTTTACCGCTTCCGCAGGGCCTTCGTTTTAGGCACCGAATCCCAACAGTGGTCTCGGAGAGTAGGTCTTGCGATCGTATATCCGATATTGGCATTTGGAATGCTCGATTAGATGGTGAATGATTTGGAATCATTTTAGTCATAATCGTGGTATATGTTTTTTCGTTCATTATAGTTGTGTTTTTCGTAAGTTTATGTCTAAATACAAATCTTCTATTTCTTGGAAATATGATTTATATTGATGATATGAATGTTGGAAAATATAGATATTGGATATCCGGTCGAAAAACTAGCCCCAAATTGTCGATGGACGGTCCGGGAGAGGTCCGGAAGCAGGGGGCCGTGGCCCAGGGCTGTTGCAGCCCGCTTGGGAAGGCACTGGACTGGGGGCCACGGCCCTGGCTCAGGGGGCCGCAGCCCAGGGCTGCTTGGCAGCCCTGCTTGCTGCCTGGCTCGTTTCGGGCGTGGTCCAGCCACTTTCCGGACCCGTTTCGGGCTTGTTTTCTTCGTGTATTCCTAAAAATGATTTATGGTATTTCATTTTATAAGGAAAAATTGATTAATTGGAATACTTGTGATCGACGGAATTATTTTGAACGTTTTCATATTACCGATTGTGTGAATCGATTGGATCGGTTCGTGTTGTTGATTGGATCAATGTATCTCTACCCTTTCCATTTATTAGTATTTATTAGATGAATGCTTTTGAATGGGGATGTGGTTTGTGGACTTAGTTTTGAATCGTTCGTTTTATTCGATTGGGTTGTAAAGGCCGTTTTGAACATATTTATTTTACTAGAAATATTTGTATCTAGGATGCAATTTTCAATGTAAAATTTATATGTAATGACGAAGACCGGAGGAAGATCCGTTTCGAGAAGACGAAGATTCAAGACGAAGACTTGTAACTAGATTACGGAGTTTTTGTTTTCTAGGAACGGTCCATGAACCAGATGTTGGTAGCAACTAGGTTGTGAATGGTTGTTTCATATTGTATGAATGCCACAAACGCGCTTAAATGATTAATGTGCAAAGTGTAACGTTAATCGCGAAAATTATCCCACGACAAATAATTAAGTTTATAAGTGTTATGTCGAGATTTACTCACCTCAACAGGCGATCGACTACAAGGCCGAGCGAGTCCACGACCAATCAGGCTATGGCGAACTCGCCAAAATGAAGACAACAGTCCGCCTTCGACCATCTAGCAATCGCCTTCGGCACCTAGCGATCGACTCTGGTGCCCGACTTAGGACGACCATCCTGTACCACGAACAGAGACCTTCGTCCGTCAAAGACCACGAAGACTGAATCTCAAAGCAGCTCCCATGTGCAGATCCGCGACAGGCGCCGCATTTCATGGATCATTGACCACAGCCTATCACCACCTTATCACCTACCGACAGACCCGCCGAAAGGTACAAGGTGGGACCGCCCGTGACAGCGACTCAGACGCGTGCAGACTTCTCATTGGACCGCACAGCTGGCTGCCAGCAACTCCTGCGGACTTTAAGGGGACCATCCCATGTGCTAAAGATGATCGCCCGCTTATTATAATACAGCGGCGGCGATCGCCCAGCAGGACCCAGTCCTATAAATAGAGAACCTCCAGCAACTGGAAAAAGGTTGGAAAATCATTCCAAAAAACGTTCCTCTCAGTTGACAACTACATTGACAAACACATGCAAACATACACACGCTTAGACTCTGGACTTCCTCTCCCGAATCTACCTCAGGATTTCTCTCTCAGTACCTCTCTACCAGAATACGGTCGGCAAAGGCAAGAAGTCTACACAGTACAGATTCAAAGAGACTCGCAAGTCCAGGAGCTTAAACATACAGCTAATACACACCGTGAGAGACTGTCGATTTCTCACGGTCGTCACAGCTCATCAATGTTTTTACAAGAACTCGCAGAGCATCATATTTGGTTCTTCTGGCAATCTACACGCTCGCTAGCTAAGATAACTAGGGTCTTTACACTCATTGTAATTGTACTCTAACATTAATACTTGTATCCCAGAATATTTGTATTAATAACATCTCGCGAGAGCATTGAAGACCGGGACTAACAACCCCAGCAAATCTTGTGTTATTTACTTTCTCTACGGAAGTGCTCTCGCACTTTGTTTGCTATCCATCCATTCCAGCAATATCTATCTCCGGATAATATTTTGGGTAGCAAAAATTAGCGCTAGAGGAAGGGGATCTTAACCTTCATTTTTTATTCATACCATCCCGAAGAACACTCACTGTTCCCGAGGCATATACCTGAAGTGACACTCACTGCGCTTCAAAGAAAAGCCTTCAGAATCATGACGTCCGCCACTACATCGAAGAGAGCCACTCTCCGAATCGCCGGACACCATATCCCGGCTCAATCGGAGCCCCATCCGACGGTAGAGGGAAGCCGCGGCAACGCGAGACTCTCGATCCCGCACCTGAGGGGTGGCCCCAGCCTCTCACTCGACCAGTTACAAACCTCGGAACAGATCGAGGAGGCTATGGCCATCCTAAATGAGCGATAGAGAGCATGCGCGGCGCCTGCAATAACTCCCTCGGCCATCCGCCGCGTGGGCAAACGGAAGTTCAAAGGGTTACTGGGCGAGCGATCGTCTGAAAGCCCCGATTCGCGAGAAAAGGCTCTCGCCAGACCAGACGGTTCCGTATTCAGTCGCTTGGGAAGCGACCCATCATGGCGACCAGGGCATTATGGCCCCAACCACGAGACGGCGGAATCCGAGTCCGTCACCAGGAGTTCGGCATATCCAACTCCCAGCCAAACCAAAGTATACCGTTTGGCTCCCACTCCGAACGCCAGGGGGTCAGTACTTGATCGCCTCGGCTCCCGCTCTGACGCCTAGCCGAGAGAAACTAGGCCACGGCGATGGCCGCTATGCAACACCAGCTCGACGAGATGAAAGCACTCTTGGACACTGGGGCAAGCACCAGCAGAAAGATCATCAGACCGACCGAGCCACTCGCGGTCCACATAGAGCTCGCCCCCGTGCAACCAATGATCGCTCCTCCAAAAACACCTATGTACGAATGGAGATCGGACCCCGAGACCCACCTAAGTAAGTTCCGTATTTACATGACTGGGTGTGGGGCATCAGATGCAACCAAATGCCGAATCTTCCCATTAACATTGGGCGAGCTAGCCCATAGGTGGTACGTCTCACTACCACCGCGATCGATCAGCTCCTTTGAGAAACTGGCGAGTGACTTCACGTCATACTTCGCCGCCAAGGTCGCTAGACCAGAAGGCCCCCACCGCATGATGAAAATAAGGCAGGGGGAAGACGAATCCGACACGAATTACATCGACCGGGTGGATGAAATAGTCCTCACCGTCGAGCCTATCAACGACGAGCTCGCTCTCTATTCGGTCCTGGGGGGATTCTATGGTCACTCACCCATGTTTAGACATCTGACGAAGGACATCCCCCCAACCTACGCGATCTTCCGCGCTAAGGCTGCCGACTTTCTGGCCAGGCAAAGGCTACTCACCCTCCGCCTAGGCGAGGAAATGCCACCTCCTGACCAAAAGACGGCGATCGACAAAACCAAAAAGACGGTCGCCAAGCCATCCGGCGACCACAAGGCCTACGAGGATGTGGAATCCCATCTCCTCCACACGTTCAACCGAACTCCGGCCCATATTTTCTACGCCATCAAGGGGCACGAACCGCTAAACAAGCCAAAGGCTATAAGGGACCACGATCATCTGGACCACAATCAATATTGTGCCTACCACAAGAGTCCCGGCCACAACACCAACCAATGCCGCGACCTCCTCAGACAACTCTGGAGATTATTCGAAGAAGGCAAGTTGGACAGCTTGTTGGCTTAGCCGGAGCCCCACCAATCTCCCAACACGGTCGCCCGAGTCGAACGCGAACAGGCCGGAAAGCTTATACGAGCCGACCCCTCGATCAACCTCGGTGACCGTATCTACATGCTTCAATCAAGAGAACGGAACTTCGGAAGTCTCTCCCCGATTTCCCACCTCATTTAACAAAAGGCTACTGCCTGAGCTAACGCTTGGAAAAAGAGGATGACTCGCTCGCCCTCTAAAGTTCGTCATCGACATGATGGACCTAGGCAGCGATCGCCTCCCCTAGCACAACGTATACCATCAAGGATCGTCATCTGACATGATGGTCTGTGGTAGAAGAGTGCCGCCATGGTCGCAAAAATAGATTAAACCGACGATCCGTCCATGCAAGGTTCCTTTGGGCTTCAATCGCTCACCCTTCGTTTAAATACGAGGAAGGCATAGCCGAAGCTCTCTCCAAAATAAATCAGAGGATTACTCGCTCGCTCTCTAAAGTTCGTCATCTACATGAAGAACCTAGGCAGGCGATCTCCTCCCCTTACACAACATATACCGTCGAGGATCGTCATCTGACTTGATGGTCCGAGGTAGAAGACTGTCGCCATGGTCATGGAGGACGATGGAACCATTCTTTGCGCCCATGCAAGGTCCCTTTGGGCCACGATCGCCCGCCCTTCGTTTAAATACGAGGCCGGCGCAGTCTGAGGGCCCTCCAAAACTAATCTGTGGACACGTTCGCCCACCCTCAAAGGTCCATCACTTAACGTGGTGGGTCCTTCCCGGACAATGCGACGCGTCCCTCTCCCCATCTCAACATATACCGTCGAGGGTCGCCATCTTAATGGCGGCCCTAGGTAGAAGCAGATCTAACAATCCGCGGACATGGAGTTGATTAATCCGACAACGCCCCGCGCAAGGAATCTTCCAGACCAAGACCGCACGCCCTTTGTTTAAATACGAGGCGAGGCGCAGCCTTCGGAGGATCCTACCAATTAAGTGAGTCGCGAGAACTTAGCCATCAGACGGAATGTCACTCGCGCACAAGACATGATCATGGAGATCGGTCCATCGAACTCCACGATTGTGCACGGCTCCTCAAGACCGAGATGGACGGCCTTTCGAGGTTTCGACAAAATTGAAGACTGCTCACTCGACGGTTTATTTTCATCCCCTTACTTCCACTAGGTGAACAAAAACAAGGGGGAAGAGTGCGGAGCTATTTATACGACGATCATCCCTATTAAACGACATATGGAGATCGGCATCTTTCAGATGTTTGTGCAGCGATCGAATTTGTTGTAAAAGTTATCTATATGAGTTTATCAATTCACTTGGAGCTACACACGCAACAATCTCTCATCACACATTTATACAAAGTCATGCAAAGACTCAGAAAATCAATCATTCAAGTAAAAAATTAGAAAATCAAACATTCATTTCATTACTTGAAGTTTCAGAAGTACATACACGGTCGCCCGAAGGCCAAAGTATTACAAGAGAAAGCTACAAAATTACATGGCAAAAAGCTAAAACAATAAGAATGAAGAGCCTTAGGCCCCCGCCTGGCCTTCGCCTTCAACCTCTGGATTGGCCCGCGACCCTTCGCCAGCTTCCGGAGCGACCTCCCCGTCCTACGGAGCGTCAGGATGAACAAGGTTCGCCAGAGTCGGATACCAGCTTAAGTCCACGCCGATGTCCGCAAGATCCAAGATATGCAAGGAGAAGGCAGGATGAAGAGGGTGCTCCAACGCATATGCCTTGAAGCTTTCGGCTAGAGGGCCGACCTCCAGCCCTCCCTTCTTAGCAGCACGAAGCGAGTCGGCGAACGCCAGGTAATAGGCAAACTCACTGACAAACTCCAAGTTGAGAAAGGGATCGGCCTCGGTCGCCTCCAGCTTCCCTTTCAGCTCCGCAACCGGCTGCTGCGCCCCCTAGAGCTCGGCCTCCCTTGCATCCGTCTCTCCCCTCGACGCCGCCATATCACTAGTCAGCCGATCGACAGTCACCTTCAGTTGATCGGCCTCCTTCTCAGCGGCCACCTGCAACCGTCGGGCATCTGTCATCCGGTCCCGAAATCGATCGACCATCGCCCGGGCTTGCTCAGCATCCTGCCTCGCCAGCTCAAGTTCATGACTCGCCCGCTTAGCTGCATCCAGGGAGTCATTCTCCATTGCCACAATCCTGTCGGCGAACTTGGCATTCTCTTTCCGAGCAGCCTCGAGGTCTGCCTGCAGACGAGTAGTGGAAGGACGCCCCTCGAACTCTTTCACAGCCTCGGCAACCATCGTCGCCGCCTGAAGAGAGAGGGCGAAAGCAGTCTGCATTGCGCTCCCGGATCGCTGGTGAGCGATTGCATCCAAGTCCGTCGTCCATGCCTTCGGCAAAGCAGAAACGGCCCGGTTGACGTATAGCGGGATATCACAGGCCTAGCGAGGAGATCGACTCGCCAGGAAATCCAGCACCATCGGCGGACAAGATGGGTTAGTGCTGCGGATCCTGCATCAAAACAACAAGAGTTAGCACATATCCCACGCAAGTGACGAAATTCAGCAAACAAACAAAGTCTACCTCTCGGCTCTCTTTGGGTCACGGATAAAGTATGGTTTCCCGCGAGGGGTCTCAGCCTCGGAGATCTCCATCTCTCGCAAGAAAGCCGCAGAGGGCGTAGGCTCATTCACTGGAGGAACAGCGGTGATCGGAGGCGTGGCGATCGGCACCTCACCGGCAGGGACAGAAACTGGAGTTTCTCCCGACCTCTGCCGCTTGTGGTTCGCCCGGAGCCCCTCCTCCCGAGGTTTCTCCTCCGCTATGATCGGCTCCACGTTGGGCCTCACCTCCGGAATGAGAGGTAACGCCACCGGAGGAGCCCGAGATGACTTCTTCTGGCGAAAACGGCCCAAAACTCCAAGGTTCGACATAGCTATCTCCGGTGGGGGCTCCAAGAAACGAGGAAAGCGGACCTCTACAATAAGGACAGTTGAACAATAGTTAGACATATTCCTCGAGCAGGACGATCGCCAAGCAATTGAAGATCATAGAAACTCATACCTGAGACCGAATGATGTCTCGGGAAACGGAATAGCCGAGCAGATAGCCTAAGAATCTCCTTGTTAATCCACTGAGCGTCTAAGTCGTCGTCCGGCAGACTTCGTATCCGCTCCCAGAAAATCAAAAGGTAGCTCGTCGATAGCCGGAATATGGAAACCTGCAAAAGCAAAAGCAAATTAGATCAGTTCAGAACATATCCGAACAAAGGAAAGTCTGAACCCTTACCCGGATTCCTCTCCCGAAAGCCTGTGGGAATATTCAGCTCGCCCATGGGGTTGTCGCTCGCAGAAGCCTTCTAGGCACCGGCGACCTAGAACCACTTAGCCGGATCGCCTCGCACTTTGTTCGGGACTCCAAGAATCACCCGACCGGATCGGCCTTGGATATGATAGCCGCCGACAGACCACTTCTGAACTATCAGCTTGAACAAATGGTTCATCTCCGATGGCGAGGGATGGCGGTACAGTCGGTGATCGCCGAACAAGGTAAGGGCACAAATGATCTGGAGCCAGGCGTTCGGCATTAGCTAAAGCGGTGCCACGTTCGAGACGGCCAGCAAATGGGAGATAGAAAAAGGCAAAGGGAACCGCAGCCCGGCCTCCATAATTGATTCGTTCACGGCGACCATGCCCTCCGGAGGTTGATCGGCCCGTTCATTCTCGGCCGGCGCAAATAGATCCACATCTGAAGGGACATGATACCTCGCCCTCCAAACGGCTAGGTCCTTCCTGGTCGCCGAGCTCCTTATCTGGCCAAGGGACCATGTAGATCGCTGCGCAGCCCGAAAAAGCGACCGCTTAGGAGGTTGATAAGGATGAGCAGTCGAGTACTCCCGGAAATCGAATTTAGGAGACGGACCGGCCAACCTCTCCATAATTTCTGCAAAAGCCACATAGGCCTGGCCAAAGGCACTATGCTGCTCCCAGTAAGCCCTCACCACCGAGTATCTCTCCATCTGCGAGCGTCTGTGCTCAACCGCCGCCTCCCTGGCAACGTCGGCTTCGTTGAATAGCGCCTCGACTTCCGCGGGGTCAATACCGGCACGGATAGCCTCAGGGGCCGTCTCCAAATGGAAGTATGCGGAGGATCCTCCCCGGGCAGTTGAAGTCCCGGCGGCAGAGGAGGTGCCCATTTCATATGATGAAGGTACTCCAGACATTTTGGAAGAGAAGAGGAGAAAAGGAATATTTTCTTACCAAGGATCGAGTGGATCGACGATCTGCAGTCCAAATCTCCAGGAAAATCTTTAGCAAAATTCTTCTTTCTCTTGTAAAAGCGCGTAAGGGTCGTAACCCTACAACCCGGTGCCTTTTTATAGGAGATGGCAGGGACTTCTGTGCAATTAAGGAGAATCTCAGGGGTTGGAGTACAACTGTCGCATTTAATGCTCCATTGAAACCCGCGTACGCGTATTTTCAAGGACGCGACAGACGAGGAGTCGCACCTAACCGTCGGTCTCCCCCAACAGGAATCCGACACGTGCCCTGGATACTTTTCCACATCCACTGTCGTTTCTCGCTCATTCCAGCGACCCACCAGGTCGTCCAAATCCAAACCGACCAGGTCGTGCCAGCAGAACCACCTCACCCCACGTTTCCAACATCGGAGGGAGCTGGGGGGCAATTGTTATGTCGAGATTTACTCACCTCGACAGGCGATCGACTACAAGGCCGAGCGATCGAGTCCACGACCAATCAGTTTATGGTGAACTCGGCTAAACGAAGACAACAGTCCGCCTTCGACCATCTAGCGATCGCCTTCGGCACCTAGCAATCGACTCTGGTGCCCGACTTAGGACGACCATCCTGTTGCATGAACAGAGACCTTCGTCAGTCAAAGACCACGAAGACTGGATCTCAAAGCAGCTCCCATGTGCAGATCCGCGATAGGCGCCGCATTTCATGGATCGTTGACCACAGCCTGTCACCACCTTATCACCTACCGACAGACCCGCCGAAAGGTATAAGGTGGGACCGCCCACGACAGCGACTCGGACGCGTGCAGACTTCTCATTGGACCGCACAGCTGGCTGCCAGCAACTCCTGTGGACTTTAAGGGGACCAGCCCATGTGCTAAAGACGATCACCCGCTTATTATAATACATCGGCGGCGATCGCCCAGCAGGACCCAGTCCTATAAATAGAGAACCTCCAGCAACTGGAAAAAGGTTGGAAAATCATTCCAAAAAACATTCCTCTCAGTTGACAACTACATTGACAAACACATACAAACATACACACGCTTAGACTCTGGACTTCCTCTCCCGAATCTACCTCAGGATTTCTCTCTCAGTACCTCTCTACCAGAAGACGGTCGGCAGAGTCAAGAAGTCTCCACATTACTGATTCAAAGAGACTCGCAAGTCCAGGAGCTTAAACATACAGCTAATACACACCGTGAGAGACTGTCGATTTCTCACGGTCGTCACAGCTCATCAACGTTGTTACAAGAACTCAGAGCATCATATCTGGTTCTTCCGGCAATCTACATGCTCGCTAGCTAAGATAGCTAGGGTCTTTACACTCATTGTAATTGTACTCTAACATTAATACTTGTATCCCAGATTATTTGTATTAATAACATCTCGCAAGAGCATTCAAGCCCGGGACTAACAACCCCGGCAAATCTTGTGTTATTTACTTTCTCTACGGAAGTGCTCTCGCACTTTGTTTGCTATCCATCCATTCCAGCAATATCTATCTCCGGATAATATTTTGGGTAGCAGCAATAAGGTTTCAAGGTTTTTCCTTCCCTCCATCGAGCTTTCGGGAAATTGAAATCCAAACCGGATGTGCTATGCTTCCAAGTTATTGGGGTAGTCATTCGGGGAGGACGGATAAATTATCGGGAGCACATTGGATGCCTTCGTTTGGAGCAAATTTTATCCCTAGAAACCTGATAGGTTGCCGGATAAGATTCAATTGTGAAACTGATTTGCGTCTATGGTATAAACTTAACTTGTTCACGAACCATAGAAACCATATAGGTTGAGGGGAGTGAACAAGGGGAAAAAGAATATCGAATCATCCATTAAATGGGTTGGTGTTGGACACCACTTTTTGAAAATTAATAGACTAGAAACCTGTTCGGTTGCCCTCTATTAAGATTTATAAAGAACTCGATCACCACTATGAAGTAGAGCGACGATACTTCCGGATTTCACATGAGAGTGTGTTGTTCCGATAAAAATAGTGGGAGCTGGGTAACAAGAATAGAAAAGACCTTAATTCTATACTCAGAACATAATTGAACGAGTCACTAATTAATCTGTCACACTTAATGCAGACATAAATCTCAATATGACAATGAATCCACTCGCAATTCTACTCGAAAAGAACACCTTGATGGGACCTAACTTTGTGGATTGGCTCCGCAATCTGATGATTGTCCTCAGTATAGAGGCACTGGGATACGTCTTAGAAACAGACATTCCGGCGCCTCCTGTGCGGACCCGAGCCAATCAGGAAGAGATTGAAAACCACGAAAAGTGGGTTAAGGATGACGTGAAAGTCCGTGCTTATATGATGGCTTCCATGTATAATGAGCTTCAGAGAGCTCATGAGAAAATGACTTCTGCTAGGCAGATTCTATCTCACTTAACCGAGCTTTATGGTGAGTACAGCAGAACTACTAGATATGAGATATCCAAGCAACTGTTCGGTGCAAGGATGAAGGAAGGTGAGAAGGTTGGGGAACACGTCCTCAAAATGATATCCATGATCGAGAGATTGGAGGCTCTTGATTTTAAAATGGATACTTCTCTCCAAACCGACCTTATCTTATAGTCTCTCCCTGATTCCATCTGACAGTTTGTTATGAACTTCAACTGCAATGAGATTGCATGTAACTTAGTTGGGCTAATGAACAAACTAGTGACCGCTCAGTCTTAGATGAAGACTCCGCGGATGAAGGAGTCCGACCATGTGATTTCTTCTGGACCTCGGAGGTCTAAGAATAAGAAGCAGACTGGACCACAAGTTAAGGACCTTAAGGGTAAGGCCCCGATGGTTCCAAAGAACAAGAAGAAAAAGGATGCTTGTCTCAAGTGCGGTGAGCTGGGCCACTGGGCAAGAGACTGTCCGATTCTTCATGGTGCTTCAGGTACAGAACTTTTAGTTTTGGAAACAAATTGTTCTGCTACTGTATTTTCTACTTCTGAATCTTGGATTCTGCTAGTTCTCATATTTGTACCGTGAATTAGGATCTGGAACAAAGTAGGAAGCTTGGAGCTGGAGAAGTTATGATCACAGTCGGAAGCGGGCATAGTGTCGAGGCGACCGACATAGGATCACTTCTTTTGGGTTTAGAATCCGGCTTTGTTTTGACTTTAGAAGATGTACTTGTTTTGCCCAAGGGGCACAAAAACATTGTATCCATTCCGGTCATGGACCGAAAATGCTTTTCATTTTTCATTGGTGATGGTTCCTGTAAAATATATTTCAGAAATAAACTAGTGGGTACTGTTACATTGTTAAATGGATTGTATCATCTAAATCTCAGCAACAAGGTAGATGTGAATACTATGACTAGAAAATGTGGTAGGGATGAAACCAATCAAGTTTTGAAATGGCATCTTAGACTTGGTCATGTTGATCAGACCAAGGTTTACAAGATGGAAAAAGATGAACTTATGGGTCCATTGGGATCAGATCCCTTTCCTACTTGTGAATCTTGCCTTAAAGGCAAAATGACTAAGTCCCCCTTCACAGGGACTTATGAAAGAGCCGCTGATAAACTGGGATTAATCCATGCCGATGTATGTGGTGCTTTGGAAGCAGCACGTGACGGATATCAATATTTCATTACGTTTACAGATGATCATACTAGGTATGGTTATGTATACTTAATGAAACATAAATCCGAGGCCTTTGAGAAATTCCAAGAATTCAAGGCCCTAGTCGATAAACAAACTGGTAATCATATCAAAGCACTTCGGTCGGACCGAGGTGGCGAGTATATGAGTACAGAGTTTGATGAGTTCCTTAAGGAACATGGAATAGTTTCACAACTAACACCTCTAGGTACTCCTCAGTTAAATGGTGTGTCAGAAAGAAGGAACCGGACCTTGTTGAACATGGTCCGTTCCATGCTGGGCTATACTGACTTACCTATTTACTTGTGGGGGTATGCACTCCTGACTGCCGCTTACATCTTGAACAGATGTCCTTCCAAATCCGTTCTTAAAACTCCACATGAGATGTGGGAGGGCAGGAAACCAAGTCTTAATCATATTAGGATTTGGGGATGTCCCGCCTATGTCAAGAAGACTAAGGTGGAGAAGTTGGAAGCTAAGTCTGCGAAGGGACGTTTTATTGGATTCCCGTCTGGGACGATGGGATATCTATTGTACATGCCCGAAGATCGAAAGATCGTTGTTGCTTTACAAGCACACTTCCTGGAAGATGAGTTCATCCAGGAAGGCGGGGAAGGTAGAAGTATTTATGTGCAAGAATACAATGAAACTCCTAAGGAGACACCTGTGCAAGAAATTGGAACCGAACCTTCTGAAACACAAGTACAACCACCTCGTAGGTCTAGTAGGGTGTTTGATTTACCTAAGAGGTATGAGCTTGTGCACTTGGAGGAGATGGGTCTCCATGAGGTTCCAAGTGATCTCCAAGAGACCGACCCAACGACCTATGACCAGGCGATGGTGGATGTAGACTCCGCAAAATGGCGCAAAGCTATGGAAGCTGAGATAGACTCGATGCATGTCAATCAGGTCTGGACTCTGGTAGACCGCCCCAAGGGCATAGTTCCCATTGGGAACAAGTGGATCTACAAGAGAAGGACTGATGGTGAAGGAATGGTTGACGCATATAAGGCCAGGCTTGTGGCAAAGGGTTATACCCAGAAAGAAGGGATCGACTACCACGATACCTTCTCGCCCGTAGCTATGATCAAGTCTATTTGCATGATGCTTGCTATATCTGCCTACCACGATTATGAGATATGGAAAATGGACGTAAAGACGGCTTTCCTTAATGGATTCCTCGAGGAGGAAATCTATATGGAGCAGCCTAAAGGCTTTGTGTCCGAAGTCGATATTCAGAAAGTGTGCAAGCTTCAGCGTTCCATTTATGGACTGAAGCAAGCGTCGCGTAGTTGGAACCTTCGTTTTGATGAGGCAGTCAAAGAGTTTGACTTCGTGCAAAATGAAGAGGAACCTTGTGTATACAAGAGGGTTAGTGGGAGCAATATCGCATTCTTAGTACTATATGTGGATGACATTCTACTAATAGGAAATGATGTGGGAATGCTCAGTTCTGTGAAAGCTTGACTTTCGAGTAATTTCTCCATGAAAGACTTGGGAGAAGCTACCTATATTCTTGGTATTCGACTCTACCGGGATAGAGCGAAGAGAACAATAGGTCTTTCCCAAGCCCTCTATATAGATAAAATATTAAAGCGATTTAAGATGGATGATTCGAACAGAGGGTTCCTATCGATGCGACATGGAATAAAATTCTCCTTGAAGATGTGTCCTCAAATTGAGGAACAACGAAAGGAAATGAGTAATATACCATATGTTTCGGCCGTAGGTAGCCGTATGTATGCTATGTTGTGTACGAGACCTGACATTGCGCATGCTGTAAGCGTGGTGAGTAGGTTTCAGGCAAACCCAGGTAGGGAACATTGGACTGCCGTAAAGAACGTTCTCAAGTACTTAAGAAGGACTAGAGATATGGTTCTGATGTATGGCGGTGGAGAATTGGATGTGGTGGAATTCACTGATTTGGACTTCCAAGGACTGAAGGACGACTCGATGTCTACTTTTGGATACATATTTACTCTTAATGGAGGAGCAGTATCTTGGCATAGTGCCAAGCAAAGCGCGACTGCTGATTCCACCTGTCAGGCTGAGTATCAAGCAGCCTCGGAGGCTTCCAAGGAAGGGTTCTGGATTAAGAAGTTTCTGGGAGACTTCAAGTGATACCATGTACTGAGCTGCCTGTTCCGCTGTACTGCGATAACAAAGGAGCTGTGGCGCAGGCCAAGGAGCCGAGGTTTCACAACAGCACCTAACATATTGAGAGAAAATATCATCTCGTAAGAGAATTCGTTCGCAAGGGAGACATTGTGCTGCACAGAGTAGACTCAGCCGACAACGTCGCTGATCCACTGACCAAGCCACTTTCTCAGACTAGCTTGGAGCATCATCTGGAGAACATAGGTATTAGATACCATAGTGTGTGGCAGTGAGTGCAAGTGGGAGATTGTTAGGAGTATGCCCTCGAATGCCACTCAGAGGATGTTGAGTGAGGGCATTGTACTTGTACTTATGTAAAACATTTATATAAGGAAATGAATGTTTCTTTATTTAGTGGTAGTTACTGGCATTCTTAACTCGTAAATATACATATAGAAACTAGTCCGTGTATTTGAGAGCAAAATGCTCCACTCCTTATTGGATAAGGGGGTAGGCACTGGAAAGGTTATAGCTCAAATACTTAAATCATTCACAAGTCGATGAAACTTGACTGGGCGTTAAGTTTATGTCAAAACTTGTATGACGTGTTCTTTGACATGTAGAGTGCATGTCGAACACTAATGATTAGTGGGAGCACACATTATAGGTATGCTAATTGGATTAGTATACTCGAACTGACTCACCCTCGATTCGTCACATGGATTTCACTCCGGGACAGTCAATGACGGAATCGAAAGGTTGTGATAGGTATTCATGAACCTTAGACTTGAGGATTTAGTAGGGATGTGCTTGTGACGTCAAGATTTTCATTAGAGTAGTTCGACCCTGTAAATCGGAAGGCGGGAGTCAACCTCGACGTGCATCTTGACGGGCAAGTAGCAGGTCCTACTGAATACCAAGATAGAATTCTTTCTCCCGTTAGTGAGCGAGTTATATGTCTTATGCGGTTATTGGCAGATGAGATCATAAGTCTTTGGCCAAAAGCATTGGAGCTAGCTGTATTGGATACATGAGAGCTCGATGATCTCGATTTGCATTAACGCATGCATAGAATCAAGTACAGATGGGGTTTGACTGACCGTGACCCTATAACTTGATCGGAACATTTGAAATTAGGGTTTATACGTATACTAGTATTCATGACAGAATGGTTCTTGAATGATCCCAATCATTCGTTCTCAGTCGGGGTACAGTGTAGGCCGCCAGGCTGGCTAGGTGGTGCTACTACTCTTTGGTTCCTCCCATTACTGACTGAGAC
The DNA here is from genome assembly GCA_033398695.1 of Orobanche coerulescens. NCBI lineage: Eukaryota > Viridiplantae > Streptophyta > Magnoliopsida > Lamiales > Orobanchaceae > Orobanche > Orobanche coerulescens. Next base: position 60,541,355 of record CM065809.1, on the reverse strand, counting down.
GGACCTACCGAGTCGCGCATTAGGATTGGCGATGGAATGAATCGAGCTTAATCTCTCATTATGAATATTAGATATTGGATATCTAATTTTGGGCATTGGATGTCTAAATTGATTTATTGGATAAATTAATTTACGACCTAATGAATTAAATAAATTACCGGGTGATTAATTTAATTCATGAATATAATTATTTCTTGGAGAAATTAATTATGTCATTATGTATTTGATATGATTTATTAATTGGATTAATTAATCGATATAAATACATCGTAACGGAATTGAAGTTTATCTGTTTGGACTCACGGGAGTCCGAAACGAATCGAACTCGTTCGATTCCTTCTAGAAGGCCGCCCCATCACCTACTCCCTCACTTGGTCTTGGTCTTCACTTTGTAGGGTGGTAGACTTGTAACCAATCAAGGGGACAAATATCAACCCTTGGTGATATTGTCTAAACTAGGAGATTTTGGGGGATTTGAATAAGTATATAATGAAGACCACTCATCCTCCTCCTCAAAAATTCCATCCGTGAGAATTGAGACATATAGAGAGAGAATATCTTTTTCTCAAGTCTTCATCTTTCCTTATCATTCTTCTTCATATTTCTTGGAGAAATATTGTGAGGATTAATTGAGAGATATAGATTAAGCACTTAGAGTGTTATAATCTTGAATATAAAGTTTCCATCACTTGATTCTATGTGATACCCGAGCCTAACATTACTCACTTGGCCAATATGATTCACGCATAACTTGTTAATTACTCCCTCCCATTCAAAATATAAGTCTTTTTAGATGAATGCACACATATTAAGAAAATATTGACTTTCTACTTTCACTTAATAAATTGCTTTGAAATTCACACTATACATTTAAAATTACCAATAACTAAGCTATTTTTAGTAAGTTTGCACATCATTTGAGAAAAAATATAATTAATTATCATTGAAAAATGCAAAACGACATATAAAATGAAAATAGTATAAATAGCCAAAAAGACTTATATTTTGAATGGGAGGGAGTATGTGTTATTTGGATTACTTGATGTTTCATGGTTCAGTTGATCTTATAGTTAATTTCACACATAGGAATGTGCTAAACATTTGAACTCATGTCTAAAACACAATCGTGGTATATGTTACGGGACTAAGTTATGTTATTCATAGTATTTCTAATACAAAAATAAAATATATGTAAAGATCTTATAAAACTCTAAGTACACGTGGTAAGCCTAGAAGTTATAAAGGTGTCACTGACGTGTCTATCGGAGGTTAACTAGCTTACCTCGAGATTTTAGTCGGTGCGTGTAGTGGGTCACTTTAAATTGACGATTCAAGTGGATAACCATCATTCAATAAACTAACACGTGTCAAGTACCTTTGACTCTTGTCAATACCTAATAGGATACAATTTATAATTGTATCTGATAACGTCTGTAAAATACTGTGATCTGATTCGTTCCAACTGCGGTAGGAATTGAACTTATCTTTTAGTTTATCATATTAATTATATTTTTATAAATGATTCCTTCCATTCTTACCTAGAGTGTCTCATTTGTGAAGTTTTAGAAAGTTTGACAATAAAGTCCTTCACTAGCATTTTCAACATTGTTCGCATGGGTAATCGAGTTTAAGCAATACAAATACACCCTAAACTTCTACTAAACCATTTTAAAGATCATCCATACCCTAAATGAGGTCAATATATACTAGGAACCGGTTCAAACACTCCAAGAACCAGATCATAACTACTTGAACCGATCAATTATTTCAAACCTAGTCTCTAGTAGTCATCCGAGGGTATTTTGGACATTTCACCTTCATAACCGACTTAACGCACTTGTTTGATGGATAAATCCGACCCTCAACCCTCATTTACAGTCTTAACATTATAAAGAAGCTTCACACTTCGAAAATTCACCAAAAATTCAAGAAGAAATCACGAAAACATCAACACCTCAATTCCTTTGACAATCAAGGTGAGTTTCCTTTGTTTCTTCCTTATTCTTGCTAAGTTTCTTAGCTATTTCGAAGGTGTGAGAGCTTGTATATGTTCTTATACATGTTATAATGATGTTAAGAATTCATCCATGGAAAACCCTTGTGTTTAATATGGATTTATAAGGCTTAAAACTCACTAAGGCAATAAAGGAATCAATTCTGCCACCTTTTGGAATTAATAGTATATGTTACTTGATCCGTATGTTTCAGGGTCAGGAGTTTTAGTATAATCATTCTTGAGTATCTTAGGGATATTATGTCAAAAATTGGTTAAAATTCAACTTATATTATAGTGGTTATAAGCAAAGCAAAATCTGATTATGACAAGACTTTGATAAACTCTCTTAATCAAGTGTTTGTTATAAAACCTTGAAAGAGTTGAATGAACTTTATAAACAGAGATTAATAGATTCATTAGTGAATTATAAGTCCAAAATTGATTGGTTAATGGGCTGGTATACGTCGATAAATAGACATAAAATACGTAGAACACCGATTACACGTCTACATAGGAAGTGGTAAACCCTTTCGATATGAACAGAGTTAAACCTTGCGTGTGGTATGCAAATCCTGTAAACACATTCCTTGAAACAGGTTCTGAAGATATATCATCACAACCACCCCTATTGGTATAAACGTAAGGGTATTATCCGAAGGTAAGTAGAAATCCATCTGCAACTACAATGCATAAACATAGTATTGTTTGTATACTTGATGATATCTTGAGAGTGTATTGTATTGGATGATTGATCTGTATTATGCTTAAAGTGTTTGGTTGCACCTTAAATGGTCATAACATCCATTAGCATCTCCACATGCATGCATAACAGGATACTCACTAGTGTCTGCATGCATGGAACGATCATGGAAAGAAAGAAAAGAAAAATGTTTTGTTGGCCGCTGCTAGAGCACCGAGGCATGGTAGATGCATGCTTTTATGATATGTTTAGCACGGTAGATGCGTGCTTATATCATGGGTGATACATGGTAGATGCATATTCTCACGATATATTTGGTGTGGTAGATGCATGCCTTATATGTCTGGCATGGTAGATGCATGCCTCATGATATGATATGATATTGAGTTCCTTCCGATGCTTAGTACGTGGTTCAACGGGCCCAAGGATAAGAAAATGATTTTGAGAGATTCTCATTGATAATCACATGTCATATTTTGCATCAGACATGATACATAACATGCATGATTTATACTTATTGGGCTTTAGCTCACGTAGTTTATGCATTGTAGATAATTCTGATGCTTGAGTATGTTCCCTCGCTGGACGAGTTGGAGTTCCACTGTTGCTGAGGGTCGACGTACATGGATGACGACCTGTCGGGCTTGACCATGGGCTTAACATATTTTTGTTCTTGTTTGTGAACCTTACTTTATAAATATGTATTGCAGTAATGTACTCATATGTTGGAGTGTCGTTGATGGTGTGATGGGTACTTTAAGTTCACTTAGTATGTTTGTTTAACCTGTGAGGTTGTTTAAATATCATAATGTAAAATAAATAAGTGATTTGGGAAGCTCGAAGTTTTGTTGTTTACTAATCTCTTGTAGTTGTAGCTACAGGGATATTGATGTCATGAGTTTGATTCGGATTGAGACTACATGTCTCTATATGATACTTGTGTTGGTTTTTATATCACAGGTTTGGGATAGGTACTAGTTTAGGGGAAACGCTGTCGAAATTTCACCGTAATTTATAAGTACTAATATGATATAAGATAGTGTAAGTTAGGCAGTTAGTGCAGGTGTGTTACATGTGGTATCGGAGCTCGGTTTGTGCCCTGTAGATTGTCCATGTACACGAGCTCAGAGCATGTGGAGCACAACAAATCCAGTAAGTGTTATTTTATTTGTGTGCACTCATATTTCATGAATTATATTGACCATATGATATAGGGCTCAGTCATAAATAGAAAATAATGCCGAGAACAAGAACTGAAGGCAGTGATGGGGGTAGAACACAAGACCCAGAAATGACATCCACAAGTTCTAATCGTGATCTGATCATTGGTCGATTGACTGAACTAGTATAAAGGCAATCTCAACAAATCCAACAACTCATCCAAGAAAGAGACATGCGAGGACAACAGGGAGATGACAGGATTCGACCGCCACCTCGAGTAGAACAAGTTAAATTAGATGGAGGAAGGTTCAGGAAGTTGAATCCATCGACATTTGAGAGCGCAGTGGATCCTACAGAAGCAGAAGATTGGCTAAGGACTATAGAAAACATGTTCCAGTATAGTAAGGTTTCTGAAGAGAACAAGGTACTTTGTGCATCCTTCATGTTACGGGGTAGTGCAGGTCATTGGTGGGATACGATAAGCACTATTGAAAATGTGGCAACAATGACTTGGGCTAAGTTCAAGGAACTCTTCAGAAATAAGTACTTTACAGCTCCTGTTCGTGCAATGAAGATGAACGAATTTATACAGTTGAAACAAGGAAGCATGACGGTTTCAGACTACATCTGTAAGTTCGAAATGCTGTCTAGGTTTGCTGAGCATATGGTTAGCATGGAAGCACTGAAAGTGGAGAGGTTCCTTGAAGGCTTGAGACCAGAGCTATACAGAGATGTCAGCATGGCAGGAATTCAAGGGACGACTTGTTCAGTAATTGCTGAGAGAGCATTGGTTGCAGAGGATTCGACAAGCACAAGAGGTTCGGCGGCAATTTGCCCAACGACAAGGCCAACGCTGGTTTAAGAATGAAAAGAAGAGGCCACCTCAATCGCAGAATCCAGAGGCTGATTTTCCATCTAAAAAGGGGCAGGAACAAGGAAGACCAATTAAGCGCATGAAGTCTGAAGAGGGTAGACCCTTTGTACCATTACCGGCATGCCCTAATTATGGAAAACAACATAGTGGAGTTTGCTTATTGGGTTCTAAAGTATGCTTTTCATGTGGACAACCTGGACATATGGCGAACGTTTGCCCGAACAAGACAAAAGCTAAAGCGCAGGAAAGGGTACCAGCTAGAGTTTACACTATAACCAGAGAAGATGCTGAAGCTAATCCATCTATTATCACAGGTAACCTTCTTATCTTTGGTATTTCAGCATCGGTATTATTTGATCCTGGTGCTACACATTCATTTGCATCTACCGAGTATGTGAGAAGGCTGGGTAGAGTACCAAAAACAATTGAGGTAGGTTATAATGTAGTTACCCCCTCTAGAGATCCAAAACAAACAAATAAGATCATACGAGCGTGTAGTATTCCTATCGAAAATATGGAACTCTATGCTGATTTAATCGTGTTGGACATGAATGACTATGACATAATCTTGGGTATGGATTGGTTATCAAAATATCCTGCTACTTTTGACTGTCGGAGAAAGATTGTGACACTACAACCACCTGGGGAAGAACCTTTTTATTTTGTCGGGGTTAGTAAGAATTTAAGATTTCCAGTAATCTCAGCAATGAAGGCACAACGTTTATTAAATAGTGGTTGTGAAGGCTATGTAGTTAGTGTAATGAGCATTGAAAAACAAGATTTCTCGAACGTCAATGAAGTACCAGTGGTGAAAAAATACCCTGAAGTGTTTCCTGATTATCTACTGGGACTGCCACCAGATCGTGAAATAGAGTTTGTGATTAACTTACAGCCGGGAACGGCACCAATATCAAAGTCACCATACAGAATAGCACCGGCTGAATTAAAGGAATTAAATACCCAGTTGCAAGAGTTGTTAGATAAAGGCCTCATTAGGCCTAGTTATTCACCATGGGGAGCGCCAATATTGTTTGTTCATAAGAAGGATGGTTCCTTGAGGATGTGTATTGACTATCGAGAGCTCAACAAAGTTACGATCAAGAACAAGTATCCTTTACCTCGAATTGATGACTTGTTTGATCAACTTCAAGGCGCATCTATCTTTTCCAAAATTGATCTGCGATCAGGGTACCATCAATTGAAGATAAAGGAAGAGGACATCCCAAAAATAGCATTCAGTACGAGGTACGGACACTATGAGTTTTTGGTGATGCCGTTTGGCCTAACAAATGCCCCAGCAGCATTTATGGATTTAATGAATAGAGTGTTTAAAGACTTCCTGGATAAGTTTGTTATCGTGTTTATTGATGATATTTTCATATATTCGAAGACCAAAGAAGACCATACAGTTCATATAAGGAAAGTTTTAGAAGTCTTAAAACAGAAACAATTATATGCTAAGTTTAAAAAGTGTGAATTCTGGTTAGACCGAGTGGTATTCTTGGGGCATGTTATATCCAGAGCAGGGATTTCAGTAGACCCAAGCAAAGTTGAAGCAATCAATAACTGGCCACAACCCACAAATTCTACAGAAGTACGCAACTTTCTTGGTTTAGCTGGATATTACCGTCGATTTGTAGAGGCATTCTCTAAGATTGCCTCTCCATTAACACAATTGACTAGAAAGAATGTTTCCTTCAAGTGGACAGAATCATGCAAGCAAAGCTTTCAAGAACTGAAGAGGCGGTTGACATCGCCACCGATCTTGACCTTCCAATGGGAACTGGAGGTTTTAAAGTCTACAGTGATGCTTCAAAGAATGGTCTGGGTTGTGTATTGATGCAGGATGGTAAAGTAATTGCATATGCATCTAGACAACTGAAGGAGTATGAAAAGAACTACCCGACACATGATTTGGAACTTGCTGCAGTGGTGTTTGCACTTAAAATATGGAGGCATTACCTATATGGAGAACATTGTGAAATTTATACTGATCACAAGAGCCTCAAATATTTCTTCACTCAGAAAGAATTAAATATGAGACAGCGGAGATGGTTGGAACTTGTTAAAGACTATGATTGTGTCATCAACAACCACCTCGGTAAAGCTAATGTAGTAGCAGATGCCCTAAGCAGAAAATCAGCACAATCCATTGCGGCCATGACCTTGATCCAGAAGCCAGAATTACACGATTTGATGAATATGGATGTAGAAATTATCCAACATGGATGGCTAGAGGCAAAATTTTCAGCACTAACCCTTCGACCTACTTTAATATATAGAATTCAGCAAGGCCAGAAAGAGGATCAAGAGTTAGATAAAATAAAGAAGAACATTAAATTAGGAACCTCGTCAGATTTCCAATTATCAGAAGATGGTATTATTCGATTTAGAAATCGTTTATGTGTGCCTAATTTTGAAGATGTTCGCAAAGAAATATTACTAGAGGCGCACTCAACACCATATTCAGTACATCCAGGAGCAACCAAAATGTACAGAGACTTCAAACTACACTATTGGTGGCCAGGTATGAAAGAAGATATTGCACAATATGTGGAGCAATGCCTAACATGTCAACAGGTAAAAGCTAAGCATCAAAGACCAGCAGGAACCTTGAAACCTTTATTTGTTCCAAAATGGAAGTGGGAGGACATTACGATGGATTTTGTGATAGGTTTACCAAGAACTGTTGAAGGACACAATTCTATCTGGGTTATAGTTGATAGATTGACAAAATTTGCTCACTTTCTCCCAGTTTGTACGATATACTCCATCGATCGTTATGCTCAACTCTACATACAGGAAATAGTGAGGCTACATGGGGTTCCATTATCTATTGTATCGGACAGAGATTCACGATTTGTATTAGCTTTTTGGAAGAGCCTGCATAGAGCATTGGGTACCCACTTGTCTTTCAAAGATCGCTTATCATCCACGATGGATGGGCAATCAGAAAGAACTATACAAACTCTTGAAGATATGCTCAGATCCTGTGTTATGGACTTTCAAGGCCAGTGGATCAAACATTTACCCCTAATTGAATTCTCCTACAATAACAGTTATCAGAGTACAATTGGAATGGGTCCTTATGAAGCTTTATATGGCCGGAAGTGTCGATCACCAGTACATTGGGATGAGGTTGGTGAAGGAAGAGTTTTAGGTCCTGATTTGATTCAAGAAATGACAGAAGCAGCTTCACTAATCAGAGAAAGAATAAGAACAAACAAAGCGCATAAAAAGAGTTATGCAGATACCAGAAGGAGAGCACTGGAATTTGCCGTGGGTGATCGAGTATTCCTGAAGGTTTCTCCAATGAAGGGAATAATGAGATTTGGTAAGAAAGGAAAACTGTGTCCAAGATACATTGGGCCATTTCCTATTACTGAGCGGGTTGGTGAAGTGGCTTATCGACTAGAGTTGCCAGCATCAATGTCTCAGATACATAATGTATTTCACGTTTCTCTACTAAGAAAATACATTGCGAATCTATCCCACGTTCTCAAGAATGAACCAGTTGAGATGGAGGCAGATTTGAGTTACAAGGAGATACCGGTACAAATCTTACTAAGAGAAGTAAAGAAACTCAGAAATAAAGAGGTGCCACTAGTCAAAGTGTTGTGGAGAAATCAACTCGTAGAAGAAGCCACTTGGGAGAGAGAAGATGAAATGAGGGCTAAATACCCTGATCTTTTCAGGTAAGTTAAATTTCGGGGACGAAATTTTTATAAGGAGGGGAGGATGTGATACCCGAGCCTAACATTACTCACTTGGCCAATATGATTCATGCATAACTTGTTAATTATGTGTTATTTGGATTACTTGATGTTTCATGGTTCAGTTGATCTTATAGTTAATTTCACACATAGGAATGTGCTAAACATTTGAACTCATGTCTAAAACACAATCGTGGTATATGTTACGGGACTAAGTTATGTTATTCATAGTATTTCTAATACGAAAATAAAATATATGTAAAGATCTTATAAAACTCTAAGTACACGTGGTAAGCCTAGAAGTTATAAAGGTGTCACTGACGTGTCTATCGGAGGTTAACTAGCTTACCTCAAGATTTTAGTCGGCGCGTGTAGTGGGTCACTTTAAATTGACGATTCAAGTGGATAACCATCATTAAATAAACTAACACGTGTCAAGTGCCTTTGACTCTTGTCAATACCTAATAGGATACAATTTATGATTGTATCTGATAACGTCTGTAAAATACTGTGATCTGTCTATACCTCATTCGTTCCAACTGCGGTAGGAATTGAACTTATCTTTTAGTTTATCATATTAATTATATTTTTATAAATGATTCCTTCCATTCTTACCTATAGTGTCTCATTTGTGAAGTTTTAGAAAGTTTGACAATAAAGTCCTTCACTAGCATTTTCAACATTGTTCGCATGGGTAATCGAGTTTAAGCAATAAAAATACACCCTAAACTTCTACTAAACCATTTTAAACATCATCCATACCCTAAATGAGGTCAATATATACTAGGAAATGGTTCAAACACTCCAAGAACCGAATCATAATTACTTGAACCGATCAATTATTTCAAACCTAGTCTCTAGTAGTCATCCGAGGGTATTTTGGACATTTTACCTTCATAACCGACTTAGCACACTTGGTTGATGGATAAATCCGACCCTCAACCCCCAGTTACAGTCTGAACATTATCAAGAAGCTTCACACTTCGAAAATTCACCAAAAATTCAAGAAGAAATCACCAAAATATCAACACCTCAATTCCTTTGACAATCAAGGTTAGTTTCCTTTGTTTCTTCCTTATTCTTGCTAAGTTTATTAGCTATTTCGAAGGTGTGAGAGCTTGTATATGTTCTTATACATGTTATAATGATGTTAAGAATTCATACATGGCAAACCCTTGTGTTTAATATGGATTTATAAGGCTTAAAACTCACTAAGGCAATAAAGGAATCAATTCTGCCACCTTTTGGAATTAATAGTATATGTTACTTGATCCGTATGTTTCAGGGTCAGGAGTTTCAGTATAATCATTCTTAAGTATCTTAGAGATATTATGTCAACAATTGGTGCAAATTCAACTTATATTATAGTGGTTATAAGCAAAGCAAAATCTGATTATGACAAGACTTTGATAAACTCTCTTAATCAAGTGTTTGTTATAAAACCTTGGAATTTTAAGTTGTGAGAGTTGAATGAACTTTATAAACAGAGACTAATAGATTCATTAGTGAATTATAAGTCCAAAATTGATTGGTTAATGGGCTGGTATACGTCGATAAATAGACATAAAATACGTAGAACACCGATTACACGTCTACATAGGAAGTGGTAAACCCTTTCGATATGAACAGAGTTAAACCTTGCGTGTGGTATGCAAATCCTTTAAACACATTCCTTGAAACAGGTTCTGAAGATATTGTTAGGAATATGCCCTCGAATGCCACTCAGAGGATGAGAGAATGAGAGCAATTATATTGTAATTATGAATATTATATTTAATAAGGCAATTATTATTTCTATATTATTGTATATCACTGGCATTGTGATTTGGTATATAGAATAATAGTCCTTGCATTTGAGAGAGAACATTCTACTCCTTATGGAGATAAGGAGATAGGCACTAGAAGTGTTTAGAGCTCGAATGCTTAACTAGTTCGCAAGTCGATAAAACTTAATTGGGCAGTAAGTTTAGACAAGACTTGTATAACGTGTACTTTGACATGTAGAGTGCCTGTCTTCACTAACAGTTAGTGGGAGCACACGTTATAGGTATGGTAATGGAATTAGTATACTCGAACATGACTCAACTCGATTCGGTCACATGGAAATCACTCAGGGATTGTCAATGATTGAATCGAAAGATTGTGATAGGTATACGTGGACCTTTGACTTGAGGTTTCAGTAGGAGATGTGCTTGTGACATTAAGTTAGTCATTAGAGTAGTTCGATCCAATCGCCGGTTGGTGGGGTCAACCTCGAAATGCAACTTAGTGGGCAAGTAACAGTCTCTACTGAATACCAAGATAGGATTCTTTCTCCTGTTAGTGAGTAGGTGAATGTCCTATGCGGTTAATGGCAAATAAGATCATAAGTCTTTGGCCAAAGCATTCAGAGCTAGTTATATTTGATACATGAGAGCTCGATGATCTCAGTTTGCATTAACAGAAAGCATAGAGTCAAGTTACAGTAGGGTTTGACTTTACCGTGACCCTAATACTTGACCGGGACATATGATTGAAGGGTTTATACGTATACGGTATTCACGACATAATGGTTTTGGAATGATCCTATCATTCGTTCTTAGTTAGGTTACGGTGTGGGCCACGAGACTGGCTAAGTGGTGCTAACACTCATTGGATCCTCCCAATGCTAACTAAGACGAACCTACAGAGTCGCGGCACAGGAATTGACGACGGATTATATTTAGCTTATTCTCTCTTGGTTAATATTGGACATTGGATGTATAATTCAATTTATTGGATAAATTAAATCGGTCTCGTTAATTAAATAAATTACTGGGTAATTAATTTATTCATATTATTTCTTAGAGAATTTATTTTTAATATAATTAATTAAGTAGATTAATTAATTATATTAATATTGAAACATACCAAGGTTTATCTATCGGATTAGATACACGAGGGTCCGTTTCACGGACCGAAACGAACCAACTTTTTTTTCTCCTCCCTTAGCCACCACCCCACTTTCATCAATTGACTTGGTGATTTTTTTATAAATGTGGGGACTTAATAATACATTTGATTGAAATAATTGATGAGGTGTGTGTTTTGTTTATAAAATAAACACCATCTCCCTCATTTATAATTGAAGGGATCAGCCGTGAGTTGAGAGAGGGAGTGAGAGAAAAGTTTTCTAACTTTATACATTTTGAGTTTTAAGTGTATTTTGAGAGAAAACAATTTTTATAAAAATACTTAGAGTATTTATAAAAATATATATAAGTTAATTCTATCAATTTCTAGCCGTATACTTAGAGTATAAATTGATAGAAATATTTTCCGGTCATATTCCGACGCGTGATACGTAGAGGCACGGTGTTTTCGGTGCTCGGGAATTTCCAAAAGCTTGTTCGATTGGATTCGTGTTCGTACTCGGAATCAAGAAGATATTATCAAAGGTCTACGAGGGTATGATTTCTTAATTTATCTTCGTATATTTATATTCGTTTATACGATGCTTGATCGATCCGGTTTTGGGGTTTGGTTTTTATCCGGTTTGACCGGTTTATTTCCGCTGCGTAACTCGTTTTTAATCATCGAATTACATTAGTGGTATCGGAGCGAGGTCTATGCAATCGTATATTCGATATTTGCATTTGGAATGCTTGATTATTTTTTATGATTTAGAATCATAATTGTTTTAATTATTGATGTTTAATTGTTCATCTAAAAATTATTTTTCATGATTTTATGTTACAATATAAATCTATTTTTCTTTTGAAAAAATGATTTAATTGTGTAATATAAAAATTAGAAAAATATTATTTTTGGATTCGGACGAAAAATGAGCCGGAAAATTGGCCGGACCGCTGGCTCAATGGGCCGGGCTGGCTGGCTGGCCGGGCAATGGCCACGGGCTTGGCCCGGCCTTTGTTTTCCGACTGCTTTTATATTTCGCGGTAAATTAATTTTCCGCAAATTAAATTGGATTTAATTTGACTAAAATATAATTATGGTAATTTATTTTAAGGGAATTAATTTAATGAAATATTTATTTTATCCTAGCAAATTAAAATTAACGGTTAAGTGAATTAATTGGATTAATTCTAATTGTTGGATTATTTTTTGTTGATTAGATCAATTTTAGATTAATCATTATTGCCATTTATTTTAATGTAATTGTTGCATTAATTTTGAATGGGGATGTAGTTCATGGACCTAGTTTTGAATCGTTTGTTTTGTTCGATTGGGTTGTAAAGGCCGTTTTGAGCCTATTTATTTTACTAGAAAATTTGTATAGGATGCAATTTTTCAAATGTAAAATTTATTTGTAATGACGAAGACCGGAGGAAGATCCGCTCGAGAAGACGAAGATTCAAGACCGAAGACATGTAATTAGATTACGATATTTTTGTTCTAGGAACGGTCCATGAACTGCATGTTGTTAGTTTTAGGTTGTGTATGTTTTCATATTGTATGACAAACAAACAAACCGACAAACCGCGCTTATAAACGGATTAATGAGCAAAGTGTAACATATAATCGCGTTAATACTCCCACTTACAAACACTAAGTTATAAAGGTTACGAGGTTTCCTACCCTCCGTCAAACTCATGGAAATTTGAAATCTAAACCGGAATATTATTCTTCCGAGTATGTCGGGGTAATATTTTTGGGGAAAGTTGATAAATTCCTAGAGTGCATTAGATGCCTTTGGTTGTGACAAATCAAACCCCTATAAACCGTATGGGTTGCCGGGTAAGATTCAATTGTCAGACTAATAGGAGTTGACGGTTTAAACTTAGATAGTTCAGCGAGCCATAGAAACCGAATGGGTTGAGGGCAAGTGAACTAGGGGTAAAAGAAGATCGAATCATCCATTAGATGGGTTGGTATTAGACACCACTTTATAAAGAATAATAGAATATAAACCGTATGGGTTGCCCTCTATTAAACTTTGTAAAGAAATCGATCACCACTATGAAGTCACCTAAGACTTCCAGATTTAACATGGGAGTGTGTAAATGCCGATAAAATAGTGGGAGCCGAGTTATGAATAAAGAAAGTCCTTAAATTCTTTACTCGGATCATAATTAAACAATCACTAACGAATCTCAAATTATTCTCTGCAGTTAATAAAACTCTCAATATGACAATGAACCCACTCGCTATACTACTTGAAAAGAACGTCTGGAGTCCGAACTATGTGGACTGGCTTCGGAACTTGAGGATTGTTCTAACTATGGAAATGCTGGGATACGTCTTGGAGGCGGACATCCCAGCGGCTCCTGCAAGAACCCGAGCCAATCAGGAAGATGTCGATGCCCATGAGAAATGGGTAAAAGACGACATAAGAGTGTGAGGGTACATGTTAGGCTCAATGACCAATGAGCTTCAACATGCCCATGAAAAGATGACGTCTTCAAGAGCCATCTTATCGCACCTGGCTGAGCTCTATGGAGAGCATAGCCGAACTGCTAGATATGAGATATCGAAGCAATTATTCGGCGCCAGGATGAAGGAAGGAGAGAGGGTTGGGGACCATGTCCTCAAGATGATCTCGATGATTGTGAGATTGGAAGCTCTTGATTTTCAGATGCATGCATCTCTCCAAACTGACCTTATCCTGCAGTCACTTCCTGACTCCTTTTCACAATTTATCATGAACTTCAACTGCAATGAGATTGCATGTAACTTAGCTGGGCTAATGAACAAACTGACGACTGCCCAGTCTCAGATGAAGACAAAGGGAAAGGAAGCTGCACTTGTGATTTCTTCTGGGACTTGGAAGTCCAAGAATAAGAAGAAAAAGAACAAGAAGCAGTTAGGTCCAATAGCCAAGATCGATAAGGGAAAGGGCAAGGCCCCAATGGTTCAAAAGAGTAAGGGGGCCAAGAAAACGGATGTATGCCTCAACTGCGGTGAGCTAGGCCACTGGAAGAGGTACTGTCCAAAGCTTGACCGTAATGCGCCGTCAGGTACGGAACTATTAGTTTTAGAAACAAATTGTTCTGTAACTGTATATTCTACTTCTTGGATACTTGATTCCGGTGCGAGTTCTCACATTTGTACAATGAATCAGGATCTGGAACGAAGTAGGAAGCTGGATTCAGGGGAGGTGATGGTCACCGTCGGAAGTGGGCATAGTGTCGAGGCTTCTGATATCGGATCCCTTATGTTGGATTTAGAATCTGGTTTTATTCTCACTTTAGAAGATGTACTTGTTTTGCCCAAGGGGCACAAAAATATTGTATCAATTCCGGTAATGGACCGAAAGGGATTTCACTTCTTTATTGGAGATGGGTCCTGTCGTATTTATTTCAGAAATAAATTGGTTGGTACTGCTACATTATTAAATGGTTTATACCATTTAAATTTAAAGAATAAGACAACTGTGAACACTATAACTAGGAAGCGTGGTAGGGATGAAACGAACCAAGCACTTAAGTGGCATCTTAGACTTGGTCATATAGGTCAGACCAAGGTTCATAAAATGGAGAAAGATGGGCTTACGGGTCCATTGGGATCAGATCCCTATCCAACTTGTGAATCTTGCATTCAAGGCAAAATGACTAAGTTACCCTTCGCAGGGACTTTTGAAAGAGCTGCTGAAAAACTTGGATTTATCCATACCGACGTCTGTGGCCCTTTTGAAGTGGCACGAGACGGCTTTCAGTATTTCATTACATTCACTGATGACCATACCAGGTATGGATTCGTGTACTTAATGAAACATAAGTCTGAAGCATTTGATAAATTCAAGGAATTTAAAGCCCTAGTTGAAAATCAAACAGGTAACCGTGTTAAGACTCTTTGGTCAGACCGGGGTGGTGAGTACATGAGTACCGAATTTGATGAGTTCTTAAAGGAACTAGGAATAGTGTCACAATTCACTCCTCCAGCTAATCCACAATTAAATGGTGTATCAGAAAGAAGGAACCGAACCTTGTTGGACATGGTTCGCTCCATGCTTAACTATACTGATCTACCAATTTATCTGTGGGGTTACGCGCTCCTTACTGCTGTGCATATCTTGAACAGATGTCCTTCCAAATCCGTTCCTAAGACTCCCCATGAGATGTGGAGAGGTAGGAAACCAAGTCTTAATCACATTAGGATTTGTGGATGCCCTGCTTATGTCAAGAAGACTAAAGTAGAGAAATTGGGAGCTAGGTCTGTGAAAGGTCGTTTCATAGGATATCCAGGGGATTCCATGGGATATCTATTCTACATGCATGAAGATCATAGGATCATCGTTTCTATACAAGCACACTTCCTGGAAGATCAGTTTATTCAGGAATGAGGGGCAGGTAGAAATATTTCTTTGGAAGAAATAAAAGAAACACCAAATGAGACACCTATGCAAGATATTAGAACCCAACCTTTTGAAATACAAACACAACCTCGCAAGTCTAGTAGAATTTATCAATTACCTGAGAGGTATGGCTATCTGCATCAAGAAGAACTGGGTGTCCATGAGATGACAGAAAGTAGTCAAGAGAATGATCCTTCTACATACGACCAAGCTATGGTAGATTTTGACTCCACAAAGTGGCAAGAAGCTATGGAAGCTGAGATAGACTCAATGCATGCTAATCAGGTGTGGACTTTAGTAGATCGTCCTAAAGGCATAGTGCCTATTGGAAACAAATGGATCTATAAAAGAAAGACTGATGGAGATGGCAAGGTTGATACCTATAAGGCCAGGCTTGTGGCAAAGGGTTATTCCCAAAGAGAAGGAATCGATTACTTCGAGACCTTCTCGCCTGTAGCTATGATTAAGTCTATTCGCATGATGCTTGCCATAGCAGCCCACTTAGATTATGAAATATGGCAAATGGATGTGAAAACGGCATTCCTAAATGGATTCCTTGCAGAGGAGATTTACATGGAACAGCCTAAGAGATTCATATCTCAAACCAATATTCATAAAGTATGCAAACTTCAGCGTGCCATTTATGGACTGAAGCAAGCTTCACGGAGTTGGAATCTTCGTTTTAACGAGACAGTCAAAGAGTTTGATGTTGTCCAAAATGAAGAGGAGCCCTGTATTTACAAGAAGGTTAGTGGGAGCAAAATTGTATTCTTAATACTATATGTAGATGACATTCTACTTATAGGAAATGACGTAGGAATGCTCAGTTCTGTGAAAGCTTGGCTTTCTAAAGAGTTCTCAATGAAAGACTTGGGAGAAGCTACCTATATTCTGGGTATTCGTCTCTACCGGGATAGAGCGAAAAGAATGTTAGGTCTTTCCCAAGCCCTCTACATAGAAAATATCCTGAAGCGATTTAGGATGGAAGATTCTAAAAGAGGGTTTCTACCTATGCAACATGGTGCAAAACTTTCCTTAGAGATGTGTCCTCAAAGTGAGGAAGATAGAAAGGAAATGAGCAAGGTACCTTATGCTTCGGCAGTAGGTAGCCTTATGTATGCAATGATTTGCACTAGAGCGGATATTGCCTATGCTGTGAGCGTAGTAAGTCGGTTTCAGTCAAATCCAGGGCAGGAACATTGGACTGCTGTAAAGAACATTCTTAAGTACCTAAGGAGGACTAAAGACTTGGTTCTTACATATGGCGGTGGAGAACTAAGAGTGATGAGTTATACAAACTCATATTTTTCGGGGGACATGGATGCTCAGATGTCCACATCAGGGTATATCTTTACTCTGAATGGTGGGGCAGTTTCTTGGAGAAGTGCCAAGCAAAGTTCGACTGCTATCTCTACATGTCAAGCCGAATATCAGGCAGCCACGGAGGCTGCTAAAGAAGCTTTTTGGATAAAGAAGTTCACTGAGGAACTTCAAGTGGTTCCTAACGCAGAGAAGCCCGTGACACTGTTTTGTGACAACGACGGAGCTGTTGCACAGGCTAAGGAGCCTAGGGCTCACCACAACACCAAACATATTGCGAGAAAATATCATTTTGTTAGAGAAATGGTTCGGGATGGGAATGTTACACTGCAGAGAGTAGACACAGCAAATAACGTTGCTGATCCGTTTACCAAGCCACTATCTCAGAAGGTCTTAGAGAGACATCTAGAGAGTATGGGTATTAGATACCATAGTTTGTGGCATTGAGTGCAAGTGGGAGATTGTTAGGAATATGCCGTCGAATGCCACTCAGAGGATGAGAGAATGAGAGCAATTGTATTGTAATTATGAATATTATATTTAATAAGGCAATTATTATTTCTATATTATTGTATATCACTGGCATTGTGATTTGGTATATAGAATAATAATCCTTGCATTTGAGAGAGAACATTCTACTCCTTATGGAGATAAGGAGATAGGCACTAGAAGTGTTTAGAGCTCGAATGCTTAACTAGTTCGCAAGTCGATAAAACTTAACTGGGCAGTAAGTTTAGACAAGACTTGTATAACGTGTACTTTGACATATAGAGTGCCTGTCTTCACTAACAGTTAGTGGGAGCACACGTTATAGGTATGCTAATGGGATTAGTATACTCGAACACGACTCAACTCGATTCGGTCACATGGAAATCACTCAGGGATTGTCAATGATTGAATCGAAAGATTGTGATAGGTATACGTGGACCTTTGACTTGAGGTTTCAGTAGGAGATGTGCTTGTGACATTAAGTTAGTCATTAGAGTAGTTCGATCCAATCGCCGGTTGGTGGGGTCAACCTCGAAATGCAACTTAGTGGGCAAGTAGCAGTCTCTACTGAATACCAAGATAGGATTCTTTCTCCTGTTAGTGAGCGGGTAAATGTCCTATGCGGTTAATGGCAAATAAGATCATAAGTCTTTGGCCAAAGCATTCAGAGCTAGTTATATTTGATACGAGAGCTCGATGATCTCGGTTGCATTAACGAAAGCATAGAGTCAAGTTCTGATGAGTTTTGACTTTACCGTGACCCTAATAATTGGCCGGGACATATGATTGAAGGGTTTATACGTATACGGTATTCACGACATAATGGTTTTGGAATGATCCTATCATTCGTTCTTAGTTAGGTTACGATGTGGGCCACGAGGCGGCTAAGTGGTGCTAACACTCATTGGATCCTCCCAATGCTAACTAAGACGAACCTACAGAGTCGTGGCACAGGAATTGACGACGGATTATATTTAGCTTATTCTCTCTTGGTTAATATTGGACATTGGATGTCTAATTCAATTTATTGGATAAATTAAATCGGTCTCGTGAATTAAATAAATTACTGGGTAATTAATTTATTCATATTATTTCTTAGAGAATTTATTTTTAATATAATTAATTAATTAATTAGATTAATTAATTATATTAATATTGAAACATACCAAGGTTTATCTATCGGATTAGATACACGAGGGTCCGTTTCACGGACCGAAACGAACCAACTTCTTTTTCTCCTCCCTTAGCCACCACCCCACTTTCATCAATTGACTTGGTGATTTTTTTATCAATGTGGGGACTTAATAATACATTTGATGTATTATTACTTCATTATTTATTTTTGAAATAATTGATGAGGTGTGTGTTTTGTTTATAAAATAAACACCATCTCCCTCATTTATAATTGAAGGGATCAGCCGTGAGTTGAGAGAGGAAGTGAGAGAAAAGTTTTCTAACTTTATACATTTTGAGTTCTAAGTGTATTTTGAGAGAAAACAATTTTTATAAAAATACTTAGAGTATTTATAAAAATATATATTAGTTAATTCTATCAATTTCTAGCCGTATACTTAGAGTATAAATTGATAGAAATATTTTTCGGTCATCTTCCGACGCGTGTTACGTAGAGGCACGGTGTTTTCGGTGCTTGGGAATTTCCAAAAGCTAGTTCGATTGGATTCGTGTTCGTACTCGGAATCAAGAAGATATTATCAAAAGTCTACAAGGGTATGATTTCTTAATTTATCTTCGTATATTTATATTCATTTATACGATGCTTGATCGATCCGGTTTTGGGGTTTGGTTTTTATCCGGTTTGACCGGTTTATTTCCGCTGCGTAACTCGTTTTTAATCACCGAATTCCATTAGATATATCATCACAACCACCCCTATTGGTATAAACGTAAGGGTATTACCCGATCAAGGTAAGTAGAAATCCATCTGCAACTACAATGCATAAACATAGTACTGTTTGTATACTTGATGATATCTTGAGAGTGTATTGTATTAGATGATTGATCTGTATTATGATTAAAGTGTTTGGTTGCACCTTACATGATCATAACATCCATTAGCATCTCCACATGCATGCATAACAGGATACTCACTAGTGTCTGCATGCATGGTACGATCATGGAAAGAAAGAAAAGAAAAATGTTTTGTTGGCCACTGCTAGAGCACCGAGGCATGGTAGATGCATGCTTTTACGATATGTTTAGCATGGTAGATGCGTGCTTATATCATGTGTGAGACATGGTAGATGCATGTTCTCATGATATATTTGATGTGTTAGATGCATGCCTTATATGTCTGGCATGGTAGATGCATGCCTCATGATATGATATGATATTGAGTTCCTTCCGGTGCTTAGTACGTGGTTCAACGGGCCCAAGGATAGGAAAATGATTTTGAGAGATTATCATTGATAATCACATGTCATATGTTGCATCAGACATGATACATTACATGCATGATGTCTACTTATTGGGCTTTAGCTCACGTAGTTTATGCATTGTAGGTAATTATGATGCTTGAGTATGTTCCCTCGCTGGACGAGTTGAAGTTCCACTGTTGCTGAGGGTCGACGTACATGGATGACGACCTGTCGGGCTTGACCATGGGCTTAACATATTTTTGTTCTTGTTTGTGAACCTTACTTTATAAATATGTATTGCAGTAATGTACTCATATGTTGGAGTGTCGTTGATGGTGTGATGGGTACTTTAAGTTCACTTAGTATGTTTGTTTAACCTGTGAGGTTGTTTAAATATCATAATGTAAAATAAATAAGTGATTTGGGAAGCTCGAAGTTTTGTTGTTTACTAATCTCTTGTAGTTGTAGCTATGGGGATATTGATGTCATGAGTTTGATTCGGATTGAGACTAGATGTCTCTGTATGATACTTGTGTTGGTTTTTATATCACAGGTTTGGGATAGGTACTAGTTTAGGGGAAATTCTGTCGAAATTTCACCGTAATTTATAAGTACTAATATGATATAAGATAGTGTAAGTTAGGCAGTTAGTGCGGGTATGTTACATTCTAGCCGTAACCTTAGAGGTTAATCGGTTGATAGTCATTCCGATCATTTTTCCGGCGCGTGGCTAGTAGAGATGCGTGCTTTCGGCGTTGGATCGTTCAAGGGCTTGGAGCGGATTGGATTCGTAGAGATCAACCAAAGCTTGGGGACTAGCTCAAGAGAAGGTTACCATTTAATCAACGGACTTCAAGGGTTAGTTTCTTACAACTATTGCCTTTCGTTTATATATACGTATATGCGTAGCTCGATCGATCCTCGTAGGGATTCGGCTCGAATTAATTTTCGTTTTACCGCTTCCGTTGGGCCTTCGTTTTAGGCACCGAATACCAACATAATCGCCGTCGACCATTAGAGTTCGAGGCATGTGACCACATTTTGGTCAAGGTATCCCCGAGTCGAGGTATTTTCCATTTCGGGATGAGAGGAAAGTTGAGTCCTAGGTTCATTGGACCATTTAAGATTTTTGATCGAGTAGGCAGTCTGGCTTATCGATTAGATTAACCTCCAGCTTTGAGCCGAGTTCATAATGTGTTTCACGTCTCTCAGTTGTGGAAGTATGTTGCCGACCCGAGTCATATACTTTAGTTCGATGAAATCGAGATCACGGATGATCATACGTACAAGGAGCGTCTTGTACGAGTCTTAGAGCGGCGAATCAAACAATTGAGGAACAAGGAGATTCCTTTGGTTAAAATTCAGTGGTCTAGACATGGAGTTGAAGAGGATACTTGGGAAACCGAGGATAGTATGCAGGAGAGTTATCCCGAATTGTTTGACCCTTAGTTTTGAGGACGAAAATCTTTTTAAGGGGGGATTATGTAATACCCGATTGTAAATTCATTTATTATCATCCAGTAATTTGTCACTCAGTAATTTTCACTCATTAATAATCATTCATCATTCACATTCATTCAATTGTGTTTACCATTCGGCGTAATTTTGAATCGTGTATCAGTTACCATTCGTCCTTCAACCCTGTTTGAGAATCAAGACGAGAATACTATCATTATCATCGAATTGGTGGCCTGTGTGTGGGGAGTAGCGCACGCTACGTACTTTTTATAGTGCGCACTATTAGGGTACTGGTAGCGCACGCTATCGGCCTTTATTAGCGCACGCTACTAGTGTAATTGTGGCAGACAGTCCTGTAGGTGCTGGACTGAATTGGAGATTTCGTAGCGCACGCTAGGTGTGATGGTAGAGCGCGCTAATGGTATTTGTAGTGCACGCTAAGTGATCAGTGTAACGTGAGCTAAGGCGAGCAGGGCAGAGGACAGTAGGTTCTGGACTCCCATTTTTTAGACGCCAACTATCAGGTAGCGCACGCTAGGCTCGGTTAACGCACGCTAAGAGGAAGGCATTAGCGCACGCTACCAAGTACGTAGCGCACCCTAACGAGGCAGGCAGAGCTCACTGGACTACCCGGTGAACCCGCTAGCGCACACTATCCTCAGTTTTTAGCGCGCGCTAAGCTGGGTTGAGTATAAATATGACATTTCCGTCCCATTTTCTCATTTCTTCATTTCTCCTCCTTCCTTGGGCGATTCCGGGCGATTTTTGGTGATTTGTGAAGAGTTCTTCGAGCTGCAATCATCTATCAACACCTTCAAGCTTCTAATTCAGATTAATCAACATTTAATCATCTCCACCACTCCAATCAAGGTAAACTTTTCATGAACCTAGAATTTCGGGATTTTGGGGTTTTCTTCCCAATCTCTTCGAGTTAGCTTGCTATTGTGTTGGAATATGTTGGATATGGATTATCTACCTTAGATACATGTGTTCTATCGGATTTATTGGTGTATTTTTTGGAATTATTGAGTATTTGGGGAATTGTTCAAGAACACCTTGAAGGTTGACTTATGGAATTTTTGGGGTTTCAATTAGATGTTGTTGAAATCTCGAATTGTGTATTCATACTGGATTATTGATGGTATTGAGGATGTTTTGTTGGATTGAGTCACTCCTTGGAGGTTTGGTATCGATATAATTGAGATTGGTTACTACGTGTTTGTTATAATGACCCAACGAGTTTGGGTTTATCGTATTGATGTTTTTGAGTTGGTTGCGATCATACTTGATATGTATATTAATCGTTTGTTGGTAATTATGTTATTCAAGGTTGTTCGAGCGACCGATAATTCCATTAGGACATTTGTTCGAGGGAGGACATTTCATCACCGGTATTTGAGGCAAGTTAATTCTTGCTCGGTTAAAAGGATAATCATTCCTTTCGTTGTTGTTCATTCATATTCATAATTCATTCATAGTATATTAATAATGTTGAGACTTGTAATTATCAAACTAATCATTCAATTCACGAGGAACGACGGTTCCGATCATTTCATTGAGCTATCATTCATTGCGTTATTATTTCATTGAGGTGAGTCGTTCTTGACCCTTGTCGGATTGCTATTCATTAATATTCATCATGGTCACTCTTGTTCTTTTGACCTTCTGGGATCATATTGCTTGGCTGGGTGGTTATGTGTGGAATTTTTAGTCGGGCACACGATCATTGGACTATGCACACGGTAATGTGCCTCCGTGAGACTAATTAGGCACAAGTACTGGTGTGTCCGGGCACTCGTCTTGTGCACTTGTGTAACACCCCCAGAGCCATCCAGGAATATTACAGCGCGGTAGGCCCCGAGATGAAACCCACAAGACTGAAAGAAAGATTTACAAATATTTACAAATGCCTAAGAGGCGAACGACGGTACTATCTTAAAAAAATTCGAAGACTTAATAAAATTCGTTTATCAAAACCGTCGTAAAAATCTCATTTGAAACCACAAGGCCCGAAATGCCAAAACTCAACAGTTTAAAAACATACGTTAAGCTATCGCTTACACGTACCAACAAAATAGTTTAGAAAATAATTGCCAAAGTAACCAAAGTTACCAGATACCAAAAGGCCATTTAAAAAAAATACTCACGCAGTGGAAAAGACAAACAATTAAAAATACACTAGCAGTGGAATTACAACAACTGATCAGGAGACCCAATACTGAAATACATGCCATAGCCAGTATCCTCCGCGAAGCTCATCTCTTCACGACCGCTACAAGCTCGATATCCAATATCCTAAAAATAAAGCCCACGACGGGGTCAACCATAATACTCAATAGTGATAACAATCACATCACGTCAATAATTACATACCAATGAAAAACACTAAGTAAGAATACTACCAATGTAATCTTACCGTCATAACTTTACCAATCTCGTAATAATTCTCATCAGAATAACCATTATCCCAATGCACATCTCGTAATCTCGATTAATCAATTAACTCAAATATAGCGTCCATAGGTACCTCAAGCAATACCCAAGATTCTCAAAATATCATCATAACTCACAATACAGAAATATACCAACTCTGACCAATTCGATCCATCGAAAATAAACATCATCAAATCTCAACACGACAATCGATTTTCCATCCCAGGACAAGAACCAAGAAGAAAAATATGGAACATACCTCAGGATACGCAATGCCACGGCGAATCACATCAGTCTAATCCAAGATCAGATGAATACAACATACGGACATGGTCCTAACACAAGACCTACAAATGCATACTCATATGACAACGTCAACATGCTCACATCAATAACAACAATGTATACTTATGGCAAACCCATAATATACATATGCACAACAACACATGGTAATCCGATGATCCAGCGTTCACTACCTAAATCCCACGATGATCCCGTCAGACCAACCATGGTGGAAAAACCTGTCCGATGATCCAGCGCACGCTAGCATAGATCTCAAGATGATCCCGTCGGACCAACCCTGGTGGACATATGACAACAATGCACAACTGCACAAAAAAACGATACACAATGCACGACAACAACAATACACAAATGCATGACAACAACGATACGCGAATGTATCACAATGTGATCGACACAAATGACAAAAAATGATTAAAATACTTGCTCCGAGTCCTTCGAGAGCAATCTCGATATCTAAACCATCACCAACTATTATTCTAAATATTCGACGATCCAAAATGTCACGGACGGTAGATAATTCACGTCTTCGTCTATACCACAATGTATCTTTGATACCAAGTATACCAACAACAAATGTAAATCATATAGATTATGATTTAATTCCCAAAACTCGAACACAAATTATAATCCCAAATCTCCAGTGATTACGATTATAAATATTGTTATACGAATTATAAACGAATGAAACGGAAACCATTCATTAAATATTATAAACTAAACAAGTAATAACTTGCCTCGATATCGATGAAACCGTTACCAATTCCTTGCCGTCGTCTACGAACTCCTCAGCCCCGAACAAAGCAATATACGGACATTCTCGAATACGACCGCAAAGCATGGTTCTAATCACCGATCAATAATCTTAACCTATTACAATAATCGATAAACAACAAGTTCGATAATAATAAACAATCGATATAACCAATTCACAAACCCAACGGCTCAACAATATCTCGATTAACCACTAGTCCGAACAATCCAACTCAATCCATTACGAACTCACAACCGTAATACAATTATGCACACTGTATGTTGACATATTGCACGTTAATCACTTAACGTAGCGTGCGCTAAGTCGCTTCTGTTAGCGTGCGCTAGCCAGTAACACTAGCGTGCGCTAATGACATGCAGTTGCATGCATTTCTGGTACCGATCAACATATGGCGATTACGAATACAGGTGTAAAGGAAATCATACTCCAAGATCAATCATAATCTTTCCAGATTCAATCTCGGTATCATAGATATGAACATTTCATCTTCGTATCTAAAACATTGATAATTCAACATACATTCGTCTTGCTATGGTATATTCATCAATAAGTTCTTCAAGAACACCAAATGATTCGAAACCATGTTCATAATCATCAAAGCAACATAATCTAAATCCTTTAACATGTAAATAATCATCCGATTCATAATCCAAGTCATATACATCCATTAAACCTCATATAACATCATCACATGATAATCCAACATACTCCCTCCCAGGTAATCATCCTTTAAAACGAAACACTAACAAAGGGATACGAAAATTACCTTGTAGACGAACCATGAAGAAGAACAATCGAGCTCCATTCCACGAATCATCAATAATTTTCAAGAACAAGGCTTTAATCCATGCTCTCCATCTTATTATTGTTAAGAATGATCATCTCTCAGTGTTTGGAACTTCAAACTTCTCTCTAAGAACTCTATCTATCGGAATAAGGGAAAGAATGGCCGAATGAACATAATTCACATTTGCAATCATATATATACTCGCTGTTATTAGCGTGCGCTACCTTCACAAAATAGCATGCGCTATCGCAGTCCAGAGGCTACTGCCTTGCTTCGTACAATGATTTACCGACGCAAAGCCCAAGCAATATCATACGTAAATGCCTCTATTTAGCGTAAGCAAGTGTCCGACCATAGCGTGCGCTACTCATGGTTGACTCGTTTGTCTGTATGCTCCGAAGACAGGTCCACACGCCGAAAGCATCTGAAAAGGATAAAATTCCTTTTGGACCGATCTGATATTAGCGTGCGCTAACAATATGCATTTGCGTGTGCTAATCCTTCATAGCAAACATTCGTTGCCTTATCGGAACATGCGCCGAAGGTATCCGGGTCCACACGTAGATTACCTCTGATCTGTTCTGCACTAGCGTGCGCTATCCTTTGCCTTTAGCGTGCGCTAAACCTGCACGATAGCGTGCGCTATTCTTTAATATTTGCGTACGCTAATAAGGTTATACTTAGCCATTTTCAGCTATTCTTGTCCAACGTCTCAACATACTAGATATGTATACACGACATACTGAATACACATACTCCTTCCAATAATATTCTCATATGATACACACTATCCTCAAATGCAATTGTCGACCAAGTACGACAATTATATCAGTACAGATGTCTCAGTCCTTCAATTGTTTTATCCATACTGTACAGATTCCATGTCGTACAACATAACTCGGATAAAATAACATTAAACAATAGTAGTAGAACTTCCGGATATTACATACTACACCACTTAAAATAAGTTTCATCCTCGAAACTTATAATCCGTCATAGACAAAACAAACGAACCTTTCAACCAAAATATTCCGAAACCATAACGACAACGATCAGTCATCATCATTATCGAATAACCAAAACAATACACTTACATATGCGCCAAGTCGACGATCTCCTGAGATACAAGCTAGTGACTTCACTGTAAAGCCTCAACATGCTTACAATCATAATTCCATGAGTCTTAACAAAATATATCATCTTTCGATAAAATAATCTATCCGTGTCAAATCATGTTTGCCTGAATATATAGTCAAGTCCCAATTCCGATAAAACGAATAATACACGATACATCTTTGAAACAACTGCCAAAACAATGACACAAATCCCGAAACATCGACACCAAATTCAAACGCTCATACGATAATTAACAATGATCAATCAGCAACTTAACCGAGAATATCATCAACATGATAACTCCAATATGACCAACCAAAGGTCAAAACACAATCGAGTATATCATCAACATGATAAACTCTAATATGACCATCTGAAGTGTCAAAACACAATCGAGTATATCATCAATATGATAAATTCCAATATCATCAACGAACGATCAACGATAATCGGGAATACTCTCACACGATAAGCTCCAACATGATCAACACAGAACCATAGGAATTGAACTCACGCTATATGCCTCCCGCACAATTTTATGTCCACCTCCTTTGCCACTAAGCTATGCCCTGGAGGACAGGTAAAAATGATTCTTGAACTAGTATTTGAAGCTCGACCGTTCTTGATGAAATTATTAGGAGGATTTGGGGCAATTTTGTAGGGACGACAAGGGGCGGGTTTGGGTGGATTTTGGCTATTCTGATCCAGCGCCGTATATAAATAACAAAAATATAGATATATCTAATAATAAGTTTTTTATTATTATAAATTACCATCTACTGCATTAATAAAATATATTAGATATTAATTTAAAATAACAATACTATTCATATATATCACACATAAATATTAGCGGGATCGGTTAGATACATGATCGAGAAGGTTTAAACCCAATCCTGTCCTAAATTACTCGTCGATTTTGAGACGCCAACAATTTTGCCATCAACTGCGAGATATTTTGCCACCTCTACAAATTTGGTGGTCTACTTGGTCTTACTTCCTTGAAAAAAAAAGTTTAAGTACACACTGGTGTATTTATTGGGAGATTAATTGGAACTTCTGAAAATGATTAATGGACCTTTGTGCTCAAAGAAATAAATATAAAATATTCAATTTATTGGGTTCATGGGTACGAGCATAGCTGGGGTCATCCCATGTTTGGGCTCTCCTAGTTTGAGGAAAATGATTAAAAATTATCTCTGAAAAATAAAAAAATAAATATTTTGATAAATTTTTTAAGTTTCGATCTTTCTTCACTCTTTTTTCAGTCTGTTGTTGGCAAAGTCATTGTTCATAGGGCCAGAGGGTTTGATGTTTTCCGACTTTCTCGTGGATGTACAATAAAACAAACAAATTTGGAAGTATCTAGAAGATCAAGGGATTATGACATATATGAGTGGCTTGTTTATTTTTACTATAGGGGTGTATTATGAACCGAACGAATTGAACGGTGACCTTAACGAACGTTCGTTCGTTAAGAGCGGTTCATTCCATTCTTGTTCGTGTTCGGTAAAAATACAAACCACTTGTTCGTGTTCGGTTCGTTTAATTTTACATATTTCATGTCCGTTCGTTAGTGTTCGATTGTTTGGTTTTTTATCATTCGTTTGTTCGTTTGTGTTCCAAAATATAAAAAAAGCCCAAAGTATAAGCAATAATAATTCAAAAAAAAAAGATAGATTTAGAAATGATGGGTTTTGGAATAGTAGATTTTATTTTGTATATATATTTATTAAAAATTATTAAATTATTAATTATATTTATTAATTATTGTAACATTATTATAAATATATAAAAAAGCTTTGTTCCCTAACTGTTCGCGAACTAACGAATGTATATTATTTTATTCGTGTTCGATTCGTGTATGTAACGAACATGTTCTCGAATAGTTCGAGTTTGACCGAACATAACATGAACTCAACCTTGATCGAACGTTCTCGCAACCTTTTCACGAATGTTCAGTTCATTTATACTCCTACGTTGATGCAAAACTTTCTTGATCTTGGATTTTATTGGTGAAAAGAAACACACTGGAAAAAGCCACAATCATTTTTTACTGTTTAATTAATCTTGACCCGTCCATAAAATCTAAAAGAATACGAAAATGAAAATTTTAACCTCCAACGGTAGGTTATTTTTTATTTTATTTTTGCTGCCTGCTGACCTATTTTTGAACAAATTGTCCGTCGAATCTCTGACTAGGGATGATAATTTTATCCCAACTCGCTCTAGCCGATAATGATTGATTGTCTCGCTACGTTGCGAGTGGGTTGGGTATCACTTTTGCCCCGTGGATATTGATCAGCCAGCCACTCCCAACTTTTTATTTTTTTTATACATGTTTAATATATTTACATATGCTATATATTTATATATAATATATTCATGTTATTAATAATGATAAATTTTATAAATAATATATATTATAAAAATAAAATACCAGATAGAAATTCATACAAATAGTTATTTTATTAATTTTAGAAATATATCTTTTCGCGGGTCGGCCAAAATCGCCCACGACCCACGACGGGTTGACCAATAGATCTGCTCAAGAACTATTTAGTGAAGAATATGGATGGATCTACATAGAGAGTAGAGGGGGGAGGTGCCTTCAATGAATTTAAAAAATGTAGTATAATTTTTTATTTTATATCATATGTGCCTCATTCTTAAATTTCCATTTTCGATGTATGTCCCCTCTCACCCAATTCATTGGATCTGCCACTGCTGACGAAAGCTTTCATTGTTTACCAACGAATTAATCAATTGGTAAGCACTCAATACAACCCTGCAAAATAGGGTGTTGTAGAGATGTTGATAGTAGGGGCGTTTGTGTATCATTCCTCATAGAAAGAAAACTTGAATGCATGTTTTTGGATTAAGATTGGTCAAATGAGTAGGGTGCAGTCCAATTTCCATTTTTTACCAACAAATTAATCAATCAGTAAGTACCGATGGATTAGCAAATGATCCATCCATTATCTTTTTTTTTTAATTTTTTAAATCAATTAACATTGTAATTTATTTGAAACCTTGAATATTAAAAATATTCTATAAATTTTAATTATATATGTAATATCCGGGGATAATTTTTTTTTTCGTGTTATTGTTGAGTTGTACGTATTCATTTGGAATTGTACAAGTGTTGTTGTTTTGGACTGATACAATGTATATTGTATTGGAATATTTCAGGATCGAAATATTATACTTGTCGTCGGGTTAGTTTCGTCGTTTGGATGTTGGTTGGAGAGTTTGGATTTTTGGATAAGTACACTAGCCTTAACGTACGCTACATGGGTAGACTTACGTACGTTATGGGCTGAGTATTACGTACGTTATGCCTGTAAGGTTACGTACGTAATGCTTGGTAGGTGGCAGGAACCTTCCTCGTAGTCGCTTTCGGCCGGTGGGTCCCGAGCATCTTCCGATCGGATCTCACTATTGCAGTCAACGGACCCTTACATATGTTAAGAGGTGAGCTCTACGTACGTAATGTAGGTCTTGTTAACG
Organism: Orobanche coerulescens; assembly: GCA_033398695.1. NCBI lineage: Eukaryota > Viridiplantae > Streptophyta > Magnoliopsida > Lamiales > Orobanchaceae > Orobanche > Orobanche coerulescens. The sequence goes on along the minus strand of CM065809.1, from coordinate 60,511,072 downwards.
TACATAATAAGTTCTTGTTTACGTACGTTAAGGCCTTCGTATTTTAGTCCAGTCAGTTCTGGATTTTTCATTACGTACGTTAATGTCTTAGCATAGCGTACGTAATGCCTCTTACGTACGTTAACCTTAGTGTATAACGTACGTAATGAATTGGTCAGTCTATTTATCTTGGTTTCGTCTTTCATTTCCTCACGAACCAAAACACATTTTCTCTCCCCAAAATCGTCCGTTTGGACTTGTTATTGATGTTTAGCCTCTTCCAACTCGATCTTGATCATCCTAGCTTGGATTGAAGCTTGAAGTTGGAAGCTTGTTGGTGCCCCTTTGGTGTTTGGAGGCTTCTTCTTGTTCTTCTTTGGTAAGTTCCCTCAATCTCTGGTTCTTTGAGTGATTTTCGAGTTGTTGTTGTTGTTTTCTTCGGGTATTGTTTAATTCATGGAGTATATCATGATTCTTCATGGTTTTGATAAACCTTTGATGAAGAACATGATGGTATTGCTTGAGTTGGATTATGTTTTTGATGTTTTAGATTGTTTGGAGGTTTTAATCATGTCTAGGAGAGATTATGTTAAGATTGTTATATGATTAACATAGTCTTGAGATGATTATTGTTGTTGGTGGTGTTCTTGTAAGATTTTAACCATTTTAGTAAGGATTTATGATGATTCAGGAGGTGATTATCATAATTTGAAAATGGTTGAGTGAATATTGTTGTTTAATCCGAATTCATGATGCATTGATGAAGAATTTCGTTTTAGACATGATGATTATTGAGTTGATGATGTTCTTGGGGTGATAATGATAATAGTGATAATATTATCATTGTAGGAGGATCAATTTGATGATATTGGTGATATTATCATCTTGAGATGATTGTTTTGATGATTGTTCTTAAGTGAATCTTGTTGAATGGATTTCACAAGTGTTAAGAACGTAATGATCATGTTAATTGATCATCGAGGTGTTGGAGAATGTTAGAATTCATAGTTGAAGAACTATGATATCAGTTCGTGCGGTGTGATCGATTCGTGTTTGAATCGGGCTTTGTCTTTGTCGTTGTTTTCTATTGATTTTGTGTTTTTGAATGAATCGTTTTCATTCAAGGTTGTTCGAGTGTTTGTGATCGTCGGGAGGCGCCGTTCGTCGTTTCGTGCCAGGACGTTGATCGTGGAAGGACTTGTTCGTCTTCGGTTTGAGGCAAGTTTTATACTTGTACTGGTCAATGAGATTAATGTTATCATATATGTGTATGAATGTGTTGTATCATTTCGAGACATAGTCTCTTCGTGATTTATTGATATTTGGGGATTGTTTGATACAATACCCTTCGGCGATTATGCCAGTTGTGATTGTTACTCGTTAACAGCCGGTTTAAGGCATTGAGATTCTTGTTGTCGATAGCCGGTTTGCGGTATCGATGTATCGATTATTATTGTTGACGCTAATGTTGTTCTGAGGCATCGTTGAATCGTTATTATCGAATTGGAACTATTACTATGAAGTTGCATTGGCCGATTGAAGGCGTTTGATATATTCGTTATCTTATCTGTTTCGGTGGTCGGTTTAGAACGCCGGAATATCTATTCTACCGTATCATTGGTTATCGATTCACCGTTCTAAGGTAATCGATGTATTTAATTGGGATTATCGAAGATAATTTCCATCCGTTGTATCATTTGTTATCGGTTGACCGTTCTAAGGTAATCGATGTATTTAATTGGGATTATCGAAGATAATTCCCATCCGTTGTATCATTGGTTATCGGTTGACCGTTCTAAGGTAATCGATGTATTTAATTGGGATTATCGAAGATAATTCCCATCCGTTGTATCATTGGTTATCGATTAACCGTTCTAAGGTAATCGATGTATTTAATTGGGATTATCGAAGATAATTCCCATCCGTTGTATCATTGGTTATCGGTTGACCGTTCTAAGGTAATCGACATATTTAATTGGGATTATCGAAGATAATTCCCATCCGTTGTGTCATCGTTATCGATTGACCGTTCTAACGGTAATCGATGTATTGAATTGGGACCGCTGGGATAGTTTCCATCCGTTGAGTTGTTGTGATCGATTGGCCATTCCAAGGCGGTCGAGGTATTTGAATTGGGACCGCCGTGGGCGGAGCCCATCCGTGAGTTATTGTTGTCGTGTTGGCCGACTCAAGGCGACATCTTTGTTATTCTTGTGAGTTTGGTAATCTTGGGATTATTCTGTTGTGATTAATTATATTTTGGAGACTAGTCTCGGCTAGTGCTCGATGGGTAAGCTTGGGGCTTGAGCCTTCGCGGTTGGATTCCCAACACCTACTGGTCGATGGGTCACGGTCACCGGGTGATCTCATTATGGGTAAGTCAGGGGCTTGAACCTTCGCGGTTGGTTTCCCGGCCTGCAATTCGAGTCACGGTCATTGGATGACCTCATTGTGATACGGCCGTGCGTGGCTTCGCCCTCATTGTGATACGGCCGTGCCATGGCTTCGCCCTCATTGTGATACGGCTTCGTGCCGCTTCGCCCTCATTGTGATGCGGCCGTGCCGTGGCCGCCCTCATTGTGATACGGCCGTGCCGTGGCTTTAGCCCTCATTGTGATACGGCCGTGCCGTGGCTTCGCCCTCATTGTGATACGGCCGTGCGTGGCTTCGCCCTCATTGATACTGACTTGGGCTGTTTTGGCTTCGGGCCATTGTGGTGATTGACAGCTTCGGCTGAATGACATTCAGGGTATTATGATGATAAACGGCTTCGGGCGGTTTGGCTATTAAGGCCATTGTGATGTATCGGTATTCCTGTCGGAGCCTTCGGGCATTGTGATTCGTATCTATTTCAGTGTTTGGCTTGGGTTACCTTCGGGTGATGTATTGTTGTGTTCTGTATTGATGATTCGCCGTTGGGCACTTGTGTTCTAACCTGTTGAGCAGGTATTGATCGGATGTCGTGGGCATAGTATTCCACGAATGCTCGATTCTTACTTTGGTTTGTGAGCATCTCGTATTACCATTACTATACTATTCATTCTGCCCTTTGGATGCATATCATGTTGTACATGTATTTGATAATCATTATCTGGATGACTGACCCCGTGGGGGCGGATCATGTTTTCATGTTTTAGGTGCTTGCGAGGAGAGAGTTGAGACACAGGGGCATGACGATGGCTACGAGGCATTCGAGCGATACTAGTCCGAGATGTTTTGGTGTTCATGTGTGTCAGATGGTTTGGAGTACTCCAGTTTTGTCAGTTATTGTCATTTTGTATTATCCGAGCAAGGCTCGTGGATGTCGTTGTATTGTATTTGGGCCATGCAGGCCCACTGTTATCATTGAAATTCCATATCGGAATAATATGTTGGATGTCAGTGTAGGGATTGTGATTCCCTTTTTGGTCAGTTAGTTGTATTTTTGGTCGTGTTAGCCTGGTGGATCTCCTGGTGTGGGGTCCACGGCACTGTAATAACCCAATAGGATTTGGGGGTGTTACAGAAGATGGTATCAGAGAAATTGGGTTGTGATATACCCTGATATGTGAGTTATGTGGTTCTACCGACGCGGTAGTAGTGGACTGTCAGGTTATGACAATCTGGACAATCAGGTTTTGTGAGTCGTGATAGTTGGACGACTGTATGAGTCATTCTTTCATCGAGTCGTCGTCGATGAAGACTAGTATCGCAAGACCTTGAAGCTTCGTATGACCTGTGTAAGGACTCGATTCTCTTGTATGTTCATACATTCAATATGCCATTGATTATGCATGTTTTGTTGAAATTTGTATGTAACATTGTGTTACGACCCATTCATGATTAATTGCTTTGGAGCGTTTCGGCTCAGTATTGGCTATAATTAACATATTTGAAGCGATTGTTTGTTTGTTGAGTATATATACTCGTATTTGGCTATTGACTTAGCATTGTGGATTGGCCGTTGAGGCATATTTGAGCTTTGATCATGATCGAACGTTATTCTTTCAGTATGGAAAGAGGAAACCGAGGGCGTAGCAGAGGGGGTAAAGGCTGCAGAGCAGGCCGAAACCCAGAACCTCATGTTTATACGCGTACGGGTGCCGATATGGATCAGAATTCAGCCGGAGATGTGACTTATGCGACCGGTTCCCCTTCGGAACGTCATACTCGAGGAGTCGATCAGACTGACATCGACCCTTTCTTGCTTATGAAGGGCATGATGACCCAGATGACTCAGATGACGCAGATAATGGAAACCATGCAGACCTCAGTGGTTCGTGGTCCACCGCAGCAGGGATCCCAGGTGCCGTTTTATGGACAGTCCAGGAGAGTGAGTCAGATTATCGGCGACATCTCTCGTCAGAGGCCGCCTATTTTTGAGGGTTCGTCGGAACCAGCTGATATTGTTCATTGGCTTGAACATTTTGATAAACTCTTCGACATGGTCCAGTGTCCGGAAGAGAGTAAGGTGGCAGTAGCGGCTTACTATTTGAGTAAAGGCGCTTATTCTTGGTGGCTTTCTGTGAAACCCACCGATCGTGATTGTGCTTGGAGCGAGTTTAAGACTCTCATGTTAGAGAGATATTATCCGGCTCCACTTCGTGAAGCCAAGCTGTCAGAGGTTTTGAACCCCGAATCCATCGAGGACGAGGGTGTTATTGTTATTGCGGAGAAGTTTCAGGGACTCCTTCAGTTTGCTTCATCTGTTATCCGTACTGAGGCGGATAAGATCAAGTATTTTAGCAAGAGGCTGAACCCGCAGTTGAGGATGCAGTTGTTCAACCATAATTGCAATTCACTTGGTGAATTCATCGAGAAGGCTCTTGGAGCAGAGCTTTTGATCAAGGAGCTTGCTCGGAAGAACCCTTCAGTTTCTTCCGGTGAGAGGACTAGGATGCCAGTTCGTTCAGAAGGACATCGGGCTCCGACGTCCAAGAGGTCGTCTTCTAGTTGTCTTCGTTCTGGGAAATCATCTTCTTCGCCGGCGACGAGTTCGACTGTTGTTTGCTTTAATTGTGATTCAGCGGGGCACGTTAGCACCGTTATCTTGTGCCCGACTATTGTTTGTTTTCTGTGTGGGAAGCCGGGACACCTTCAGAAATACTGTAGGGGTTCTAGTGCCAGTAGATCTCAAGGAAGCTCACGGGCCTCGAGAGATTTTGTTGCTTCAGTCCGTACTCCATCCAAAGGGTCATATCGGGCTTTGGGGGCCAGAGGTATGGACACTCGAGGAGGAGCGGCGAGCTCAGATTTGGGTCTTACTCGAGTCGATGAGATCGATGAGTTCGATGACCCGGAGGGTGTAGATTTCGGATATATTTGAGATGTGGCCTTGATTTGTATTTTCCTTGTTTTTCGGACTGATGTTTTGACTCAGTCTGTATTGTAGTATTGTGGTTGTGAACCATTTATTATTGATCTATCTTGTTATGATAGCTTTTGAGAATCTTGAGATTTGACGTCGTCTGATGCGTTATTCTTTTCCTTTCGGTATTATACCCAATATTTTTGTGGTGATCTGGGTAAACGTTCATTGTGATTCGAGATGTCAAGTTGCGAGGACTTGAGTGTGCATTTGATATGGTCCTGAGGACTATTTGTGCGTTGTTATTTTCTTTTGTGTCGTAATTCAGCGATTGCATTGGCGTTCGATGCTGATTAGAACGGGGGAGTGTACACTGATGATTGTAGACATGTACAATGGGCGGCACCCACGGGGGGTGTACGCCGGTGTTACTAGTCATGCGGTTGGTACGACTTCCTGGCTGGTCTCTAGCGGGAGAGTTATGTTTCGGCTGATCTCGCAGTTGGTTGAGTGTTTTTATCCCTTGTTTTTCGCCGTGTTCGGGCAGAGGAGACGCGGGAACCCGTGGGGTTGGCCCGATTACTCAAGCGAAGTGGTTCGCGATGAGGAGTATTCCGGAGATGTTGTTTTCTTATCACGATGGATAGTTCGTACCCGTGTTTTTGCACCACGAGTTTCGAGACGAAACTCTTTTTAAGGGGAGTATGTAATATCAGGGATAATTTTTTTCGTATTCTTGTTGAGTTGTACGTATTCATTTGGAATTGTACAAGTGTTGTTGTTTTGGTGATACAATGTATATTGTATTGGAATATTTCGGGATCGAAATATTATACTTGTCGTCGGGTTAGTTTCGTCGTTTGGATGTTGGTTGGAGAGTTTGGATTTTTGGCTAAGTACACTAGCCTTAACGTACGCTACATGGGTAGACTTACGTACGTTATGGGCTGAGTATTACGTACGTTATGCTGTAAGGTTACGTGCGTAATGCTTGGTAGGTGGCGAGAACCTTCCTCGTAGTCGCTTTCGGCGGTGGGTCGAGCATCTTCCGATCGGATCTCACTATTGCGATCAGCGGACCCATACGTGCGTTAAGAGGTGAGCTCTACGTGCGTAATGTAGGTCTTGTTAACGTCGTAATAAGTTCTTGTTTACGTGCGTTAAGGCCTTCGTATTTTAGTCGATCGATTACGGATTTTTCATTAAATGCGTTAATGTCTTAGCATAGCGTACGTAATGCCTCTTACGTACGTTAACCTTAGTGTATAACGTACGTAATGAATTGGTCAGTCTATTTATCTTGGTTTCGTCTTTCATTTCCTCACGAACCAAAACACATTTTCTCTCCCCAGAATCGTCCGTTTGGACTTGTTATTGATGTTTAGCCTCTTCCAACTCGATCTTGATCATCCTAGCTTGGATTGAAGCTTGAAGTTGGAAGCTTGTTGGTGCCCCTTTGGTGTTTGGAGGCTTCTTCTTGTTCTTCTTTGGTAAGTTCCCTCAATCTCTGGATCTTCAAGTGATTTTCGAGTTGTTGTTGTTGTTTTCTTCGGGTATTGTTTGATTCATGGAGTATATCATGATTCTTCATGGTTTTGATAAACCTTTGATGAAGAACATGATGGTATTGCTTGAGTTGGATTATGTTCTTGATGTTTTAGATTGTTTGGAGGTTTTAATCATGTCTAGGAAAGATTATGTTAAGATTGTTATATGATTAACATAGTCTTGAGATGATTATTGTTTTTGGTGGTGTTCTTGTAAGATTTTAACCATTTTAGTAAGGATTTATGATGAATCAGGAGGTGATTATCATAATTTGAAAATGGTTGAGTGAATCTTGTTGTTTAATCCGAATTCATGATGCATTGATGAAGGATTTCGTTTTAGACATCATGATTATTGAGTTGATGATGTTCTTGGGGTGATAATGATAATAGTGATAATATTATCATTGTAGGAGGATCAATTTGATGATATTGGTGATATTATCATCTTGAGATGATTGTTTTGATGATTGTTCTTAAGTGAATCTTGTTGAATGGATTTCACAAGTGTTAAGAACGTAATGATCATGTTAATTGATCATCGAGGTGTTGTAGAATGTTAGAATTCATAGTTGAAGAACTATGATATCAGTTCGTGCGGTGTGATCGATTCGTGTTTGAATCGGGCTTTGTCTTTGTCGTTGTTTTCTATTGATTTTGTGTTTTTGAATGAATCGTTTTCATTCAAGGTTGTTCGAGTGTTTGTGATCATCGGGAGGAGCCGTTCGTCGTTTCGTGCCAGGACGTTGATCGTGGAAGGACTTGTTCGTCTTCGGTTTGAGGCAAGTTTTATACTTGTACTGGTCAATGAGATTAATGTTATCATATATGTGTATGAATGTGTTGTATCATTTCGAGACATAGTCTCTTCGTGATTTATTGATATTTGGGGATTGTTTGATACAATACCCTTCGGCGATTATGCCAGTTGTGATTGTTACTCGTTAACAGCCGGTCTAAGGCATTGAGATTCTTGTTGTCGATAGCCGGTTCGCGGTATCGATGTATCGATTATTATCGTTGACGCTAATGTTGTTCTGAGGCATCGTTGAATCGTTATTATCGAATTGGAACTATTACTATGAAGTTGCATTGGCCGATTGAAGGCGTTTGATATATTCGTTATCTTATCTGTTTCGGTGGTCGGTTTAGAACGCCGGGATATCTATTCTACCGTATCATTGGTTATCGATTCACCGTTCTAAGGTAATCGATGTATTTAATTGGGATTATCGAAGATAATTCCCATCCGTTGTATCATTGGTTATCGGTTGACCGTTCTAAGGTAATCGATGTATTTAATTGGGATTATCGAAGATAATTCCCATCCGTTGTATCATTGGTTATCGGTTGACCGTTCTAAGGTAATCGATGTATTTAATTGGGATTATCGAAGATAATTCCCATCCGTTGTATCATTGGTTATCGATTAACCGTTCTAAGGTAATCGATGTATTTAATTGGGATTATCGAAGATAATTCCCATCCGTTGTATCATTGGTTATCGGTTGACCGTTCTAAGGTAATCGACATATTTAATTGGGATTATCGAAGATAATTCCCATCCGTTGTGTCATCGTTATCGATTGACCGTTCTAAAGGTAATCGATGTATTGAATTGGGACTGTCAAGGATAGTTTCCATCCGTTGAGTTGTTGTGATCGATTGGCCATTCCAAGGCAGTCGAGGTATTTGAATTGGGACCGCCATGGAAGGAGCCCATCCGTGAGTTATTGTTGTCGTGTTGGCCGACTCAAGGCAGCATGCTGTTATTCTTGTGAGTTTGGTAATCTTGGGATTGTTACTGTTGTGATTAATTATGTTTTGGAGACTAGTCTCGGCTAGTGCTCGATGGGTAAGCTTGGGGCTTGAGCCTTCGCGGTTGGATTCCCAACACCTACAGATCAGTAGGTCACGGTCACTGGGTGATCTCATTATGGGTAAGTCTGGGGCTTGAACCTTCGCGGTTGGTTTCCCAGCACCTGCAATTCAGCAGGTCACGGTCATTGGATGACCTCATTGTGATACGGCTTCGTGCCGTGGCTTCGGCCCTCATTGTGATACGGCCGTGCGGTGGCCCGGCCCTCATTGTGATACGGCCGTGCGTGGCCCGGCCCTCATTGTGATACGGCCGTGCGTGGCCGGCCCTCATTGTGATACGGCCGTGCGTGGCCCGGCCCTCATTGTGATACGGCTTTGTGCCGTGGCCCGGCCCTCATTGTGATACGGCCGTGCGTGGCCCGGCCCTCATTGATACTGACCGGGATGTTTTGGCTTCGGGCCATTGTGGTGATTGACAGCTTCGGCTGAATGACATTCAGGGTATTATGATGATAAACGGCTTCGGGCGGTTTGGCTGTTAAGGCCATTGTGATGTATCGGTATTCCTGTCGGAGCCTTCGGGCATTGTGATTCGTATCTATTTCAGTGTTTGGCTTGGGTTACCTTCGGGTGATGTATTGTTGTGTTCTGTATTGATGATTCGCCGTTGGGCACTTGTGTTCTAACCTGTTGAGCAGGTATTGATCGGATGCCGTGGGCATAGTATTCCACGAATGCTAGATTCTTACTTTGGTTTGTGAGCATCTCGTATTACCATTACTATACTATTCATTCTGCCCTTTGGATGCATATCATGTTGTACATGTATTTGATAATCATTATCTGGATGGCCCGACCAGTGGCGGAACATGTTTTCATGTTTTAGGTGCTTGCGAGGAGAGAGTTGAGACACAGGGGCATGACGATGGCTACGAGGCATTCGAGCGATACTAGTCCGAGATGTTTTGGTGTTCATGTCTGTCAGATGGTTTGGAGTACTCCAGTTTTGTCAGTTATTGTCATTTTGTATTATCCGAGCAAGGCTCGTGGATGTCGTTGTATTGTATTTGGGCCATGCAGGCCCACTGTTGTCATTGAAATTCCATATCGGAATAATATGTTGGATGTCAGTGTAGGGATTGTGATTCCCTTTTTGGTCAGTTAGTTGTATTTTTGGTCGTGTTAGCCTGGTGGATCTCCTGGTGTGGGGTCCACGACACTGTAATAACCCAATAGGATTTGGGGGTGTTACAATATATTCAGCTTTTAATTTGAAATAAGAGTTTTATATTAAGAGTGAAATAATATATATAAACTCTTCTGAAACAGATCGAGTGATATATAGAAGAAATGTAAAGGAAATGTAGAAAGAAAACCTGAATGCATGTTTCTGGATTAAGATCGGGTCAAATGAGTGCAGTCCAATTTCCGATTTTCGGGTCATATAACTTAATCGTTCGGTTCGTAATACACCCCTACATCAAAAAAATTAAAAAAAAAAAAGATAGATTTAGAAATGATGGGTTTTGGAATAGTAGGTTTTATTTTGTATATATACTTATTAATTATTATTAAATTATTAATTATATTTATTAATTATTGTAATATTATTAATAAATATATAAAAAAGCTTTGTTTCCGAACTGTTCGCGAAATAACGAACATATATTATTTTGTTCGTGTTCGATTCGTGTATGTAACGAACATATTCGCGAACAGTTCGAGTTTGACCGAACATAACACGAACTCAACGTTGACCGAACGTTCTCGCAACCTTTTCACGAACGTTCAGTTCATTTATACTCCTACGTTGATGCAAAACTTTCTTGATCTTGGATTTTATTGGTGAAAAAAATACACTGGAAAAAGCCACAATCATTTCTTACTGTTTAATTAATCTTGACCCATCCCTAAAATCTAAATCTCAAAACAATTAAAAGAATACAAAAATGAAAATTTTAACCTCCAACGGTAGGTTATTTTTTATTTTATTTGTGCTGTCTGTTGGCCTATTTTTAAATAAATTGTCCATCGGATCTCTGACTAGGATGATAATTTTATCCCAACTCGCTCTAGCCGATAATGAGTGATTGTCTGTCTCGCTACGTTGCGAGTGGACTTGGTATCATTTTTGCTCTGTGAATATTGATGAGCCAGCCACTCCCAGTTTTTTATTTTTTATACACGTTTAATACATTTACATATGCTATATATTTATATATAATATATTCATGTTAATAATGATAAATTTAATAAATAATATATATTATAAAAATAAAATACCAGATAAAAATTCATACAAATAGTTATTTTATTAATTTTAAAAATATATATTTTCGCGGGTCGGCCAAAATCGCCCACGACCCACGGCGGGTTGACCAATGGATCTGCTCAAGAACTATTTAGTGAAGAATATGGATGGATCTACATAGAGAGTAGAGGGGGGAGGTGCCTTCAATGAATTTTAAAAATGTAGTATATTTTTTTATTTTATATCATATGTGCCTCATTCTTAAATTTTTATTTTCGATGTATGTCCCCTCTCACCCAATTCTTTGGATCTGCCACTGCTGACGAAAGCTTTCATTGTTTACCAACGAATTAATCAATTGGTAAGCACTCAATACAACCCTACAAAGTAGGGTGTTGTAGAGATGTTGATAGTAGGGGCGTTTGTGTATCATTCCTCATAGAAAGAAAACTTGAATGCATGTTTCTGGATTAAGATTGGGTCAAATGAGTGCAGTCCAATTTCCGGGTTTTGGGTCATATAATTTAATGGAAGGATTTCTAGCAACATGGGCATTTTGTCTAGTGGTATGATTCTCGCTTAGGGTGCGAGAGGTCCCGAGTTCAATTCTCGGAATGCCCCTTTTTCGCGTTTTTTTAATTATTTTCCTTATTCCATTATAGCAACATGTACAGTAAAACCTCGATAAATGAATATGGCTGGGATCGGAGAACAATATTCATTTAGCGAATTTATTCATTTATCGAAAGAAAATTTGAACATGTTATAAAGAGTTGGGACCAGGGATAATTATTCATTTGGCGATGTTATTCGTTTATCGAATATTCATTTATCGAGATTTAACTGTAGCTCTCAGAGTATTGTTTTTTTTAATTCTTTTACAGCAACGTTCACTACAATTTTTGCAATAGTTCTTTATAAAATATATTATAATTGTTTTATTTATGATTACATTATTCTTGTCGTATCAAATAATTTTCAAATATTTCCTACTCTTCTCTCTTGATATGACTGCATAAAAATTAGCATGACCGAATATGGATCTTGGCATGCACATATCGACATGAAAGAGTGTTCGATCTCGACACTTTTTTTATAATCACAATGCACACAATAAGTAAAAATTATCGTATTTAAAATTTAAGTAATAATTTATTATCCGACTGACTTAATGTTAGTCGTTGAAAGAATATTTAACTTTCAATATTTTGGGATAGAATTTTACTTTAATGACATGATTCTTAATTTGGGTAACATCGTTAAAAGTAAACAACAAAAGAAATCCATGTGCTTTTATTTTATTTTATTTTTTTTATACTTTCTCTATTTCAAAAAAATTGTCCATTTTGATTATTTTTTAATTTCTCAAAATTAATCCAATTAATCCAATTTGACCATTTTTACATGAAATAATGGGAAATATTAAAATATAACACTAGTTCCTTAAATATTTTTTAAAAAGTCAAAACTGAATAATCTTTTTTTAAAACATAGGTATTACAAAAAAGGGATTACACACGAACATATATGATTAACTTCTGTAATAATTTCATAAATCGAACATCTTTATGTTTAGATTATATGTCATTTGACCCTTGATATTATTTGCAGTTGAAATGACGTTTTACACTTTTTAATATAGGTAGCAATAGACTTTAAAATCTCGGTTTGAATTTCAAAGCAATTAATTAAGTATATAATAGGATATCACTAATTTTTTTAATATGTGTCGTTGAGCCAAAATGACATATTTTGAATACGAAGGTCTATTAGGAGGTTATGATGCACGGATTCTTCAAAATTCACCAGTATGCAGTATTGGATACTGCATGAGTGTGGGTGTGGGTGCGATTCGCGTGAGATTCGCACGGGATTCGTCACGTGGCGAATCCGTACAAAAAAACAAATCGGAATCGCATATTCTTGTACAGAATACGCATATCAGGTACGTAATGATGAATGATATGTAGTCATCCTTTTGTAAGGTACAATTTCAATCGCCTTGTTGACTTTTCAAGAATATTTGGTCATTTGGTGAAGATTGTTGACTTTGCTTACGTTGAATGAGAATATATTTTTTTTTTGGCAGATTATGTTGTTCATTTGTTACCACAGATTAATTATAGATGTGTATTTTGTTAATGCATGTTATGCAGTCATTTTTGGCAGTGACGGATCCAGGATTATATAATAAGGGACAGGATAAAAAATTTAAAAATTCCAACAAAATTGATAATACTAAAAAGACACGTTATCGTTTCATCCATAATTCCTAACAAAACAAATAATACAACTTATAAATATCCACGACGTTCTTCCACATTTTGAAAATTTTGCATTATAGTTTCGTTATCAACACAAGTAAAAATATCTTTCTCAATGTAAACAATCAAACTATTATTCAACCACTCATCTCTCATTCTGTTGCGAAGTGGATTTTATAATATTAATGGTGCAAAATGCCTTCTACACTGAAGTTGTTGCAACGGGTAACACTAAAGCCAAAATAATAAACAAATACACATCTGGAAATATTTCATGCATTCTTTTCTCCACCATCTTTTCAGAAAGATTACTGATCCCTTCCATTTGAGAATATAAACACCAAGTTGATCTTCAAACATCACAAGTCTCTTTTTGGAAAATCATACGAATAAAATTGAGCAACACGAACCAGCTTTCGTTTGTCAAAAATTGTGAAGTTGTTTCTCGGATTCAAGCATGCCAAACAAGTAATTTTGTACTTCCCTAATTGAAGCGGTCATTTAATTCCACAAGTTACCCATCAATTACATGGATAAATCGATAACCTGGCGTAGAAAATTTCATAAATCTGAACATAATATCCCTTAGTCCTTAGACACGAATAATTCAAAAATACATCTAATTTATTACAATTCATCAAAACACAAAAAAAAACAAGATAAACAAACCGAGTATCAAAACCATTCAAACACAAAATTCCACCCCCAGATTGAAATATCAAAAACCCACATGAATTGAAGGAAAAAATAAACAAAAAACGAAACAAAAAAAAAATCAAACCTGCCAGATGGGTTTTTTCTTCGCGGCCGCGGCCGAGGCATGTTTTCTCCCTGGCAGTGCTGGCGATTTTTCTCCCAGGCAGTGGCGCCCTTCTTTTTTTTTTCTCCCAGCGGCAGTGGCATGTTCTTCTTTTTCTGCAGGCAGTGGACGAGATGTGCATTTTTTTTGTATTAGTTGTGTTGGGTTATGGGTAATTGGGTTCGGGATGTGGGCTTTTTTATTATTTTTAATAAAATTTTTAACAAAAGATTGGGCATTTAGCAAAACTTCATATAATTATTTTAATATTAAAAAAAATTTTCAAGGGGTCAGACGACCCCTCTTGCCCCATATTGGCTCTGTCCCTATTTGGATGATACACTACAAAAAAAAAAACAGTTTTTACCGACGCCAAACGCCATTGGTAAAACAAAAAATGGCGTCGGTAAGAAATTTACCAACGTCATTACCGACGGCTATCCGCCGTTGGAAAAATGCTCGGCGGTAATTTTTTACCGACGCTATTACCGACGCCGCTATTTACCGACGCTATTTTTGGCGTTGTTAAATTAGAAATAAAAAAAAATCTAAAAAAGCCAGGTCAGGACTCAGGCGGGTCGCGTCCGGGCTCATGCGGGGCTCAGGAGGGTTAGGTCCGGGCTCAGGCGGGTCAGGTTCGGTCAGGTCCAGGTCGGGGCGGGTCAGGTTTGGGCTGTAATATCCGGATTTATTACAGTGTATTTCATCTGTATTCAAACCATGTATTTTTTTTTCGGATTAGTGATTTTGATTATTGGAGTATGATATTTCGTGCATTGATATCATTGTACATGAGTATTGAAACATGCAAAATTGCTCAAGCAACCTCGTGATAGCGCACGCTAAGAATGTATCTTAACGCGCGCTATCGGGCCATTATTAGCGCACGCTATGAAGATAGGAGTTGCGTGCGCTAAGAACTCAATTATTGAGCGGGACGGCTAGAACATGCGCCAGCCGGGACATGGGCCCGGATAAGATTCTCGCGGACGCTCCCGGATAATTCTGAAGTCAACCATTATTAGCGCAAGGTAAGGAATGCTTAGTAGCGTGCGCTAACTTGTGAATAATGCAGAATATTATAAATGGGACAACAACCGTTTTGGCTTTCATTTCCTTCGTCTTTACTTCATTCTTGAGAGTCCAGAGAGCAAGAATCTCCCTTCTAAACACTTAGAACATATATTAGTGATCATTGAATATTGAGTATCACTTGTGAGTGATCATTGAAGAGAAGTAACACCTTGGAGTGGCACATAACCAACCGGAGTCGGATTATACCTTGTGGTTCAGTGATTTCGGCATATTAAGGTATGTTCAACCTATCACCAGTCTTAGATTTGGATTTCCAAAGGATATGATGATCATGTTAACGAGATATTGAATTTCATTAGTGAATTATTCAACAACATCATGTTTAGAAGATTGGAATGTCTACAATTACGATATTATTGTTGGAACCTTGAAGTTGGTATCCTAGTACTTCAATTGATGAGAGAAATATTCTGAAGTTAACAATCCGTATGATTTATGTTATCTTTGTGATCATGATTTCGAAGAGACGTTATAAGAACTTAAAGGAAGAAACATCATTATTGTTGGATAAATCTAAAGGTTTGATCATGGAAGGATTTATCTAGTATAGATAGAACGTTTAACAACTTCAGCATGATAATATGGATTGATATAGAGGTGTTGATATCAACCGTTAAACTTTTCGGATCGTCATATGAAGAATTGTAGTCGGAATAGAATATGGTTTTATATTGGTATGCATATCCTTGAATTCGAAATTGTCTTTATTCGTAAAATCATTTATAAGGGTATGAACATGGTATTCATGGAAGTAACATGAATTATCACGCAAGATTTCATTGTTTCAATCATGGCGAGCAGTTCTTGCTCGTGATGGCATCATGCGAATAGCGCACGCTATGCTATGGAGTCTAACGTGCGCTATCGAGCACGAGTTAGCGTGCGCTACGTTTGGTACGTAACGTATGCTAGACCATCAGGTGAGTCAGTTGGCTGGTCAGTGAAGTACTGACCATGCATAGTTAGCGTACGCTAGTCTTTGTTGTTTGCGTGCGCTATCGGGCAGACTTAACGCACGCTACACAGAGTACTTAACGTGCGCTAAGCAGTTCGGGCAGATTGCATTTTATGAACTTTTGGCCGTGAATCGAATTGTTAAACATTCGTACGATGCGAGATAAATCTTATGTCATTTCTTTTGTTAAGGTTTGGTCTCGTTACGTGATTGATTGAGGAGGACGATCTTCGAGTGTTCATTTTCGTGGAAGTGTTGTTATTGTCTTCAAATCGAGGCAAGTACCTTAATTGTTTTATGTATTGTTGTTATACATATTGTCGTGCATGTATATCGTTGTTGTATGTCCACCTCGTGTTGGTCCGACGGGATCATCGGGGGATCTATGCTAGCGTGCGCTGGATCATCGGACGGGTTTTTCCACCACGGGTTGGTCTGACGGGATCATCGTGGGTTCTAAGCAGTGAACGCTGGATCGATGGAATTACCATGTGTATGTATTGATATCATGTTGTGATTATCAGTTGTGTATGTTATGTTGGAGTTTCTCGTAGGAGAAGACTCGTTGGTACTTTGTCGTTTACGTTATTATTCTTCGTGAGATATAAATAATATGTTGTGGTACTTGTACTAGCATCGTTGTGCTAACCCCTTCGGGGGTGAACATTTTGTTTGTGTTCAGGATCCAGGAGAGCGGGGAAACAACCACTTTGGGCGTATGACGACGAGGGTGCAGAGTGATGTCCTGACCGGGTTTATTTATTTGTTGTTTATTCGTTATTTCAATAAGTACTCGAGTACGAAGTCTTTTGTGATGGATTTGAATTTGGGGATGTATTATTGAGTTCTGTTGAACAATTGTATTATTTCTGTATTTGGTCAGAACTGTTGTATTGTAATTTCGTTAATTCCGTTCGTTAGTACCTTTTTATGCCTGTTCAATTCTTTAGCCTTGTAAATCCTTAGGTAAAGGATTTACGGCGCTGTAATGTTCCCGAATACATCGGGGGTGTTACAGAATATGGTATCGGAGCTAAGATTATGGATATCTTGGCCGTTGGGTTAAAATAAGGGTCGTTTATGTCTTTTGAGGTAAGCGGTCGTAAATGACATCACTGCACTGCCTACGTCTACATGCGAACAGTGGTTGCAAGTTCCTAAACTCTATCTTGTTCTTTACATGTTGTGTCTCTTTATACTCGAATATTAGAATGATGTTGTTTCCGGTATATTGAGTATTTATGCTTACAGTATGTTGAGAGGTGGACGTGGACGCGGTCGCGGTCGTGGACGTGGACGGAGAAATGCCGAAAGGGAAGCGTCGCCTTCTAACCAGGCCAGTCATAGCTCAGACGAGCCGCAACAATCTATTAATAATGAACCAGATCCTGCTGTACCAGAGATCCTTCGTCAAGTTGTGAACCAGATGACTCAGTTCGCTCAGGTCGTGGACCGAATGCAAGTGGCGGTGGGACTACAGCAAGGAGAAAGACAGCAAGGGATCCCAGACATGGGAAATCGAGGTGACCGGTGGCTGCAAGAGGTGGCGAAGATGCAACCACCCAAATTCGACGGTATTTCTGAGACTCCCACCTGGGATCATTGGTTGAAAGAACTGGAGAAAATTTTTGCCGGAATCAACTGCCCAGATGACCGGAGAGCCTCTATCGCTCAATATTTTCTGATAGGGGAAGTGTCCGAATGGTGGGAAGCCATCCGGCCTGTAGACCATGATGCCGATTGGACAGAGTTTAGATTGATGATGGAAGCTCAGTATTGCCCTCGTCCTGTGAGGGAAGCCAAAGTTCGGGAGTTTTTCTCCGCCACCTTCCGATGTGCCGGTATCCCGAGCGATTAAGACATTTAACCAACAAGCGGCATTTGTTCGACATCCGGTCGAGCAGATGCGAGAAATGATGATCCATTTCGATATGAGGATGAAACCGAGAAATCCAGGTACATGTCCGGATTTGAATGTACCACACTCCGTCAATACCAGGATAAGGCGTTGGCGTATGAGATCAAGGAAGCAGCCATGGACAAAATTTCAGAATCCAAGAAGCAGAAAGTCTCTGGTACTTTTACAGAGCACAAGAACAGCGGGGCCCGTAAGGCCCAGTCATCCTTTCACTCTTTCAAGAAACCTCCGCACCCAGCTAGGAGCGGAAAGAACTTCGGAACGACATCGACTATTACTGATGTTACCAGGAAATGCTTTAACTGCGCCCAGACGGGGCACTATCGACGGAATTGCCCCCTCCCTGCCGTGACTTGTTTTGATTGTGGACGAGAGGGACATCGGTCGGTGTTTTGTGAAGAGGCTGCAAAGTCTTTTAGAGCCCGTACACTACAGCCAGTCCAGAAGGAGGCCAGTATTCCACAGACGCAGCAAAGTGTTCAGATGCCTCAGAATTTTGGCCGCGGGCGAGGCAGAGGACAATGGGACCGAAAGGGGACATCGAGTGCCGGATCTACTCCCCACGTGCATGCGAGATGAGGAGGACAGACGATCAAGATCTTCTTTGTCGCATCGAGTGCGCCAGATCCTTTCCCGGCCCGATTAGCGTTTTATTCGATACAGAGCTACACATTCTTTCATATCTTTGTCTTGTGTAAATCATTTGAATATTTCGGTTTTCATACTTGTGAACCTTATGTTGTTGGGTTACCTGAGTGGAGAGAGGATTGTCGGAAATTTAGAAACTAGAAATTTCCTGTATCATTTGGAGGCGAGTGGCTCTCAAATCGATCGTGATAGAAATGCAAGGAGATGACACGATACTCGGAGACGATTGGCTTAATCGATATGGAGCAATTGTAAACTACCGAAGGAGGAATATCTCGCTGATCGGCGACGATGGTTCCGAGATTCTGTTTGAGGATGGAAAGGAAGCTCGGGAAAATTGATCAAGGCAATGAAAGTCACAAATTGTTGAAACAGTGCATCAGATGCTGGTGTTACGCAATGAAGAAAGAAGACGAAATTGTGGAACTTTCATCCATTCTGTTGTGAGCGAATTTCCGGATGTTTTCTGACGAGTTACCAGGACTACCTCCACGAAGGGATGTGGAATTTACCATTGGTGGAACCGGAGCTACACCAATTTCAAGGCGTCGTATCGTATGGCACCTACTGAGATGTACGAACTGAAGAAGCAGCTAGAGGAGTTACTGGATAAGGGCTATATTCAGCCAAGCGTTTCACCCTGGGGAACGCCAGTTCTTTTTGTCCGAAAGAAAGATGGATCGCTCCGACTGTGTATTGACTATCGAGAGCTGAACAAGATGACGATTAAGAACAAGTATCCGTTGCCACTGATTGATGATTTGTTTGACCAGTTGCAAGGGGCAACAGTATTTTCTAAGATCGATCTGAGATCAGGATATCATCAACTGAGGATTAAGGAATCTGATGTTCCGAAATCAGCGTTCAGAACTCGCTACGGGCATTATGAGTTTGTAGTGATGCCGTTTGGTCTCACTAACGCACCTGCTGTATTTATGCAATTGATGAACTGTGTGTTCATTGAATTTTTGGATAAATTTGTGGTCGTGTTTATTGATGACATTTTGGTATATTCTAAGAGTCCAGAAGAACATGTGCAGCATTTGCGGATGGTATTGGAACTTTTGAGAAACGAACAATTGTACGCCAAACTTTCTAAGTGTGAATTCTGGCTAAAGAAAGTAATGTTCCTCGGCCATGTGGTGTCAGCTGAAGGAGTCCAAGTAGATCCTCAGAAGATCGAAGCAATTATGGATTGGGAGCCTCCAAAGAACGTGAAAGAAGTCCGAAGCTTCTTAGGACTTGCTGGATATTATCGTCGATTCGTGGAAGGGTTTTCTAAAATTTCCCGCCCACTTACTCGACTTCTGCAGAAAACTCAAAAGTTTGAGTGGAGCAGTCGTGTCGATTAGTTTTGATGAGTTAAAGAAGAGATTGACGACGGCACCGATTCTATCACTTCGAGGAACCGGAGGATTCATAGTTTCTGATGATGCTTCAAACCAAGGACTTGGGTGCGTGTTGATGCAGAATGATAAGGTGATCGCTTATGCGTCACGACAGCTGAAACCTTATGAAGTGAATTACCCGACACATGATTTGGAGCTAGCAGCAGTGGTTTTTGCCTTGAAGATCTGGAGGCATTATCTGCACGGGACTCACTGTCAGATCTTTACGGATCATAAGAGTCTCAAGTACATATTTAGTCAGAAAGAGTTGAACATGCAGCAAAGAAGATGGTTGGAACTGATTAAGGACTATGACTTGGAGATTTTATATCATCCAGGCAAAGCGAATGTAGTGGCCGATGCACTTAGCCGCAAACCTGTCTCTATTCAGATGCTGGAGACGCTGACCTCCCAACTTAGCCTTCAGCGAGAGATGATTCGTGAAGGAATTGAGGTATGGTTACAAAGGGTCCAAGGACAGCTGTGCGTGATAGAATTAACTTCGTCATTAACCGAAGAAATCAAATCTAGACAGACGGGTGATCCTTTGATGATTCGGTTACGTGATGAAGTAATCAAGGGAAAGGCCCCCGGATTCCTAATTCATGATGATGGAGTTTTGAGATTCTAGAACCGACTCTGCGTTCCTGATATCGATGTTCTGAAACAGACGATTATGAAGGAAGCTCACAGTTCGCCCTATTCTATCCACCCGGGCACCAGTAAAATGTATAAGGACTTGAAGCAGAATTTCTGGTGGGGCAACATGAAGAGGGATGTAGCGGACTATGTTTCGAAATGCTTGACTTGTCGTGAGTTAAGATCGAGCATCAACGGCCTGCTGGAATGTTGAAGCCGCTCCCAATTCCTGAATGGAAGTGGGAGGACATATCGATGGATTTTATCACTAATATGCCGAGAACCAAGACAGGAATGAACATGATTTGGGTGATAGTTGATCGTTTAACCAAATCAACTCATTTTCTAGGTATTAATGATACGTGGGGACCAGAGAGGTTGGCACGAGTATTTATTTTGGAGATAGTTCGATTGCATGGTACGCCGAAGACCATTGTTTCTGATCGAGACGGCCGTTTTGTGTCTCACTTTTGGAAGGCAGTTCATAAAGCCTTGGGGACGGCCGAACTTGATCTGATTATCACCCGCAGACTGACGGACAATCTGAGAGAACTATACAAACGGTGGAAGACATGCTAAGGGCCTGTGCCTTAGATTGGTCAAACGATTGGGAAGTTCATCTACTGTTGATTGAATTTACCTACAACAATAGTTGGCATGCTTCCATTAAGATGGCACCGTTTGAGGCATTATACGGGAGAAGGTGCAGATCGACCTTATGCTGGGACGATTCATCGGACTTGATCGGAACAGAACCAGAGTTGATCGAGCAGACTCGAGAGAAGATAGCCTTGATTCTCGAAAGGCTGTTGACCGCCCAGAGTCGCCAGAAATCCTATGCGGACGTACGCCGCCGCCCATTGGAGTTCAGTACTGGAGATCACGTACTTTTGAAGGTTTCTCCTACTCGGGGAATCTTTCGTTTCGGAAGGAAAGGAAAGCTGAGTCCGAGATATATCGGACCATTTGAGATCCTCGAGAGAGTTGGGGAGTTGGCATACAGATTGGCATTGCCGCCGTCATTGTGCCATGTTCATAACGTGTTCCACGTATCCCAGTTACGGAGGTATATACCAGATCCCAGTCATATCATTGATTTCGGCGAGATCGAAGTCGAGCAGGATGGAACGTTTGAAGAAAGACCGGTTAAGATACTCGAGAGTCGAGTTAAGTAGCTGAGGAACAAACTAATCGTTTTGGTCAAAGTTCAGTGGTCACGTCACGGAATGGAAGAAGCCACCTGGGAAACGGAAGCTGATATGAAGTCTAGATATCCCGAGTTATTTTCATCTTAAGTTTCGGGACGAAACTCCTTTTTAGTAGGAGAGTATGTAATATCTGGATTTATTACAGTGTATTTCATCTGTATTCAAACCATGTATTTTTTTTTTCGGATTAGTGATTTTGATTATTGGAGTATGATATTTCGTGCATTGATATCATTGTACATGAGTATTGAAACATGCAAAATTGCTCAAGCAACCTCGTGATAGCGCACGCTAAGAATGTATCTTAACGCGTGCTATCGGGCCATTATTAGCGCACGCTATGAAGATAGGAGTTGCGTGCGCTAAGAACTCAATTATTGAGCGGGACGGCTAGAACATGCGCCAGCCGGGACATGGGCCCGGATAAGATTCTCGCGGACGCTCCCGGACAATTCTGAAGTCAACCATTATTAGCGCACGCTAAGGAATGCTTAGTAGCGTGCGCTAACTTGTAAATAATGCAGAATATTATAAATGGGACAACAACCGTTTTGGCTTTCATTTCCTTCGTCTTTACTTCATTCTTGAGAGTCCAGAGAGCAAGAATCTCCCTTCTAAACACTTAGAACATATATTAGTGATCATTGAATATTGAGTATCACTTGTGAGTGATCATTGAAGAGAAGTAACACCTTGGAGTGGCACATAACCAACCGGAGTCGGATTATACCTTGTGGTTCAGTGATTTCGGCATATTAAGGTATGTTTAACCTATCACTAGTCTTAGATTTGGATTTCCAAAGGATATGATGATCATGTTAACGAGATATTGAATTTCATTAGTGAATTATTCAACAACATCATGTTTAGAAGATTGGAATGTCTACAATTACGATATTATTGTTGGAACCTTGAAGTTGGTATCCTAGTACTTCAATTGATGAGAGAAATATTCTGAAGTTAACAATCCGTATGATTTATGTTATCTTTGTGATCATGATTTGAAAGAGACGTTATAAGAACTTAAAGGAAGAAACATCATTATTGTTGGATAAATCTAAAGGTTTGATCATGGAAGGATTTATCTAGTATAGATAGAACGTTTAACAACTTCAGCACGATAATATGGATTGATATAGAGGTGTTGATATCAACCGTTAAACTTTTCGGATCGTCATATGAAGAATTGCAGTCGGAATAGAATATGGTTTTATATTGGTATGCATATCCTTGAATTCGAAGTTGTCTTTATTCGTAAAATCATTTATAAGGGTATGAACATGGTATTCATGGAAGTAACATGAATTATCACGCAAGATTTCATTGTTTCAATCATGGCAGAACAGTTTACCGCTCAGCAGTAAACTGCCATGCAGAGATAGCGCACGCTATGCTATGGAGTTTAACGTGTGCTATCGAGCACGAGTTAGTGTGCGCTACGTTTGGTACGTAACGTACGCTAGACCATCAGGTGAGTCAGTTGGCTGGTCAGTGAAGTACTGACCATGCATAGTTAGCGTACGCTAGTCTTTGTTGTTTGCGTGCGCTATCGGGCAGACTTAACGCACGCTACACAGAGTACTTAACGTGCGCTAAGCAGTTTGGGCAGATTGCATTTTATGAACTTTTGGCCGTGAATCGAATTGTTAAACATTCGTACGATGCAAGATAAATCCTATGTCATTTCTTTTGTTAAGGTTTAATCTCGTTACGTGATTGATTGAGGAGGACGATCTTCGAGTGTTCATTTTCGTGGAAGTGTTGTTATTGTCTTCAAATCGAGGCAAGTACCTTAATTGTTTTATATATTGTTGTTATACATATTGTCGTGCATGTATGTCGTTGTTGTATGTCCACCTCGTGTTGGTCCGACGGGATCATCGGGGGATCTATGCTAGCGTGCGCTGGATCATCGGACGGGTTTTTCCACCACGGGTTGGTCTGACGGGATCATCGTGGGTTCTAGGCAGTGAACGCTGGATCGATGGAATTACCATGTGTATGTATTGATATCATGTTGTGATTATCAGTTGTGTATGTTATGTTGGAGTTTCTCGTAGGAGAAGACTCGTTGGTACTTTGTCGTTTACGTTATTATTCTTCGTGAGATATGAATAATATGTTGTGGTACTTGTACTAGCATCGTTGTGCTAACCCCTTCGGGGGTGAACATTTTGTTTGTGTTCAGGATCCGGGAGAGTGGGGAAACAACCACTTTGGGCTGTATGACGAGGGTGCAGAGTGATGTCCTGATCGGGTTTATTTATCTGTTGTTTATTCGTTATTTCAATAAGTACTCGAGTACGAAGTCTTTTGTGATGGATTTGAATTTGGGGATGTATTATTGAGTTCTGTTGAACAATTGTATTATTTCTGTATTTGGTCAGAACTGCTGTATTGTAATTTCGTTAATTCCGTTCGTTAGTACCTTTTTATGCCTGTTCAATTCTTTAGCATTGTAAATCCTTAGGTAAAGGATTTACGGCGCTGTAATGTTCCCGAATACATCGGGGGTGTTACATGGGCTCCATTCAATTTCAAATGGTGAGAAAGATTTTGGTATATAAACCACATAATACAGTACTGTTTTTTCGATGTGGGATAGTGTAGAAAATTTACTAATGCCATTTCGGCGTCGATAATGGCATCGGTAGATACCTACGCCGGTAAACAGCGTCGTCAATTTTAAAAAAAAAGAAAGAAAAATAAAAAAATTACCAACGCCAAAATGGTGTCGGTAAAGGCGTATGTAATTGTGATAAAAGAAAATAGTATAATAATAAAAATTTACCAATGCCGAAATGGCGTCGGTAAACGACGTCGTTAATTGTGGAAAAAAGAAAAAAAATAAGTCTGTGAACCGGTCGTCGGCAATGGCGTCGGTAAATCAATTAAATAACGGGTGTCAGTAATGGCGTCGGTAAATTATAAGTTTAACAACGGCGGGTACAGGCGTCGATAAATGGCGTCGGTAAAAACTATTTTTTTTGTAGTGATAGTACCTGTTTAACTCAGAAACTCAACTTCCATAAAAATGCATAGCTGAATTTGCGTCGCTCCACGACGTCCTCAGCATCGCCTGAAGTCCATGGGTGTAGTATCGTTCACCCATCTTAAACGGGATAAAGTTAGAAAGCCAGGAATTAACACCAATGGGAGAAAGATCCCTAATTTCTAAACTGAATTAACACCAAAACTACGTCGTTTTTATTAAGTTAAAATGACGTAGTCTCTTTCGTTGGGCGGCAATGCCACGCGAGCAACTCCGATGTCCACGTCGGATCAGAATATGGGGTGTTCCTATTTCTGGCCAAAAATCAAAACAAAAATGAAGGCTACGTAATGTCAGGCAGTTTTGAAAGGCCATGTGTAATAATATGTGTTGCTTCGAGGCCGTAGCCTTTGTGAAGTCCATTGCATAGGCAACGTCTGTGGCCTAGCATATGTTAGATTCTGTAACAACCCAATTTTTCTAAGGTGTTTTATAATTTTTTTTAATAATAAGAAACTTGTAGAAATTCCAAGCCATTATCGAAATTAACATTTTTGAAAGAAAAATATTTGCGGGAATAAAGTGGCTTAAAATTTCCAATAGAACCATAAGAATTTAGCAACGAAAAATAATTGTCCAAAACAAATTAAATGCTTCATATTAAACGTAGCAGAATTAAAGGAAATAAATAATATTAAATATATCATATGTCGGCCTACCCTGCAACTCGTTGATCGTCATTTCGAATTAACCTGAAAAGTTTACATAGAAATTGGGATGAGCTTTCTATTGCTCGTGGGAACATCACAAATCAACAATAATCACAATACATAATGGAGGCGTAGCATGAATATTTGTTATATCAATATATAACTTGAGCTTGTAAACATGTGACTGCATGTAAACATATACTGATATTTGGTATGAAAATATGTGATTGCATGTTAATCATAAATATAACATATCACCTATACAGTCTAAATAAATAAATTAAAATCGACAAGTAATAATTCCCGCCTGAAATTGTGATTACTTGAATGCAAATGCCTGAATACTTATGAATTGTCTTAATCATGCCCTTGGTTCTTGTATCCTACAGTACGTGCATAATAATATGTGTTGCTTCGAGGCCGTAGCCTTTGTGAAGTCCATTGCATAGGCAACGTCTGTGGCCTAGCATATGTTAGATTCTGTAACGGCCCAATTTTTCTAAGGTGCTTTATAATTTTTTTTAATAATAAGAAACTTGTAGAAATTCCAAGCCGTTATCGAAATTAACATTTTTGAAAGAAAAATATTTTCGGTAATAAAGTGGCTTAAAATTTCCAATAGAACCATAAGAATTTAGCAGCGAAAAATAATTGTCCAAAATAAATTAAATGCTTCATATTAAATGTAGCAAAATTAAAAGAAATAAATAATATTAAATATATCATATGTCGGCCTACCCTGCAACTCGTTGATCGTTATTTCGAATTAACCTGAAAAGTTTACATAGAAATTGGGATGAGCTTTCTATTGCTCGTGGGAACATCACAAATCAACAATAATCACAATACATAATGGAGGCGTAGCATGAATATTTGTTATATCAATATATAACTTGAGCTTGTAAACATGTGACTGCATGTAAACATATACTGATATTTGGTATGAAAATATGTGATTGCATGTTAATCATAAATATAACATATCACCTATACAGTCTAAATAAATAAATTAAAATCGAAAAGTAATAATTCCCGCCTGAAATTGTGATTACTTGAATGCAAATGCTTGAATACTTATGAATCGTCTTAATCATGCCCTTGGTTCTTGTATCCTACATTAAATAATTAATTTATTATTTATAGATGTATATATTTCTGAGTGAGAGAAAAAAATGAGGGGAATGAAAGAATATAATAACACTAATGGATATGGTCAAAACATTTGAAATTGAGTCAAGATGGCCTGATTGAAAAATATTAGAAACTGATTGGGGTGAAATTGTATGAACTTAAAAGTTGGGGACTGAAATAGAAATTGAGTGGAAAAAATTGGGTATAAAAACCTTATTTACATGTAAAAGCTTCTTCCCTAATCTCTCTCTCTCTCTCTCTCTCTCACTCGATCTCTCTCTCTAGAAATTATCTCTCAAAGTTCTGCAATCGACTGACATTCTCCCTCAAAACGTAAGGTGCACACGCACACATAAACTGTGGCGGCAGTTATGGTGGTTTGGAGGTGACGGTGATGGGTGACCGATCGGGGTTGGTTTTGAGGGTTATACAGCCTTTCCGTGAACTAGGCGGCAGCGGCTAGGGTTAAGGCGGCGACTGCAAGGGAAAGAAATTGGGGCGGCGGCGGCGGGCTGTGTTAGGGTTGTATACTGCAAAGCATACTTTATGCTTGTATACATTATTTCCGTGTAACTACCTATGGGAATATTAATTACATTCAATCATATGTTTTGCATATTTATTCACGTTATGGTTATGCAAAAGAAATGTCTAATTATTTTATATTGTAGATAATATGGTGTGTTGGTGTCACACGGAAGATCACATTATCTGTGCCTTATAAAATAATATAATAGTTCACAACCTATATAATTATTAGACAAATTATATGAAAGTTTGTAGTGTATGTTTGAGATTAGTTGGTCTTGACTATTAGCATACATTAGTGTATTTGCATACGTTGAACTGGATCGAGGTGAGATAGTGTCTTCTGTACTGACTGTAAGAAGAGCGTAAATCTCGGATAATTATTATTTCTTAATTCTAAGTATATAATATTTAATTGTGTATTTATTATACTTATTGATTTGATTTGCCACGGGTGAGAGTCAAAATGATCGACTCAATAAGATTCGTATCTTGGGCAATAATGTTATGTATATGACAGTTATTATTATTACTAGAAATCATGTCCCGACTCGTGCGGGTTAATGATGTCCCCTTGAGGAGCTCGATAATTATTATTATATTAAACCTTGCAGGTGGATTTAGTTCCGATATAATAATAAGGTTCGAGTGGTACTACTCTTGGATAAGATATTAATTAATTAAAGCTGTCAGTAGCTTATAATTAATTAATGGACATTCGACATCTTAAACACGGGAAATAATAAATTTAAATAAGGAGCCCGATTTTTTAAATTGGGGATTTGGGTTGGAAGTGCAATATTAATTCTTTACTGGATTGAATTGATATTAATAAACTCAATATATTAGGAAAGGTCCTAATAAAGAAATTTGAGGTCTATTAGGAGTCCTTCCCTAATCCTCCTTAAGATTCCTAGTAGTAGTCCAAAAGCCTATATATAGGACTTATGGGATGACCGATTTTGGTACACTTTTGCAAGGTTGTGAGATCAAATTTTTCTTCGTGTGTTTAATTGTAGATCTAGACTTGTGTCTTTGATTCTACAATTTAGATAACACATCAAATTTTCTAAGAGTGTTCATGCAATACTAGAAAATAAAGAAAAATCGAGTGACCACATACAAAAAGGGTTCGGCCTATCCATAGAAGTCCAAGCAAGGTCCGGTAGTTCGTTGCCCACACAACGTCCGAGTTAAGGTGGATCATACTCTCGAAGGTCTAAAGGTAGAAATACAAGATGATCAAGAAGAAAGCAACTACTTCACTTCAAAGGTAATATACTATGATCTTTTAGATCTAGATTAGGATATCTCAACTCCAACATATTTATTTAATAAATTTAAATAATATTTAAATTACTTATTAATCTTAGTAATTAATTAATTAGCATGCCTAAATAGATCTTATGCTCGTGGATGCATAAAACGCATTTATCAAACTTTTCCAAACTTCGCTTCTGCTGCATTTTATATTCCAACAATTGGTATCAGAGTCGGAATTTTAGGTTTTTGCTATTTAATTTAATTTGGGTGATTAATTGATAGCAATTTAAATATTCATGTCATTTGATGTTGGTGTATTTTGCTAGATGTGTTCTTGCAGGGAATATGATCCAATTATCATGGTTTATGTGAATGGTTTATTTATTTATTTTTATTATTTATGCAATTATTGGTTTTGGCCCGGTTTGAGGCATGTAATGGTTTTTTCTCGTGAGAAAATCTGCGGGTAGATCTAGGTGTTTTATTTTTTCGTGTAATCTTGCTGTAATTTCGATGTATTTTATTTTGTGTAAAATTGTAATCGAATTCGGAAAAGACGGGATCACGAAAAAATAGAGCAGAACCGGGACTGCCGGACTGCTGGGCAGCCACGGCCGCCAGCAGCGAGCAGGCGCTACCGAGCAACACATGGCTGCCTGCCGAGCAACGCCAAGCCTGCTGCCGAGGGCCGCGGGCAGCCTGGTCCGAGCCGGTTCGGGTCGGGTCGTCCAGTTTTGGTCCAGTCCGTTTCGCCGTTGTTCGTTGTGTCCGCTGGAGAGTCGTGATTTAGAATTAATCTTTTTATGTAATTAATTTGCATAAGAGTGAAATTTTAATTTTGAAAATCCACGACCCGGCCGATGAGGAGTGACGAGATGTTTGATTCAGTGGGAGAGACCGAGTCAAAGACTTTCTCGGATTCAACTCAAGGAAGAAGACCATGATAATTGGATAATTTAATTATCCATGCTTTATTTTGATGTTTATTGTTTTGATGTATGACATGTATTAATGTATGGGTGATATATTTTCTACATGCTAGGACGAGAAAATTAAAAACCTTTAGACCAAAATAACTAAGTGATTGAATTGATTTAATTTTATCAAATTGGCCTCTATAATTAATTTAAATTGTGAAGTAATTAGCATGCACGTTGACATTAGGGTCTTCCTCCATATCGGATGTGCTAATTATAGGTCACTAGTTTTAAATTTCAAGTGATAACATAAGGTAAATATTATTTTTTATGATAGCACCTCTCCATCTGTAGGACTATTATTTAAAAGATAATATTTTAAAGATGTTAAATTATGGTATTTACTTAGGTGTATTAATTAATAAGCTCCCCATCGTAATCTATGTTAATTAATACATGGCCAAGAGGAACCAACTATTAATTATAATTGTCATAACGTCAGTTGACTAGATAGTAAAATTAAAGACGTAAAACTCTACTTGAAAAATGTGTGTGTAAACGTCCACACAATCGTGGCTTGCATATGCGGTTTTTTCGAGGCGTTGGTTGCTAGCATATATATAGTGTGTTTTGAAGTTTTTCGATATATTTTGCTATGCATTATGTGATGTATGTTTTTAATTTTATCTCAGATGTCTTTCAATCCACTTGCTGTTATTCTCAAAGAAAATAAACTTGATGGTACTAACTCTGCCGACTGGAAAAGAAATCTTGACATTGTCCTAACTGCCGAGGGGCATAAATTTGTGTTAACTAAGGAAAGCCCTCTAGATCCAGAATTGAATGCCACTCCTGGAGAGTTGGATGAATTCCGAAAATGGAAGAAGTATGATGAGATGGCTCGCTGTTACATTCTGGCTTCACTGACAAATGTATTTCAGCATCAGCATCAGACGATGGGCTCAGTCGCGGAGATGATGAAAAATCTCACAGAGATGTTTGGTCATCAAAACCGGGCCGATCACCTTTTAGGTGCCTTGATTTCATCGTGATTTGCAAGGGAAGCATTCCTTCTGCTAATAGCCTCGTAAATTCATCTGCAGCCTCCGACAGGGTCTTGAACCTGTTGAACATGGTGGATTCCCTGATGAGTTTAACAAAGTATCTAATCAGTTCGTTCATCCTCCCATCCTTTATCTCTTCAGCTGTAGGCTGACGGTTAGAAGGCAGACGAATCTCGGGTAGTCTTTGCACATTGTTCTTCCATGGAACATTGGGATCATGGAACTCCGGACGAGATCCAGATACCTTGTATCCTCTGTTAGGCGCGGCCAGGCGACCTATTGCAGTAACAACTCTTTCTTCGAGAGCAGCCTCCGTTTCTCTCTATCTATCCTCCATTGTCGACCAGCCTCTCTGGCTTCTTCCCCCTTTTTAGAATCATCAAGATCTTTGACCTTTGTATCAATACGTTCTAGGATCTTCATAGCTTTGTCCTGTTTAGTCTCCATATTCGTGATTTTGTCAATAAGAGTACTGAGCACCAGAGACATGTCATCTATTTTCTGGTCATATCCTGACAATCTGGATCTAGTCTCTTGAAGGGTGGCGACAGTCTTGGCTTCGTATACTCTGAGGTTCTACTGTTCTTGCCTGAGGAGTCTTTCTTGATACACTAGTATTTGACTGAGCGCTTTCCATAATGCATTAGGCATTAAACGAAATGCGTCCTCAACATTAAAGATTGCATTGTTCAGGCCATAGACCTCATCCTGAGCTGTCTCTCGCATCCAATCGAGCTCTTTGCCAACATCGTACAGTGCCTTCACTGCGTCTTGCCTGAATACTGTTTGGCGTATGATTGCATGGAGTTGCTCTATCCGGGCCTCAGTGCGCGAGGAGCCAGGGTGCGCTAGCTTTTCATCCTTAGGCACATTGAGTTGATGTAGAACCACATCATGATGCGGGTGTCGTGGTCTATTGTCTGGCAAGAATCCGTCATCGGATTCTGACTTGGAGCTTATGGAGATGGGAGATGAAGGGGCATATTGCGCGGGCTCGTCAGTGGCAGGTGCTTCAGAAGGTTGTGCGGCTTCTTCATTCTCGGGAATAGGAGGGACTGATTCCTCCTAAACTATTTGATTTTCTGTAGTCGGACGTACAGAAGGGACTGAATCCTCCTCCTGGCTCTCAGCTTTCGCCTGCTCCGATAGAGGGACTGATTTATCTCGTCGGATGGCGGGGGCATCTTCTTCTTGGGTAGAGACAGGCTTGTATCCATAATCAGGAACTTCTTGTTGTACAGGAGGGACTGATTCCTCCTGTTTGTCCTGAGTGACTCTGCCTACGGGACATTTCGCCTTCCCATGCTTCTTCTAGGCTTATCCTCAGACCTGCCTGAAGAGCGTCGTTGTTGGCATCTGAATCCGGGTCGGACTGACGGCCATCAGAGGGAGTTCTGTCATTGGATTTGGATTTCCCTTTCAATCGAGCCTGTTCTTTTTCCAGATAGTATTTTGAAATCAGCTCACGTCAAAAGTTATTATCCCATTGAATTAGAACTTCGATGTTTTGGGTATCCGTCACCTCGAGAACGAAATTTTCTTCTTCTTTCCACTCTACCCAGTTGTACAGGACGTCGCAAGGGGCGACTCTGTAGTTCTTCCCAGATACAAAGCGCTCAAAGGCTTGATCAATTTGTAACTGGATAAGAGTTGCATTTACGAGTATTGTCGGGGAGGGACTCCTTACAGTGATTGGGTATACTGTAGGAATGGGATCCGCAACAGGTGTGGGAGCCTGTATTGAAGAGGGGATCCTAATAGGGGTTGGTACCCTGATTGGAGAGGGATCCTGTATGGGTGTGGGTTCCCTTACAGGAGAGGTGGCTCTCGGATCCGAATGGGCAGCCGATTCGCCAGTGCCTGCCAACTTGGCAAATAGTTGATCATCCGTCATAGCCGCCACTGGCTCTGGATCTGCAGATTGTGCAAGCAACTATCTCTTCCGAAGGGGTTGTGCCCTTGGGGATTCGAACAACAGGTTGCGCCATTGGTACATCAACAGTGGCTGCTGTAGCCGCTGTAGGCTTGGTTTTGGAAGCTTTCCTGAGCTTCTTCTTTGGTTTCTCTTTAGTCTCGGGTGACTTGCTGTCAGAGATACTTCTTTTTATTTTAATCTTCTCCTCACACACGACCTTGATTGTAACATCCCTGGGATCGTCAGATATAGGCATGGTTCGGGGATGAGGCTTGTTTGCGAATAGACCGGCTCTATTAAACACAGAGGTCTTGCTCCCTCGTATGAATTTTCCAGGGCCAATATTCTTGGCATCTTTAGACTGCGGGACACCACAGTGAGTTAAGACGTAGTTAATGATGAGGCCAAAGGATTTCTTCTGTGACACGGGCTTGGCGGCCTCTTCCTGTAACCTCTTCAGAACAACTTGGCACCAGTTAACCCGTTCACCGGACATGATGGCTACCATCATCCTAAAGCGAAGGTTAGTGCACATCTTAAATGCTACAGTCCTATTCTCAATGACTCGGCTGCAAAAATCATGAAGATACACATATGGTAGGTAGACATTTTTCTTGTGACATGAGGGGTGGACATTCTTGTCAGACCCGTCATATGTGATCAGCTCCCAGTAGGCCGCCAACAGCTCATCTGACCCGAATTATTCGAGTTCCTCCATTATCAGGCCATCGGACGGTAGCTTGAACAAGTTTTGCAGAAGTTCCTGGTTCACCGAAACTTCGATTCCGCGAATAGTAGTCGTGATGTCAGAGACATCTCCTCGCCTTTTCTGGGAAAAGAACTTCATGGAGGCATCAAGGTAATATTCTTCAACTATACGCTCATCGTAGAGCTCAGTGTGTTGACTTCCAAGGCGGTATAAGCCTTGTTGTTTGATTCTGGAAATGACTCGTTCCATTTCGTCAGTGTCTTTAGTTTCAACATGGACTCTATCCATGACAACAGATCTAGCGAAGATTTGCCCGTCAATGATGGTTTCCTTCTTCTTCAGAGATTGAAACGAAGTCTGTGAAGTTGCCATTGTTCTGCAAAGAAAGGATTTGCAGAAACAAAGAAAAAGAGTGCAGAAAATTTGCAGAGAAAGTAGGCTGTTTGCTCTGGACTCGTTTAATTTTGCAGAAAACGTAACGAGTCAAAGGGAGCAATGTACAATCCTTTTATAATATGCAGGGAGAATTAGGGTTACTTACAGTGAACAGTCAGATTTAAGGAATGGGAACCGTCTTTTAAAAGAACGAACAGGATGAACTTAGAGTAACTGGTACATCTTATCCATCTGTTTTTGAAAATGACAATCGGTCCCACTTCTGACAGTTCGTCTACCTCATTGCACGAAATGGCGGTTTTGAAATTATTAATATCGCGGTTTTTAAGATAGTGAAGTCTAGATGTCGTGTAAAGCATTAAATAATAAAACGTTTGAATTTTAGAACAGGACACGTGGACTCAGCACATTTTCGATTTAATAGAATAATAATATATATTAATTGATGTCCCATAGTGTATGTACTGTATCCGCGAATAATACAGTGTTCCCCCTTAAAAGGTACATGCAGGATTCAATTCTTACAGTAATGTTTGGATTAATTCTGTATTCATGGTTCGTATTGTATTCCCCCTTAATTAATGCACACGTCAGCTGTAGGAAGGTTTCATTTATTCTTTGTCCTATAGTGCTGTCTGACTGTCTGAGTGTACAGTTAATTAATGGTGGATACTGTATTATTGGATCTTACAGCATTCCCCCTCAATTGATGAGTAAAGCGTAAAAACTTACAGTGAGTCAGACTGTAGCATTCCTAATTCTTGTCGAAGCATATAGAATCTGGTTGTGCTGAGAGTTTTCGTAAAGATATCGGCTAGCTGGATGTCTGTATGAACTCTCTCGATCCGAACATCCTTATTCTCAACATGATTCCTTATGAAGTGATGCTTCATATCAATATGCTTAGTTCGCGAGTGCAATACAGGATTGTGCGTTATTGCAATTACACTCGTGCTATCGCACATGATTGGTATTTTTTTGGCAATGATTCCATAATCAGATAACTGCTGTTGCATCCAGAGAATCTGCATACAACAACTTCCAACAGCATAGTATTCTGATTCAGCTGTAGAAAACGAGTTTGCCAGTTGCTTCTTACTGAACGATGACACAAGTCTAGGTCCAATAAAGTGACAAGTACCGCTTGTACTCTTATTATTTAGCTTGCAGCCTCCGAGATCCGAGTTGCTGTAGCCAACCAAATCGAATCCATCTTCCTTAGGATACCACAATCCGGCATCAACTGTTCCTTTGACGTACTTAAGGATTCGTTTGGCTGTTGTGAAGTGTGATTCTTTAGGTGCTACTTGATACCGAGCACACACTCCTACAGCAAATTGGATATCGGGCCTGCTAGTTGTTAGGTACATGAGTGAGCCAATCTGTAGAGTGATTGGTCAACTTACTTTCTAGCTTCATTAGCACTAATTTTCACGGAAGTGCTCGTGGGGGTTGACGATGATCTTGAGTTATTTATCCCAAACTTGTTGAGTAGCTCCTTGCTGTACTTCTCTTGGTTGATGATGATTCCTGTAGGCAACTGCTTTACCTGCAATTCTAGAAAATAACTAAGTTCCCCCATCATACTCATTTCAAATTTACTTTGCATGAGATGAGAGAACCTTTTATATAAAGCAAGGTTAGTGGAAATAAATATAATATCATCTACATATATTTGAACCATTAACAGGTTGTGTCCTTCCTATATTTTAAATAGAGTCTTGTCCACAGCGCCTTTCTCAAATCCATTATCTGTAAGGTACAGGGACAGGGTTTCATACCACACTCTAGGGGCTTGCTTAAGTCCATGCAGAGCTTTCCGTAGTGTGTACACAAGGTCTCCGCCTTCTGTGTTGACAAACCCTGGTGGTTGTTCAACATAGATTTCTTCGGTGAGGTCTCCATTCAGGAATGTGATCATAACGTCCATGTGATATACTATGAAGCTCTTATGGGCGGCAAAAGTTAAGAATTTCCTGATGGCTTCTAGTCTGGCTATAGGGGCAAATGTTTCATCGTAGTCTATGCCTTCTTCCTGTATGTAGCCTTGTGCGACTAGACGAGATTTGTTCCTAATAAAAATTGCATTCTCATCCTTCTTGTTTCTAAATACCCATTTGGTTCCAGTAACAACTGGATGATCAGGTTTGGCTACTAGATACCATAGATTGTTTCTTTCGTAACCATTAATCTCTTCTTCCATAGAAGTGATCCAGTGGGAGTTATTCAGAGATTCATTGGTTGAAACAGGTTCGTATTGAGCTAAGAATACAACTAGGGTGCACATGGAAAGTCTTCTAAGTTCTGCTTGAGATTTCCATATAGGAAATGGAGATTTCTTAGATTCAGGTTCTTCTTGCGCAGACATTGTAATATCCTGAATTTTAGAATAATATTTTATCGTGAACTTGTTAGAATACTGGTAATATGAATATTTATTTTTGGTTCTGGACATAATATTGAGTAAACGAGAGTAATATGTCGGGTGCTATTTTCTAATATCGTCGAATAACTATTGGTAAGAATGTGACGGTGGCCAACGTTGTATTCTCCGATAAATTATTCAACGAGAATTAGAGAAATTATCTGGACTAAATATGAGATTATAAATTTACTTGGATGTATCGGTGATGTATTTGTGGTCGTGGACTATTTAAACAAGAAAGGAACACTGAAAGTATTAATAGAAATAAAATTGGATATTTTCCTGGAAGTGTCGTGGACAAGTAGACATTTTGAAAAATCACCACGGATTTTTGAGAAGTTCAAAAATTATGAAAATTAACAGTATTATATATAATTGAGTTACCTTTCCAATGGTTCAAACGGCGAGCCAATCAAGGTCCGAATGAAGAAGTTATGATCTAATTAGTGGAAGACTACCAGCTGCCGGGCACCGTGCGTCACTGCGTACGTCAGCGCCCGACAGGCGTCTGGGATTCCAGCGGGAGCGAGGCACGGGTCGTCACTCATGATGCCAGGTCATGATGCTGTTTTGGTTAACTAACGGACTTTGAACCTGTTAAGAGCATCAGTATCTACATTATTTTCTCATTTCGTTTGTCAATATCCATAGACAATACGTATCAAAACCGTACTTTTCTATTTTAGTTTTGAAATTTTCAAGTCTTCCAAAACGCTCGAAAACCCAGCGAATCTGAGCAACCTAGTCCAAGATACGTCTGGTAGGTGTTTGACGAAATCCCCCAGAGAGTAGGTGAATTCCAGACTGGGTTGCTACATTTGAAGTCGATTATCCCACAATGGGTAAGTTATTTTACGAATACATCTCGAGCAGTTTTTAAATAAAATACATATAAGTATAAATGTTGTTTGTAACATAAGTATTGTGTCAGAATACTTGGATAATACGAGCCGTTTCATGGTGAGTCAGACCAACTTTTCCAGGATACTGACTGGAACCTATTCGATGAATTTCCTCAGTGAGTTTGAGAATTCCAGATTAGGTTTCCTTGTTTGAAATCTATTATCTCACAACCTATAAGTTATTTTGAAAATTCATCTCGACTATTTTGTAAATAAAATAAATATTAGTATGAAGGGAGCTTGTATCGTTGGTATTGACTCAGAATACCTAAACAAAATAAGCCATTTTATACTGAGTCAGCCCTGTTTGTATCAGTGATTTCCAGCAACATTTCTTTTGAAAGTTGATGGAATTGCCTATTTTGAATATGTATATATTTTAACATGAAGGTTATTTTTCGATGACATTTTGTATATTTTGTAACTGAGTGACATTGGTAAATAATTCAGTTTTTTTTTGGTACTTACAACCATTGAAATTATTGTATTTATCGAACTATAATCAAGTCAACCCTACTTTGTTATAATACAAATCCATAGCAAACAGATTGAATTCTCTATAATTGTGTTCAGGGATGGAAAACTTAATAAAGATGATCATTATCAGAGTATGATTTTTTACATCCGTATTTCGATATTCATGATCGCAAGGTGTTAATTGGAATATTTAGCATGCGTAAATCTTAAAGTCTTACGTACATAAAGTATGTTCTGGATATTAGCACACGCTATATAATGTGAATAATGTATGCGTACGTAAAATTTATTATGGATTATAAGTTCGTAATTACTTGAGTTGGATCGTTTGGATTTGTGTTTGACCGAGATATTGTGGAACCGTGGGTTTGTTGATTGTTATCGAACTTGTTGTTTATCGATTATTGCAATAGGCTGTGATAATTGATCGTCGATTAGAATCATGGGTTGCGGGCGAGTTCGAGGATGTCTTGCTTTAGTAGGAGTGAAGGAGCTCGTAGACGAAGGCAAGAAAAATGGTAATGGCTTCACTATCGTCGTATCGGTATCGAGGCAAATTATTACTGGTTCAGTTTATAATATTTAATGAATGATTTTGGTTTCATTTCATTTATAATTCATATAGCAAATGAATATAATTGTGGATTCTATAGATTTGGATTGTATGTCGTTTTCCTATTTTTGGGAGTTAAATCTAATGTATATGATTTATATTTGTTATTGGTATACTTGGATATCGAGGATATATTGTGGTAAAGACGAGGATATGAGTTATCTATAGTCTGTGATATTTTGGATCGTCGAATATTGAGGATAATCATTGGTGATGTTTTTTGACATCGAGATTGCTATCGAAGGACTCAGGGCAAGTACTCTAATCATTTTTGGCATGTAGTGTCGATTATATTGTGATACATTTGTGTATTGTTGTTGTCACACATTTGTGTATTGTTGTTATCATGCATTTGTGCATTGTTGTTGTATGTCCACAAAGTGTTGGTCCGACGGGATCATCTTGGGTATCAAGGCTGTGTGCGCTGGATTGTTAGACGGGTTTTCCACCACATGTTGGTCCGACGGGATCATCGTGGGAATCTATGTTGTGCGCGCTGGATTGTTGGATTACCATGTGTTGTTGGGCATATGTATATTGTTGGTTGTCCACCTCGTGTTGATCTAACAGGATCATCTTGGGATATATGCAATGAACGCTGGATCATCGGATTTCATGAGTATATATTGTTGTTATTATTGTGGGCATATTGATGTTGTCATGTGAGTATGCATTTGTAAGTCTTCTGTAGGACTACATCCGTATGTTGTATTGATCTGATCTCGGATTAGACTGACACGATTCGTCGTGGCATTGCATATCTTGAGGTATGTTCCGTATTTCCTTTTTGGTACTTGTCTTTGATGGACAATCGATTATCGTGTTGAGATATGATGATGTTATCCGATGGATTGGATTGGTTGGAGTTGGTATATTTTCGTATTGGTGAGTTATGATGATGTTTGAGGATCTCGATATTGTTTGGAATACAGTACAAATTTTTTTGGGTATGAGTTTATTGTGTTGTTGATAATACGAGATGTGAAATATGGTAAAGATTACTTTGGTGAGAATTATCAGGAGTCGGCAAAGTTATGGCGATAAGATTTCATAGTAATATTCTTACTTTGTAATTACATTGGTATGTAATTATTGATGTGATGTGATCATTATCATTGTTGAGTATTATGGCTGACCACTTCGTGGGCTTTATTTTTAGGTTCTTGGATATTGGACTTGTAGTGGTCGTGGAAAGACGAGCTTCCCGGAGGATACTGGCTATGATGTCTGTTTAACGGATTGAGTATGCTTGTCTAATTGATTCCGCTGCAAATGTATTTTTAATTGTTAAATTTTTATCTGCCGCGTGAGTATTTTCAAAATATCATTTTGGTATTTTGCAAACTTGGGCTATTTTGGAAACTCGTTTTTTAAACTATTTTGTCGGTATGTGTAAGCGGTGGCTTAACGTATACTTTTGAAGCTGTTGAGTTTTGTTATTTTGGCCTTGTATTTCTAATGGGATTTTATGACGGTATTTGGAAAGTGGATTTTGTTATGTCTTCGAATATTTTCAAAGATATTACCATCATTGCCGCTTGGGCATATTCGGAATGATTGCTGAAAATGTCTTTTAGCCTTGTGGGTTCCGGCACGGGCCCCACGGCGCTGTAATATTCCCGGATGGCTCTGGGATCTTACACAAAGTACAGTTCCTTGTGTACTCTGTATTCTCCTGAGGGTAGATACTGTAATATCCGAAAATTCTACTACTGTTATTTAACATTATTTTATCCGAGTTATGTTGTACAGTGTGGTATCTGTACAGTATGGATAAAATAAATGAAGGACTGAGACATCTGTATTGGTACAATTATCGTACTTGGTTGACAATTACATTTAAGAAGTATATGTATTCAGTATGCCGTATGTTCGTATTCTGTATGTTGAGACGTTGGACAAGAATAGCTGAAAATGGCTAAGTATAGCCTTATTAGCGCACGCTGATATTCATGCATAACGCACGCTATCGTGCAGGATTAGCGCACGCTACGTTTATAGGTTAGCGTACGCTAGTGCAGACAGATCGGAAGGAATCTGCGTGTGGACCCGGCTACTTTCGGCGCACGTTCTGATAAGTCAACGGATGTTGTAATGTAGTGTTAGCGCACGCTAATGCATGTTGATTAGCGCACGCTAACTGTATATTGGACAACAAGGAATCTTATCCTAGTCAGAGCTGTCGGCGTGTGGACCCGTGTTCGGAGCATACAGACAAACGAGTCAACTAATGTTAGCGCACGCTAAACGCAAGGACTTGCGTACGCTAGAGAGTGTAAATTACGTACGCTAATGCATGGGCATTACGTACGTAAGCTCATGTACGAAGCCCGACAGTAGTCTCTAGACTACGATAGCGCACGCTAACAAAGGTCAGTTAGCGCACGCTAAAGCCTTAGCGCACGCTAAACATGAGATGTTAGCGCACGCTAGTAATGCAGTCTATATAAGGGACAGACGGGTATTATGAAGCATTTCGTCCATTCTTTCACTTTCAGTCGATAGAGAGAGCTTTGGGAGGTTCTTGAGGTTCCCAAGCACGGTGAGGTGGTGATCTTTAACAAGATTAAAGATGGAAATCATGGATTAAAGCTTTGTTCTTGAAATCATTGGTGATTCTTGGAAAAGGGATTCAACCTTGGAAATCAATCCATTCCTTCATAAAGGTAATCACTTTTCATCTTTGGATTTCGTTTTGGATTGAATGTTGATGATTATTACATAAACAAGTTTGACAAGCATGATTATGAGATGGTATACCTGAGTATGATGATATTAATATGATTCTTGTGATTTAGATTGTGTCGTTCGTTTTCTTGAGATAAGTGGATTAATCCTTCTCCTCAGTTTCGGATGTTGATGTTATTGTAGATGATTACTCTTTGTAATGGAAGATTAAGGAAGTGTGGTTACGTTCTTGACGTTTCGTGTATTAATATTAAGGAAGATGATATATGGATATAGAACTTGGATTATAAGTTGGATGATTGTTTATATGTTAAAGGATATCGGATTTCGTTGTTTTGATAGCTTTGAACATGATTCAGAATCACTTAGTGTTCTTGAAATCGCCATAAGTTGATCGGTATCTGAAAAACATGCATCTGTACGGGAGCACCTTAGCGCACGCTACGTTAGGTGATTAACGTGCGCTAAGAAGCCAGAAAGTGCAGTATTTTCGTGTTGTGGTTGTAAATTCGTCTTTGGTTTGAGTAGGATTGATTCGACTAGTGTTTAATCGAGATATTGTCGAGCCGTTGGGTTTGTGAATTGGTTTTATCGATTGTTGATTGTTATCAAACTTGTTGTCTATCGATTACTGTAATAGGTTTAGAATATTGATCGGTGATTACAACCGTGTGTTGCGGTCGAGCTCGAGTATGTTCGTGAATTGCTTTGGTCGGGACCGAGGGACTTGTAGATGACGGCAATGGAATTGGTAGACTTCATCGGTATCGAGGTAAGTTATTACTTGCTCAGTTCATAATATTTAATGAATGGTTTCCGTTTCATTCGTGTATAATTCGTATAGCAATGTTAATAATCGTAATCACAGGAGATTTGAGATTATAAATCGTATTCGAGTTTTGGGAATCTAAATCATAATGTATATGATTTACTTTTGTTATTGGTATACTTGTATATCGAGCATATATTGTGCTAAAGACGAAGATATGAATTATCTGCAATCTGTGATACTTTGGACCGTCGAGTATTGAGGATAATGGTTCATGATGGTTTAGACATTGAGATCGTTCTCGAAGGACTCGGGGCAAGTACTCTAATCATTTTTATCATTTGTGTCAATCATGTCGTGATACATTCGTGTATCGTTGTTGTCATGCATTTGTGCATTGTTGTTGTCGTGTATTGTGTATTGTTGTTTTGTGCAGTTGTGCATTGTTGTCATATGTCCACCTCGTGTTGGTCCGACGGGATCATCGGGGGATCTATGCTAGCGCCGCTGGATCATCGGACAGTTTTCCACCACGGTTGGTCCGACGGGGTCATCGTGGGATCTAGGCGATGAACGCTGGATCATCGGATTACCTACGTGTTGTTGTTGTGCATATGTATATTATGGATTTGCCATAAGTATACATTGTCGTTATTCTTGTGATCATATTGACGTTGTCATATGAGTATGCATTTGTAGGTCTTGTGTTAGGACCATGTCCGTATGTTGTGTTGATCGATCTCGGATTAGGCGACGTGATGGAAATGGTATTTCGTATCTTGAGGTATGTTCCGTATTTCCTTGATACTTGTCTTTGATGGACAATCGATTTTCGTATTGAAATTGTCGACGTCATCCGATGGATTGAATTGGCGAGTTGGTATAATTTCCGTATCGCGAGTTATGATAATGTTTTTGAGAACCTTGGGTATTGTTGAGATACCGTACGGATATTTTGGTATTATCTCATGGTGATGTTAAGGATACGAATTGTGGATTTTCGTAAAGTTAAGACGGTAAGATTACATTGGTCGTATTCTTACTTAGTATTTCCATTGATATGTAATTATTGACGTGATGTGATGGTTATCATTGTTGGATATTATGGTGACCCCGTCGTGGGCTTTCTTTTTAGGTTCTTGGATTATCAAGCTTGTAGCGGTCGTGGAGAGATGAGCTTCCTGAGGATCGGCTAGAACATGTATTTGTGTATTGAGCTTCATTCGGTTGTTGTATTCATTTGCTAGAGTATTTTAATCGTTTGTCTTTCTCATTGCGTGAGTATTTTTAAATGGTCTTTTGGTATTTGGTAACTTAGGTTACCTTGGCGATCGTTCTCTAAATCTATTACTGGTGCGTGTAGCGATAGCTTAACGTATGTACTTAAACCGTTGAGTCTTGGCATTTCGGGCCTTGTGGTTTCAAATGAGTTTTTACGACGGTTTGATAAACGAGTTTTATAAATCTTCGAATGGTTTTAATAGATAATACCGTCGTTAGCCTCTTGGGCGTTTTGTAAATGTTTGCGAAAATTTCTTTAAGCCTTGTGGGGTCCATCTCGGGGCCACGGCGCGATGTATTCCGGTCGGATGCAGGGGTGTTACAGAATATGGTATCAGAGCTTAGGTTGAGAAAACCTAGGCAGTTGGGTCGAGTTGGGTCGTATTTCTATCGCGTCATTTGAGTTGTCGATTGAAAAATATTGGAGCCGTGAGTTTTTGTTGTTCACTCGGGCTTATGCGTTGTGCGATTTGCCAGTGTAGTACTGGTCTTGTTATAAACTTTTTCAAATGGTGTTAACGTGTTTCTTCAGATAAAGTTGTGTTGTGTTCTCGAGTTGCACTGAGTTTGCAAAATGTGTGTTTTGAAAATATCCATGTCGAGTAATTTCTAGAGTCGAGGCATGTGCCAAGATCACGGGAATCGTCGGCTTCACGATCTGTAAGTAATTGGATTTTGAATTTCATTAAGATTTATTGCCGTTCTAAGTTGATATGTTTTGAGATTCAGCAGATATCATGCGTTACGGTATAAGTTGTGATTTGGGACGGGATTGATGATCTCGAGAAGCTATGATTTTGGAAAATCAATATGTCGGTTAAGTTTTGGAACGTAATTGTGTATTCGGGAGA
Source organism: Orobanche coerulescens (assembly GCA_033398695.1). Lineage (NCBI taxonomy): Eukaryota > Viridiplantae > Streptophyta > Magnoliopsida > Lamiales > Orobanchaceae > Orobanche > Orobanche coerulescens. The sequence goes on along the minus strand of CM065809.1, from coordinate 60,467,642 downwards.
AGGATGGGAATTGTTGAGAAGAACATGTAGTCATGTTAAGTCATTTTGGAAATACATGAAATCGCTTTTGAGCATTTGAAAATGGTACTTTTCAAAATGAATGTTTTCTGAATGTTTCTAGTAAATGATTTTGGGCCGAGACCCAATAGATTTTGAAATTGTTTTATAACTCGGGACTTGGGGTCCGAAAAGAGTTTCCTACTTTTTAAACTCCTTGTAATGCGGAACGAGATACGGCCGAGACCCTAATATTTCAAAAGACTTTTGTTTTCTTAAAAACTCCGAGACTTGTAAAATACTTTATCAATCATTTACCTATTTCGTTTACGCCTATCGCAGCTTTGATTTACTTGTTCAAATGAAACTTCTCGGGAAGTCTTTCGTTGTGTTGATTTGTTTCAAGGCATTGTCATAGCATAATTGAGGTGATCCAGATGAAAAATGGTTGACGTTGCGAGTCCTATGTGGAAAAAGGAGTTTTTGTCGGAGTCTATACATTGAGATTTTGGATTCTATCGTGTAGTTTCTGATGGAATATCGGTGGGATTTGTGGAGCCGGATTGATATACAGGAGTATAGATGCGGTCAATCATTTGCATAGTTTTCATTTTTAAAACTTCAAATCGTGTGGATTCGAAGGAAATCAAGTATCGAACACTTGGCATTTGCGAGCCAGTTTAATTTTTCGAAAATTAATTTCGTAGTCTTACGAAAATTTATGTTTTTAGTTTTGAAATTTTTGAAAGAACTTTCGAAAATTTGTATTCTTGACGAGACTTTATGATTTCAAACTGGTTTTGAAAATGTGATTGATATACATACGCATTTGATGCATAATGCATATCGTGGTGAAGTTCTGAATGAGACTCACGAACTGGATGGTACATCAGTATGGTACGATGAAAGAGATTCGAGCGTTAGTATGGTAGTTTGGTTATCCACGGATGATCGGTTGATTTATCGGATGAGAGAGATATGTTGCGTGTTGTAGATTCATGCACAGGATGTAATTTTGGAACTGTGGATTTTATGAAACCGGGACATGTGTGTTATGTGATTCCATTGGTACGGTATTAGCGCGATTTTATCATAGTGAATTTTGAATGATTTCTTTGTAAGTATAGATTTGGGGAGGGTGACCCCATGCTGGTGGGTTTTGATATTGAGTGGTCGTTCCCACTCCATGTATGATTGGATATGTTCGTCGGTTTATGATTGGTTGTTCGTATGCCGAGGAGTATGTTCGACAGTCAGGTGTGTTTATTGAGATCCACTGTATGTGATTTGTTTGTCGTTTTGAGAATGCTATTCTTTCGTATATCTGTTTCCGTGGTTCTGTGTTGACCGTGTTGGAGTTTATCATGGTGATGATATTCTCGATTGCGTTTTGACCTTTGGATTGGTCATATTAGAGTTAATCATGTCAATGATATTCTCGATTAATTTATGGGTTGATCATTGCTGGTGATCATCTGAGCGTTCAGATTTTGTGTTGATATTTTGGGATTCGTTGCCATTGTGTTGGGCAGTTGTTTCACAGATGTATCGTGTATTATTGATTTGTATCAGGATTGGGATTTGATTGTGCGATCAGGCAGACAAGATCTAACACGGATAGATTATTTCATCTGACGATAATATATCTGGTTGGGACTTATGGAATTGTTATTGCAAGCGTGTTGAGGCTTTTCAGTAAAGTCACTTGCTAGTATCTCTGAAGATCGTCGACTTGGCCATATGTAAGTATGCTATTTTGGTTATTCGGTAATAATGATGATTCATCGTTGTCGTGATTATTTTGGGATATTTTGGTTGAACGGTTTATTTGTTTTTATGACGGATTGCAAGTTTCGAGGACGAAACTTATTTTAAGTGGTGTAGTATGTAATATCCGAAAATTCTACTCATTATTTAACATTATTTTATCCGAGTTATGTTGTACAAGTGTGGTATCATGCAGTATGGATAAAATAAATGAAGGACTGAGACATCTGTATTGGTACAATTATCGTACTTGGTTGACAATTACATTTAAGAAGTATATGTATTCAGTATGCCGTATGTTCGTATTCTGTATGTTGAGACGTTGGACAAGAATAGCTGAAAATGGCTAAGTATAGCCTTATTAGCGCACGCTGATATTCATGCATAACGCACGCTATCGTGCAGGATTAGCGCACGCTACGTTTATAGGTTAGCGTACGCTAGTGCAGACAGATCGGAAGGAATCTGCGTGTGGACCCGGCTGCTTTCGGCGCACGTTCTGATAAGTCAACGGATGTTGTAATGTAGTGTTAGCGCACGCTAATGCATGTTGATTAGCGCACGCTAACTGTATATTGGACAAAAAGGAATCTTATCCTAGTCAGAGCTGTCGGCGTGTGGACCCGTGTTCGGAGCATACAGACAAACGAGTCAACTAATGTTAGCGCACGCTAAACGCAAGGACTTGCGTACGCTAGAGAGTGTAAATTACGTACGCTAATGCATGGGCATTACGTACGTAAGCTCATGTACGGCCGACGGTAGTCTCGGACTACGATAGCGCACGCTAACAAAGGTCGATTAGCGCACGCTAAAGCCTTAGCGTACGCTAAACATGAGATGTTAGCGCACGCTAGTAATGCGATCTATATAAGGGACAAGACGGGTATTATGAAGCATTTCGTCCATTCTTTCACTTTCAGTCGATAGAGAGAGCTTTGGGAGGTTCTTGAGGTTCCCAAGCACGGTGAGGTGGTGATCTTTAACAAGATTAAAGATGGAAATCATGGATTAAAGCTTTGTTCTTGAAATCATTGGTGATTCTTGGAAAAGGGATTCAACCTTGGAAATCAATCCATTCCTTCATAAAGGTAATCACTTTTCATCTTTGGATTTCGTTTTGGATTGAATGTTGATGATTATTACATAAACAAGTTTGACAAGCATGATTATGAGATGGTATACCGGAGTATGATGATATTAATATGATTCTTGTGATTTAGATTGTGTCGTTCGTTTTCTTGAGATAAGTGGATTAATCCTTCTCCTCAGTTTCGGATGTTGATGTTATTGTAGATGATTACTCTTTGTAATGGAAGATTAAGGAAGTGTGGTTACGTTCTTGACGTTTCGTGTATTAATATTAAGGAAGATGATATATGGATATAGAACTTGGATTATAAGTTGGATGATTGTTTATATGTTAAAGGATATCGGATTTCGTTGTTTTGATAGCTTTGAACATGATTCAGAATCACTTAGTGTTCTTGAAATCGCCATAAGTTGATCGGTATCTGAAAAACATGCATCTGTCCAGCATTAGCGCACGCTACGTTTACTGCCTAGCGCGCGCTAACGGGAGCAACTTAGCGCACGCTACGTTAGGTGATTAACGTGCGCTAAGAAGCCAGAAAGTGCAGTATTTTCGTGTTGTGGTTGTAAATTCGTGTTGGTTTGAGTAGGATTGATTCGACTAGTGTTTAATCGAGATATTGTCGAGCCATTGGGTTTGTGAATTGGTTTTATCGATTGTTGATTGTTATCAAACTTGTTGTCTATCGATTACTGTAATAGGTTTAGAATATTGATCGGTGATTACAACCGTGTGTTGCGGTCGAGCTCGAGTATGTTCGTGAATTGCTTTGGTCGGGACCGAGGGACTTGTAGATGACGGCAATGGAATTGGTAACAGCTTCATCGGTATCGAGATAAGTTATTACTTGCTCAGTTCATAATATTTAATGAATGGTTTCCGTTTTATTCGTGTATAATTCGTATAGCAATGTTAATAATCGTAATCACAGGAGATTTGAGATTATAAATCGTATTCGAGTTTTGGGAATCTAAATCATAATGTATATGATTTACTTTTGTTATTGGTATACTTGTATATCGAGCATATATTGTGCTAAAGACGAAGATATGAATTATCTGCAATCCGTGATACTTTGGACCGTCGAGTATTGAGGATAATGGTTCATGATGGTTTAGACATTGAGATCGTTCTCGAAGGACTCGGGGCAAGTACTCTAATCATTTTTATCATTTGTGTCAATCATGTCGTGATACATTCGTGTATCGTTGTTGTCATGCATTTGTGCATTGTTGTTGTCGTGTATTGTGTATTGTTGTTTTGTGCAGTTGTGCATTGTTGTCATATGTCCACCTCGTGTTGGTCCGACGGGATCATCGGGGATCTATGCTAGCCTTACCGGATCATCGGACGGAGTTTTCCACCACGGTTGGTCAGCGGGGTCATCGTGGGATCTAGGCGGTGAATGCCGGATCATCGGATTACCTACGTGTTGTTGTTGTGCATATGTATATTATGGATTTGCCATAAGTATACATTGTCGTTATTCTTGTGATCATATTGACGTTGTCATATGAGTATGCATTTGTAGGTCTTGTGTTAGGACCATGTCCGTATGTTGTGTTGATCGATCTCGGATTAGGCGACGTGATGGAAATGGTATTTCGTATCTTGAGGTATGTTCAGTATTTCCTTGATACTTGTCTTTGATGGACAATCGATTTTCGTATTGAAATTGTCGGCGTCATCCGATGGATTGAATTGGCCAGAGTTGGTATAATTTCCGTATCGCGAGTTATGATAATGTTTTTGAGAACCTTGGGTATTGTTGAGATACCGCATGGATATTTTGGTATTATCTCATGGTGATGTTAAGGATACGAATTGTGGATTTTCGTAAAGTTAAGACGGTAAGATTACATTGGTCGTATTCTTACTTAGTATTTCCATTGATATGTAATTATTGACGTGATGTGATGGTTATCATTGTTGGATATTATGGCTGACCCCGTCGTGGGCTTTCTTTTAGGTTCTTGGATTATCAAGCTTGTAGCGGTCGTGGAGAGATGAGCTTCCCGGAGGATACTGGCTAGAACATGTATTTGTGTATTGAGCTTCTGTTCAGTTGTTGTATTCCGCTGCTAGAGTATTTTAATCGTTTGTCTTTCTCCGCTGCGTGAGTATTTTTAAATGGTCTTTTGGTATTTGGTAACTTAGGTTACCTTGGCGATCGTTCTCTAAATCTATTAAATGCATGCGTGTAGCGATAGCTTAACGTATGTACTTAAACTGTTGAGTCTTGGCATTTCGGGCCTTGTGGTTTCAAATGAGTTTTTACGACGGTTTGATAAACGAGTTTTATAAATCTTCGAATGGTTTTAATAGATAATACCATCGTTAGCCTCTTGGGCGTTTTGTAAATGTTTGCGAAAATTTCTTTCAGCCTTGTGGGTTCCATCTCGGGGCCCACGGCGCTGTAATATTCCCGGTCGGATCTGGGGGTGTTACAGATACTCCAGCATCAATGTCTCCTATGATTAACTCTGGTGGTTGATCTCTCAACCATCTTCTGTCGGGTTCTAGTTCGGCATCCCGTACTGTATCTTGAGGTGTTGTAGTTTCGGCTTCAGCTTGTACAGCATCAGCTTCAACTACCTATGTTCTTACAGCTGCGAGGTTGATCTCTATGTCTACGACAGGCTCTATTGGAGTTGGAGGGTCATTAATGGAGAGTGTTTGGATATTCTGAGTTAGGTCTTCTACTCCTGTAGGATCATGGTGAGGTTCATCGAACACAGGGTCGGCCCTAGGTTTTTAGGGGCCTGAAGCAAACTTGAAAAAAAAGGCCCTCAAATATAAATAAAATAAATATAAAAAAATAAATATAAAAAAATTACATTTTATAAATAATATGATTCAATAAAATTTCTAAAGAATATAATATTTTTACTTCATTAATACAACTCTACTTGCTTTCTTAGAAGCAAATTCACTAATCAATCTCTCATAATCAAGTTTTTTAACCAAATCATTCTCAATTGATAACATAGCTAATCCACTCAACCTATCTTGCGACATTGTAGACCGAAGGTACGAATAATCAACTTCAACTTGGAGAAACTTCTTTCGGCAGAAGCAACGGTCATGGGTATCGTGAGGAGTATCCTATAAGCAATCAAGACATTTGGATAACAACCATCCATGTCCTTCAAATAGTTCAACATTTCAATTGCCCCCATTTTCCCTTTTGGCAACACCTTTCTCAATTGTTTCAATTCCACAAACAAGTCTCCCCCATCCATATCCGACGACATACCTTTTTTTAAATGCATTTCCAAGCCATTGCAAGATACCTTCAATGATTCATCACTCAACGTCTTCGATTTATCCAAATCAAATAAGAACCCAAAAGTTTCTTGATACATTTCAAATTGCTCAAACCTACTTCGGAATGAAGTCAAAGCATTATCCATCACATCTTTAAAGTAAAAAAATCTAAATAATTCTTCACGGGACATGATCACATCTTCACTACTACTTTCATCATATTGCCTTTTCCTAACCCGAGAACGCTTATTAGGAAATTTTGGTTCAATACCCATCTCCATAGCAAGAACATTAGCTTCAATCAAGGCTTTCTCATATTCATTTTCTCTATACCTTTCAAAAAAGAGAGAAGTTCTTTCAATTGAGTCAACGCATTCTCAATGTTCATATCCTCCGTTTGCAAAGTTTTACTCACCTCATTAACTTGAGACAACAACTTGTGCCAAATAACTAATGCAAGTAAGAACTCAAAACTCTCCATTTGCTCGCTTGCAAGAGACGCGACTTCACTTTTTGACATTGGATCATCACTATTATCGGCCAAGCAAAATAGTGCATCCCTTATTTGAGAAGCTTGAAACCTTATGGCTCTCACACTTTCAAGATGACTTTTCCAACGAGTTTGTGACAATAGTTTAAGGTTAAGACCTTTAACAACTCCCCTCAAAATACCCCACCTCTTGGTTGAAGATGAAAACAACGTATAATATAATTGTATAACTCCAAAAAAATATATTGTAAGAGTACTACAATGAGCCATATCTCAAAGAGTAACGTTAACAGAATGACAACCACAAGGGGTGTAAAAGGCTCTAGGATTGATGTCAAGCAATCTTTTTTGCACACCTTTGTCTTTTCCCTTTATATTTGACCCATTGTCATATCCTTGGCCTTTTATATCATCAACATCAAGGTCAAGTTTAGTCAAAGTACTTACAAAAGTATCAGAAAGTCCCTCCCCCGTCGTATCATCTACCTTCAAAAAGTCAATAAAAAATTCTTCCACCTTTGAAGAAGTTAGCGAGACATCTACACATCGTATCACAAGTGAGATTTGCTCTTGGTGGCTTAGGTCCGGTGTACAATCAAGAATGATTGAATAGTACTTTTCTTTCTTGATTTTGTTGAGAATCATCATCTTCACTTCATTGGCTAACAAAAGAATCATTTCATTTTGAATTTTATGGCTAAGATAATGCTTTCTTGTTTCTTTCTCCCGGATGTGACGAAGATGCTCCCTCATTATTGGATTAAATTTGGTAATCATTTCAATGATGCTTAAAAAGTTTCCATTGTTATCTTCATCAATCTTCTCACTACTTCCACGGAATGCCAAGTTACATTTTGCAAGCGTTTCCACAACCGCCAAAATTCTTTTCAACACTTCACTCGATCACTCTTTATCTTTAATGATTCTCTCTTGTAAATTAGATCAATAGTTGTACTTGTTCGAAACCTTTTATCCAATTCAATCCAACTTGTCATGCACTTTATATGAACATCACTACTTTTATGAAGCTTGAGTGACCTTCCTATATTTTTCCAATCCTTGAATCCATCATTTGCTAATTGAGTATGATTGTCTCTTCCCTTGAACAATTTACAACAAAAGCAAAACACCATATTCTTTTTTATTGAATAAACTAGCCATCTCCTCTCTTGTGTTTCCCAATTACTCAAAATACGGGTCTAGTAAGAGCGAGCAAAATGTCTACCACCATATTTCGGATACTTGAACTTGGCTACTTCTCTTTGAGGGCCTTTCTTTACCACATGATCTCTTAATGTTTGAGAAATGGTACTCCAATTTCCGGGATCATAAATGTTTATACTTTCATCCTCCACTTGTTTCTCATCATCTATTGCAATTTGTACCTCAACATCATCGCCATTCATCTCGCCATCAATAACATCTTGTTCAATAACATGGACTTCCTCTACAATTTCATCTTCTTCTATAGCATCTTGTTCAACTTGTTCTTCAACATTACAAACATCCACATCAACTTGACCATCATTAACTACAACTTCATCATTATTGCTTGTACCTTATTCTCCAATGGCTTTCCTCATAAACATTTTCTCAAGAACACCATTTTGTTCTTTCACATATTTTTCGTGGTTTTTGATCTTTATTCTTTTTGAAGCTCCGAAGGCGTACTTTGTTTTTCGCTTTGACGACTCCATATTGCAATAATAAAAATCTAAAAGAAGAAGCATAATAAACTAATTAAAATACATAGTGTAGCATTCATCATTCGTTTCAACATCATATTAATTAATCCTCCCAAAATAATATTCATGTTGATGTAACTATAATCAAACTATCAAAGAATTAAAGTTTCAATAATTTAATCTATACAAGAATTAAAAAAAAGGATATTTTCTTACTCGAGAAACTAAGCAGAGCAAATCAAACTACAAGCCAATAAGAATTATATTTGGTTTTGAATTAAAATTGCTTATAATCACATGTTTTAGGACAATCTGTAGGCAATTTTAATTCAAAACCCAACTCTGGATGGAGCGCAACTACCAAGCAACTGGTATATCTCTTGTCTTACATATATATCGCCTCCTCCCAACAACTGGTGTGGAGCGCAGCTACCAAGCATGCCTTAAGAAAAGGAAAGGACTCATCTCTCGATATATATATATATACATATATATATATATATATATATATATATATATATATATATATATATATGCATGGGCGGATGTATGTAAAGCATGGTGGTGCATGTGCACCACCAATATTTTGTAAAAAAAAAGACCCCCTTTACCTATCTGAATGTCCACTCAACTCATATTTTTTACAATTTTGTGTAGTTGTGTATGACTGTGGCGTGTGCGATGTGCGTTATCATTTTTGTATTTTTATATCTACTCGTTAATTATTATTTGACAGTATTTGAATTGGTTTAAGAACTTGATTATTTAATATCCAGTCCTGAATTACTAGAGGTCATGTGTGAGATCTTAAATGTGTCCCTACAAAAAATGCTTGAAATTATTTTCATGTAATTTTCAAAATATTAGTACTAGACACTTAAAAAAATAAGGCATAGATTATAAATATATGAGTATATAAAAATTCTAACCACGGTTCAAACAGAAAATTCAATATTGAATTGAATAATTCTAATCAAATGAGCTAATATTTTTAAGTTTGTTAATATTTTGTATTAAATAGGGTTTTGAACTTGAGTCTGTTAATAAAGATGACATTTTAGTTCATTTTCTAATCCAATCACACTCTAATTTTAATCTGATAATTTTTATACTACTTTTTTTGGAAAAAAGTTATTCATAGGTCCTACAAATTGGAAACCCTCTGTGGGGTACAAGTCACACCTTCTAAATACTTTACCCGTCATGTTCGTCGGGGGCACCAGTAGAAGTTTTGTGCTGGATCCGCCTATGTATATATGTATATGTATATATATATATATATATATATATATATATATATATATATATTGAAGGAGGTATTGGGCCTACAGAGCTAGGCTCGCCTTCCTTTGCTCCACTACTGGGAAATGGCTCTCGCCAATAGAGGTTCGATTCCTCGGCTTAGTAGAATTCTCCCTATATTGTAAAAGAAATTATAAAAAATTGGGCCCCTATTTTTTTACAAAATTGGGGGCCTGAGGCAAATGTTTCATTTACCTCACCTATTAGGCCGGTCCTGATCGAACACGATATGTACAGATTCCTCGATTGTCAGCTTTCTTTTATTAAAGATTCTGAAAGCCTTGCTGACAGAGGAATATTCTACAAATATCCCTTCATCCGACTTTTCATCGAAGGTTTTGAGTTGGACTTTCCCGTTATTCAGAACGTAACATCTACATCCAAATATGTGAAAGTATGAAACTAGTGGAGTTTTGTTGTTCCATACCTCGTAAGATGTTATATTGTGATTCTTGTTGATGATACAACAGTTTTGTGTATAGCATGATGTATTTGTTGCTTCGCCCCATAATCGATGCGGCAACTTGCTTACGGCGATCATAGTTCTTGTTGCTTATTTGAGTGTTCTACTCTTTCGCTCGGCAACACCATTTTGTTGAGGAGTCCGAGCTGCTGAGTATTCATGCTGTATTCCATTGTCCGAACGGTACTGCTCTATAAAGCAGTTAGTGAGTTCAGTACCTCTGTCGGAACGAATGGACACGATACTCAACCCTTTCTCATTATGAAGTTTTCTCAGGTGCTCGGGCATCTTTGTTATGGTTTTTTTCTTATTGCTCAGAAAGATTGTCCAAGCATACCTGGAATAATCATTAACAATAACTAGACAGTATTTATTAACTCCGAAACTTACAGGGTCTACAGGACAATAGAGATCCATATGTAGCATATCCAGAACTCTATGAGAGGACAGGTATGATTTACTTTTCAGGGTGGTTTTGACTTGTTTGCCTTTCTGACAGGGTCCGCAAACGCTGTCTTTTTGGAATGACACATCGGGCAAACCTCTAACCATTCCCTGTCTGGCAAGCTTGTTGATTGTCTTGAATTTGATGTGTGACATTCTCTTGTGCCATAGCCAGCTTTAATATGCAGTGCCTTTGGCAACAAAACATGGAATAGTGGAGCTCGTAGGCTTCAAGTCAGCAATATACATATTACCTGACCTACTTCCTGTGAGCACAACTTCTTTGGTCAGAATGTTCTTGACTCTACAGTGATCTATATAGAATTTCACCGAGAACTGTTTGTCACAGAACTGGCTAATACTAAGTAGATTATACTGTAAGCCTTCAACATAAGCTACATCTGCGACTTTGAATTTTCCTACAAGAGGGGTTCCCTTCCCTCTTGTTCTTCCTTTGGACTTGTCACCGAAGCGCACTTTTGGACTGTGACCTTCTACATAATCTAACAGCTTGCTGATATCTCCTGTCATGTGCCGAGAACATCCGCTGTCGAAGTACCATATGTCCTTCTCTTTGATGTCCTGTAAGCAAAGAAATTAAGTAGATTTGGGTCCCCTTTGAATGTTGGGTCCTTGTATGTTAGTGCCTTTTGTTACCCACAACAATTGGCTTGCTGTAGGTTACTTTTGGTCCGTTTTTTCAATGTCTACGTGGGGCAGGCACGTAGTTGCTGTAACCTTGATTATGATGCATGTAAAATCAAGGGTTGTTATTATTATTCCAGTACGATTGCCGTCTTGGAGGTGGAGCCATATTCTTAGGCGTTACAGCTTGCCTCCTCGGTCTCCAGTTGGATTCCCAAAGCTGTTGATGATATTGCGCGGAGACCTATTTTCTTGATGGATAACGGGGCTCCTGTATCCAATATCTAGGTGCACTGTACTGTTGGAAGTACTACTGTGCAGGCCTTTGATATTTAGATACAACCTTCTTTCTGAATGGCTGTTGGCGCTTCTGATATGCTTGGGGAGCATGCTGTCGGTTACGCCTTACAGGTCCTTGAGGTTGAGGTTTCCGCTGTCGATGATATGAACATGGTGTCAGAATCGCATCCTTTGCTGTATGCGGGGCAACTGTTACCTTTACGGGACTCAGGGTCTCTTTAGGTACAGGAATAGGTTCCACACCCCTGATGAACACCGTACTAGTTTTCCTTTTGTTGGAGAATGAGTTATATCCTAAGCCACTTTTATCATGAGCATGTTGTCCGGTGCTTAGAATTTCTTCCATTCATTTAGAAGATTTGTCAAATGAATTCAAGATTATCTCTAATTTTCCTTCTTGTTTCTCGAGAGTTTTCACTTTAGCTTCGAGTAGAGCGAAATCATTTGTCTTTCTCTCAATATGAGGCTTAGTCTCATTTAGATTTGATTGCTCTCCATGAGTTTTTCAAGTGTGACTTTGCTGTTTTCACAATCGATAGACATATTTTCGTAGTTATTTTTCAGCAAGTCATTTTCTTCTTTTAACTCTAAGTTAGAAATTTGGAGCTGTATGTTTTCTCATTTCAACGTCTCATGGGCCTTTTGAATGTTTTTAAATTTATTCATCATGTTTTCAAAGGCATGAGATGCATTTACAGGAGTAGTTGATGTTGAGCTTACCTCATCATCGCTGTCTTCATCGTCGTCTATTTTTTTGGCCATAAAGCACATATAGGCTTTATCTTCGAGCTCATCATCGGACGAGTCACTGTCAGTGACTGCCTGAAGACACTCCTCGGTCTTGGTTGATGCGGGCGAGGCTTCTGACTCGCCAATTGTTTTTCCAAGCACGCCTCCTTTCATCCTTTTCTTGTTGCTCGGCTTCTGGCAACTTTTAGACTTTTGGGTGCGGGCATTTATTTGCATAATGTCTGGGTTTCCTACAGTTGTTGTAACACCCCCGATATATTCAGGAATATTACAGCACCGTAAATCCTTTACATAAGAATTTACAAGGCTGAAGGAATGAAAAGACAATAACAGACACCAACATATAAAAGTAACTGAATTAAAATACAACAGTTCTGGACCAATACCAAGAATACAAATATCCGAAGGAAGAATATTAATACATCACCAAACTCAATCATCACAACAACAACGTACTCGAGTACTTATTAAAAACAACACAAACAACAGACAATTAAACCCGGCCGGAACATCACTCTGCACCCTCGTCGTCATGCAGCTCCAGTGGTTGTTTCCCTGCTCTCCTGGATCCTGAACATAAACAAATGTTCACCCCCGAGGGGTTAGCACAATGATGCTAGTACAAGTACGATAATCATACAACAATGATTTAATCAACAATAACCATGGCAAGTTTCTCCAACGATAAATAATAACAACACATATCACATCATAACAGTCTCAACATACTCATGGTATTCCAACGATCCAGCGCACACAGCTATAGATTCCCATGATGATCCCGTCGGACTAAAGCATGGTGGAACTACCTGTCCAACGATCCAACACACACAGCTATAGATTTCCCATGATGATTCCCGTCGGATCAACGCATGGTGGACAATTAATCACAACACATGTACACAATACAATCATAACATAACCGACATAATATGAACATTTCTAATTAAAGTACTTGCCTCGATTCGATGATAAGAATAAAACTTCCACGAATATCAAAATGCTCGAGGTCACCCCCTTCAATCAATCACGTTGCTAAGCTCGAACCTTAACAAAACAAATAATATAGAATTCATCTCACGTCGAACGAACATCTAACAATCCAAATTATGGTCGAAAGTTCATAAAACATAATCTGTCTGACCTTCATAACGTGCATTACATATCCTTTGTAGCGTACGTTAAACCTACTCATTAGCGTACGTAAACTACGAAGTCTAGCATATGCTAAGCATGTATCGACCGTTCCTCTCTGATCAGTCGACTTGACTCGTCTGATGATATAACGTACGTTACGTACCAAGTGTAGCGTATGTTAACCTTGCCCGTTAGCGTACGTAATTTGCAGAGACTAGCATACACTAAACAAGCATCCGACAGTCTTTCACTGATCAGTCGACTGTTCTAACGGATGATGAAGCGTACGAAATCCTCAGTGATTAACGTACGTTACCCTTCTACATATCATGCTCATACAATTATGAATGATCTTACGGATTCAAACATCTTCGAAATTCAAGGATATGTATATCATCACAACACCATATTCAATCTCGATTACAATTCTTATGTGAAGTTCGGTGATCTAAGGTTGATGCGCTAGATTCCAATATCATCATTACATTCAGACTTCGTCTTAAAGATGAACTAGCAAATCCAACTTATAAGAAATGATACAACCTTCGATGATTCTTTCTTAAGTCCGTTAAACAAAAGTGATATAAACTCTAAGTCTACGATCAAAATGGCAACGTTATTCAATACGGATAATCAATCTCAGAACATTACTCTCATCATTTGACGTAAAAGGATTCCAACTATGATGTTTTCAACAATGATATCTTAAGCATAATCAACCCAACTTCTAGACATGATGTTTAGTTGAATAATTCATCAATGGAACTTAGTATCTTGAGAGCATGATCATAATATCCTTAAGAACATGAATCCAAGGTTGGAGATAGTATTAACATACCTTAAGATGAAGGAAACACCAAGACAATAGGTAGAATCCAACTCCGGTTGCTTGTGTGCCAATCCAAAATGATTCTCCACTTCAATGATCAAGTGTAAGTAATCTCCAATCTTCGATGATCAAGTAGAGATGGTTTTATATGCTTAAGGAGGTTGGGATCTCTCTGGGCATGAAGTAATATGAAGGCCAAGTGAAACAAATGAGCTGAAATGAAATGGGGTGATGTCTTATTTATAATTTTCTGACCTTAACGCACGTTAGCCTTCATGCATAACGTACGTAAGTCTCTTAGCGTACGCTACCCAGATATCCTTAGCATATGCTATCGTCACTGATAGTTAACTGTCCTCAATCTGAACTCGATTACATACGTTACACCATCAGGTTACGTACGTAATTCACACCAACTAGCGTACGCTAGAAATACACCTTAGCGTACGTTAATACTCATTAACTTCAAAAGTGTCCAGGTTTATCCGCGGGAATCTTATCCGGACCCATGTCCTGCTGGCGCATGTGCTAGCCGCCCAGCTCAATTATTGACTACTTAACGTACGCTACGCTTCATTCGTAGCGTACGCTAACATTTAGCCGATAACGTACGTTAAGCTACATTTTTAGCGTGCGTTATCACGTGTTTGCATGAGAAAATTTACATGTTGTCATACTCATGTCCAAGGAAACAAATACAAGAAATATCATACTTCGATAATCGATATCACAATTCCGAATAATACAGGGTTCAATTATAGATGAAATATTCAATAATTAATCCGGATATTATAGTTGTAACATAGGTTATAATCACCATAAGGATATTCGGGACTTACCCTGTGAAAAGGCTTGGGCTTGTAGGGATTCTTTCCAGACTATTTGATGAACTTTTTGAATTTGTACATGAGAAGGGCCATTTCATCTTGTGACAGGATATCATCATCACTGTCAGCAGTCTTGTGGGCAGACTTGGATGTGCTGAGCAGACTATGTCTCCTGTCAGATACAACGGCTAGTGATGTATTCTTAGCAGGTGACTCTTCGGCCTTCTCTCCCCTGTCAATATCATACTCAAAATCATTGAGGTCAGAGAATATGTCAAAGTAGAATTATCATTAAGATTACATGACACACGCATAGCTGTAGTCTTAATATCCCATCAGGAAGGGAGTGATCTAAAGATTTTCAAGTTTTTCTCCTTTTGGGTATGCACTTTACCCAATGATTCAAGTTCTCTGACAATGCCAGTGAATCTGAGGTCAAGCTCCTCAAGAGTTTCAGACGATTTCATTTCAAATGATTCAAATTGCTGAGTGAGTTTTGAAATCTTATTTTCTTTTGAGAGCTCAGTTCCCTCACAAATCAACTTGAGTTTGTCCCAGATTTTCTTGGCTGTCTTACAGATTTTTACCTTCAAGAATGTGCCTTTGTCAAGAGTGACAAACAGTGCATTCTTAGCAACATTGTCAAGGTTCGCACGCTTGCGATCGTCGGCCGTCCATTGCTCACGCTCCTTCTCGAGCATTTCAGCATGAGGTTGTCCTTCTATCCTTGTGACAGGATTAACCTTTATTATCTTTATGGGGCCATCTTGGATGAAAAATATCATCTCCTCGCAAGATGAGCTTCCATCCTGATTCTACAGTCATCAAACTTGTTAATCGAAAACATAGGAACCTTGTTTATCATTGAGGTATCCATAGAGGAAGTAGGAAAAATAAAACTGTTTTAATAAATAAGTGGTTTTTGGATCTGATTCGATTAAAAATACGACTGATTGTTTTTAGAATCAACTGCTCCGATACCACTTGTTGGCCACTAAGTATATAATATACAGCTTGGAAAGTAATAGTACAACAAGCTGTATGGTTTTCGAATGTGAGTGCGTAGCGGAAGTTTGTTTAAGTGAGTTGCTGTAAATAGAGCAACTAGGTTTTCTCCTGTTTGCTTAGTGTGTACATGGTTTTGCAATGTATACTTGTATAAATCATAGTAAAGAAAACAATAAAGGTAGAAGGTAAATAACACAGAGTTTAAAATGGTTCGAGGTAAACCCCTCTACGTCCACTGGTCCTCCACACATGATTAAGATGTTTATTATAATCACTACATTCACAACTACGTGACTATAACTAAACCTTGTCTCTGTAATGTTCACACATATTGTTACAGGGACTGAAGCTTTGGTCCGTTCACACAGATTGGCTTGAGCTCTTTCTTGACGTGCTTCTTCACACACAAATTGAAGCTTCGTATACAATGCTATTTCTTCCCACACAGGTCGGAATATGCAAGGATCTTCAGTCCACACATGGCTGATGGTTTTCTCAATGGTAAAGGTAGAATTCCCTGAACAGCAGCTTGATCTTTGATATATGTTGCTGTATGCTGTGCTGTTCGTTGAGGACTTAGTATATTTCTTCGTTTTGAATACTTGTTGTATGCTAATGAAATATACTGTAATGTAATCGCTAGAATGTCAGAGTGATTTGTCAGAGCTTTTGCGATATGTGAATTCTTCGTATGTATAAGTGTCCTCAGCTTGGGGCTATTTATAACCTTTGGAAGTTATAAATGTAGCCGTTGCAGGTAGGTGAGATGTTGTAGTATCTGATTGGCGGCTTGCTGAATATTTAAATTAGAACATATCGCATTTAATGCTTCAGACATTGTTTTTGACTTCGCATTAAATGCTGTTTAGCGCATTCAGACTTGTCTCATTTCGGCTGCAATAAATGCTGTCCAATCAGTAATAAATGCTGCTTTAACCATGAATACTTTATGAATAAACAAAATGTATTTCATAACGGTTATAGAACATTCTTTATTCGGTCCTGGCGGATGTGTTTTACTTTTCCTAAATAAAATATCTTACAGCCTGGCGGCTGTATCCGACGTAAGTCTTTCGCTGAGCTATAGGCTAGACTGTGAGATCTTTAATACTGTATGGAAGGGACTGTATGGAGATTCCAGACATCTTCCATACTTAGTGGGATTTCAGCTCGTTTGAATCTTTTGCTGTATGATGGCCATTATCAAAACATGATACAAGATTGTTATCCCAACACATCTCTAGGTTCATCTTTGAAAATTCCCTAACTAATTTGTTCTCCTTAGTCAATATACAGTTCAATTCTCCTCTGACCTTACGACTTAGAGCATATGCGACCACGTTCGTTTCCATGGATGATAGTGAATTGTGCGATCATAGTCCTTCACTAATTCCAACCATCTTATTTGTCTCATATTCAATTCCTTTTGAGTGAACAAATACTTTAGGCTTTTGTGGTCGGTATAGATCTCACATTTACCTCTATAAAGGTAATGTACTTATATCTTCAAGGTGTGAACTACCGCAGCTAGTTCTAAATCATGTGTTGGATAGTTAAACTCATACGACCTTAATTGCCTTGATACATAGGCGATGACCTTACCTCGCTGCATCAGAACACATCCCAATTCCTTCTCGGATGCATCACTATAGATCACGAATTCCCTCGATGGATACGAAATTGTCAAAACTGAGGTTGAGGTTAGTCTCTGCTTAAGCTCTTGAAAACTTTCTTCACACTTCTCATTCCACAGAAACTGTTCTCCTTTCCTCATTAATCGTGTCATTGGTGCGGCTATCTTAGAGAATCCTTCAATAAACCTCCTATAATATCCCGTTAACCCCAAGAAACTGTGAACTTTATTCGCGTTAGTTGGTATTTTTCAATCATTGATAGCCTCTACCTTATTCAGATCGACTTCAATTCCTTGAACAGTAACAACATGCTGGGAAATTCTACTCTCTTAAGCTAAAATTCGCACTTGTTAAACTTCACATATGCTTCTCTTTGCAAAGTATCTCCAAAACTGTCCGTACATGTTTCTCATGTTCTACTTCATTCTCCGAATAAATTAGTATGTCATCTATAAACACGATGATAAATTGATCCAAATAGGGCTGGAAAACTCAACTCATCAGGTCCATAAAGACTCTCGGGCATTACTCAATCCAAATGGCATTACTACAAACTCGTAGTGGCCATATCTTGTTCGGAATACAGTCTCAGAATGTGCTCGTCTTTGATCTTTAATTGATGGTATACTGACCTCAAATCTATCTTCGAGAACACTTCAGAACCTCCAAGCTGGTCAAATAAATCTTCGATTCGGGGAAGTGGATACTTGTTCTTTATCGTGAATCGATTCAACTCACGATAATCAATACACATTCTCATGCTTCCATCGTTCTTCTTCATGAATAATACCGGTGCTCCCTAAGGTGAGACGCTTGGTCGGATATAGCCTATATCGAGTAACTCCTGAATATGCATCTTCCATTCTTGTAGTTCCTTTGGTGCCATCCTGTACGGGGCCTTTGATACAGGGGCTGCTCCAGGCACCAAGTCAATTGTAAACTCCACTTGTCTATCAGGTGGAACACCTGGCAAGTTCTCCGGAAAAGCATTTGAATAATCCTTAACAATATGGACGTCTTCGATCGTTTCCTCCGACTTCAACTCCCCCATGATATTCGCCAGATATCCTTGATAATTCCCTTGCGCAATATCTTTGTTGCTTTCATGGCTGATATCACTGGAGAGGTTTCGCTACGCTTGACCCCTTGGACAACATCTTCTACTCCGACTGCTAGATGCAAGACCACGTTCCTCCTTGCGCAATGCAAAATGGCATCATACTTATCCAACCTGATAGGACGCCGAATGTACGCTCCCTGAAAACCCGGTTTAAAATATGGAACAATATAAGCCGAAGTACCGACCTCTTAGTAAAGAAAGGTTTTCTTAGAGTAATAAAGTCCGACCTAGGTTCTCAGACAAGAGGATGCCGACCTCAAAGTCCTTCGATCTATAAACCTCAGATAAAAGGGCACCAACCTCGGAGGCCCCGCTGACCTGTGACATCTGTTAAAAGGTTCCCGACCTATGGATTTGAATAGGAATGTCCCGAACTAAGTGATCTTTTATAATATGAGCCGACCTAAGGCCTCCGAGCTCATGAAGGTCGAACTCTCGGGAAAGGAGATCCTGACTCACCTGATAGAATCCCTGAGATTCAGGGATTGAGAGCCCATACCTCGCAATCCCGGAAATCCAGGGATGGGAAATCGCAGCCTGAATCCCTGGATATCCGGGATCTTCTCTAAAAATCAGGGAAGATCTTAGAGAATAAGGCACCTCCCTTCTATAAAAGGGAGAGGGGGGGTTTTCATTCAAGATTCATATTCTGAGATTACATCACACTTTAGAGAGAGAAAAAGACAATACTTCATACATTTCGGGTTTTCTTAGCTAAACTCCTAGATTAACCCGGTTCTTGGTGACCGATCAGCTCGGTTACATCAAGTGCCACCGTCTGTGGGAACTTGTGACATCGAGTCACTTTGAGCTGAGACGTGAGGTTAGTAATGGCGGAAGAAATGAACCAGAAGAAAATAGGGTAGTTGATACCCCGAAATTTAGAAGAGGAACTAGCAGCTGCGGGTGGAGAATCGACTCTGGAAAAAACACCCGCCACCCCCATAGAAGAAGTCGCACCAAGCACAATCACACTAACGAAGGAAGCCTTAGCCGACATAATCGCCAGTGCGATCCAGAAGAGTCGGGAGGTCGAAAAACAAAGAATACCACGAAAAGTAATACCCATCCTTTCGGATGGGCCGGAGGAAATTGATCAGCAGGAAGAGCATGGGGAGAGTTATCCAATAATATGGGAGCGATCTAGACACGAAAAAAACAGAGGATCCCTTGATATCCAGTATGCAAGACGAGCTGTAGGAGTTGCGACAGAGGGTTGCGGGGAAGGACATGGAGAGTCATCCAGGCCATCCCTTCTCAGAAGGCATACTGCAGGCCGAGCTCCCATATGGGTTTAGGGCTGTCACCTTCACCTACAATGGACTCTCAGATCCTACCCGACATTTATACCGATTCGAGAACATGGAGGTACTACATCGATATTCGGATGCCGTGAGTTGCAGAGCATTCCTGGCTACACTGACAGAGTCAGCTCAGGATTGGTTCCACCAGATAGCCCCTGGGTCAATCACCAGCTTCAAAACTTTCAACTCCGCATTCTTGACTCACTTTGCCAGCGTCAGGGCGCACCAAAAGACCTTCATGTCCTTGTTCAGTATCAAGCAGTACTCCGGAGAAGCGCTGAGACTTTATGTGACCCAATTTACAAAGGCATGTCTGGAGGTACCCTCGTCGTCAGAAGAAGTAAAAACCAGTGCCTTGACGCAGGGACTGGGGCCTGGGTTTCTACGCACCTCATTAGCTAAAAAAACCAGCCAGAACATATGATGAGGTCCTAGCCCGATGTTCGAAATACATTAATGTTGAGGAAATCGAGAAGGATATGGAGGAATTGCAAGAAAAGCTCGAAGATGGGGAAGGGGGTCTAGCAGATTGATACGGCGCGAGGGGTACACCTTTCAGGGAAATTTACCTCGGGAAGAAATACCGCGGGGAAAAATAGACCGAAAGAAGAGTGATACCATTCTAAGACGACCAAGATTTGACCAATACAGCCCACTAACAATGAGGAGAGCTCAGGTTTTGGATGCAATTGAAGATAAGATGAACAGGGTTATCGAGTGGCCTGCATCTCGTCCTAATAGGCCCACCCAGCCGAAATCAGAGCTTTATTGTCGATTCCACAATGATTATCGGCATAAAACAGATGAGTGCAAGCACCTTAAAGATGAGATCGAAAGGCTGGTCCGAGCGGGACATCTAATGGAGTTCACATATCAGCAGAGCAATGGAGGTCGGAGGCAACCACCCATGCCCCAAGGAGGGGCGGGGGTGAAAAGAGAAGCT
This sequence comes from Orobanche coerulescens, assembly GCA_033398695.1. Classification (NCBI taxonomy): domain Eukaryota; kingdom Viridiplantae; phylum Streptophyta; class Magnoliopsida; order Lamiales; family Orobanchaceae; genus Orobanche; species Orobanche coerulescens. The sequence goes on along the minus strand of CM065809.1, from coordinate 60,446,637 downwards.
CCTCGGGGACCCGCTACTCCCCCAGCTAAGAAAGGAGTAATCCACATGATATCAGGAGGACCAACCGACGGAAGTTCTAATCAGGCTAGGAAAGACCACGCACGAAAGGCTAGGTGTCATCAACTCAAGAAGGTCGCCTCTGTAGGCAGCGGGCCTATCATTCAGTTCAGCCCCACAGATTATAACGGGATACATGTGCCCCATAATGACACGCGGGTCATCACCGCGGAGATCGCCAGTTACGATGTGCAAAGGGTATTTATCGATACGGGAAGCTCGGTAGACATCTTATTCTATGACTGTTTCAAACAGATGAACCTGGAGGTGGAATTGAAGAAGGTAGATACCGCGCTCTATGGGTTCTGCATGACCGAGGTGCAACCGGTTGGAGAAGTGGTGCTTCCGGCACTAGGTCGGATGCCTCATCGAAAGGTCAAGATGCTCAGGTTTTTAGTGGTGGACACCAAATCGGCCTATAACGCCATTCTAGGACGACCGGGACTCAACAAGTTCGAAGCAGTGGCCTCTACCGCACATATGAAAGTAAAATTCCCCATAGGAGGTGAGGTAGGGGAAGTAGCCGGGGATCAGTTTGTAGCTCGATCTTGTTACCAGACAATGGTAAAGCAGGGAGTGCAGCGCGGAAAGAGGACAACCAAGGTAGGAGATCCAGATCCAGAGTCTAAGAAGAATAAACAATCAAAGGCGCCCGAGGAAGCTGAGGAAGAAGGTGTCAAGCCCAATGAGGAGTTGCTAGAACTAGAATTGGTTCCAGGAAAGCCGGAAACAAAAACTCGCATGGGAAGTCGGTTAGACGATGGAATAAAGTAGAGCCTTATCAGCGTGCTAAGGAGATTTGTGGACATTTTCGCGTTCGCAGCTGAGGATCTGGTGGGAATCAGCCCAACAGTTGCCGAGCACAGGTTGAACATCGACCCAACCATAAGACCAGTGAAGCAGAAGAGGAGGTATTTTGGGCCAGAGATGTATGGGGTCATTGGGGAAGAAGTTGACAAGCTCCTCTGAGCTGGACACATAATGGAGGTCCAGTTTCCGGAGTGGCTATCCAACGCTGTGATGGTGGGGAAAGGCCAAGGGAAGTGGAGGATATGCATGGACTTCCGGGACCTAAATAAAGCATGTCCAAAGGATCACTACCCGTTACCCCGCATAGATCAGCTAGTGGATTCAACCTCGGGGTGCGAGTTGCTCAGTATGATGGATGCTTCTCAGGGATATCATCAGATTCCTCTCGCACTTTTAGGGACGAAGAGGTTAGTTTTGTGGTATCAAAAGGAACTTTTTGTTATGTACGCATGCCTTTTGGGTTAAAAAATGCAGGAGCTACATATCAAAGGATGGTTGACAGAATCTTTAGATTCCAAATCGGCAGAAACATGGAAGTGTACGTGGATGACATGCTAGTAAAAAGCGTAAAGGCATGAGAGCATATCAGAGACCTAGAAGAGACGTTCGAAAACCTACGCACGTACGGAATGAAGCTCAACCCATCAAAATGTTCGTTTGGAGTCAAATCGGGAAAATTCCTGGGATATGTAGTCACAAAACAAGGAATCGAGGTCAACCCGGAGAAGGTCAAGGCAGTGCTGCAAATGAATCCTCCAAAAAATATCAAGGATATCCAGATACTAACAGGAAGAATAGCAGGGCTGACCCGGTTCATATCACGCTCGGCTGAGAAGGGATTCCCATTTTTTAAACTCTTAAGAAAAGGGAACAAGTTCGAATGGACCCCAGAAGCGCAAACAGCATTCGGAAAATTAAAAGAATATTTGGCCGAGCTGCCTCTGCTCACCAAACCAATACCAGGAGAGGATCTCGTACTCTACTTATCCGTGGGAGAGGGGGCGGTTAGATCGGTCTTGCTAAGAGAAGAAATGAGTAAGCAAAAACCTATTTATTATACAAGCCGAATTTTGCAAGGCGCAGAACGGAATTACTCCGAGCTAGAAAAAGGGGCACTGGCGTTAGTAGTTACAGCCAGGCGATTGAGGCCCTATTTCCTACCCCACCGGATAAGACTGCGAACCAACTTGCCTTTAAGAGAAATATTAGGGCGACCTAACGCGTCAGGTCGCCTGGTGAAGTGGGTGGTAGAAATGTGGGAATACGACATGGAGTATGAGCTGAGAACGGCAATTAAAGCTCAGGCCCTAGCGGACTTCATCCAAGAGGGGGCCATGCCATCGCCACCAGAGGGACAGTGGCTATTACATGTGGATGGATCGGCAACAACCAGTGGTTCTGGGGCAGGGATAGTCCTTACTACCCCGGAGGGTGAACAATTAGAGTATGCCATAAAATTCGATTTCAGAGCATCTAACAACGAGGCCGAATATGAAGCCCTGCTTAAGGGGATGCAGTTGGGGATAGACTTGGGCGCACGATGACTCATTGCTTACTCTGATTCCCAACTGGTCACACAACAAGTAGAAGGAAAATTTGAGATAAATGAGGATCGGATGAAGAAGTATGTTGAGGAAGTGAGAGAGGCTGCCAAAAAACTAGGGGAATGGAAGTTAATCCATATCCCTAGGGCGGAAAATGCAAAAGTTGATTACCTAGCAAAAATGGGAAGCTCCTTAGTGGATTGCCGCTCGCGAACAGTAACGATTTTGGGAGCAGCCCGGAGTAGCATCATGAAACAGGTGATGGAGGTGAACGAGATGGCAGATTGGCGAACTCCTTTGTTGGCATACCTAAGAAGGGCAGAACTACCCAAGGAAAGGCAAGAAAGAATGAAGATTGTGCAAAGAGCAGCGAGGTTCTGTTGCATTAACGATGAACTATACAAGAGATCCTACCTCGGTCCATACCTACGGTGTGTTTCGGAAGAAGAAGGGTGGGGTATATTGGAAGAAATCCATGAAGGGTGCTGCGGAGATCATACCAAAGGAAGAGCGCTAATTAGCAAAACACTAAGGGCTGGTTTTTTCTGGCCGACCATGAGCAAGAAAGCAGTAGAGATGGTTAAGCGATGCCAAAAATGTCAAGTGTACGCACCCTTAATTCACATCCCACCTGAAGATATGATTACCATGGGAGCACCCTGTCCCTTCGCTAAATGGGGAATTGACATCATGGGGCAGTTTACACCTGGCTCGGGAGGAAGAAAGTTCTTAGTAGTAGCCATAGACTACTTCAGCAAGTGGGTAGAAGCCGAGCCCGTGGCCACCATAACCGAGCAAAGAATCATAAGTTTTCTGTTTAACAACATTTTCTGCAGGTACGGAGCGCCCCAGATACTTATCTCAGATAATGGAACTCAATTCAATGGGAAAAGAACCCAGTCCTGGTGCGAGGGTATGCATATCAGGCAAAGGTTCGTTGTGGTTGCTCACCCGCAGGCTAATGGGCAAGTGGAGGTAACTAACAGAACAATCTTGCAAGGGATCAAAACCCGCTTAGACAAAGTTGGAGGAGGATGGGTGGATGAGCTCAGCTCGGTACTATGGTCATACAGGACCACACCTAGATCGTCAACAGAGGAAACACCCTTCAGTATGGTATACAGGTCCGAAGCCGTCATCCCAGCAGAAGTTGGAGAAATGTCTCATCGGGTTCGATGGTTCAATGAGGTAGAAAACAAGGAAATAATGAAGGAGGCGTTAGATACTATAGAAGAAAGAAGGGAAGCATCCGCAGCACGAACTGAAAGATACAAAAGCCTGACAAAAGTAGCTCACGAAAAAAGAGTCAGGAAGAGACAGTTTCAGGTCGGTGATTTGGTGCTTAGACGAGCTGATGCCCTCAGAAAAACAGGAAAGCTGGAGCCGAAATGGGAAGGCCCTTACAAGGTAATCCGAATTTATGCAGGGAGAGCTTATGAGCTCGAGGATATGGAAGGGCACCCCATCAAAAGACCTTGGAACATATGTCACTTAAAAAAGTATTTTGTTTGAAGAGGTGTGGAAAAAAGCTTGTGTTGTTTTAATAAAAGTCTATTAAAAAAAATCTCTCTGAATGTGTTGATCAAGTAAAACTAGAAATGACATCTGATCAGGTGAAACGCCTTCAGATCTGAGTAAGGGTGAACCGCCCTGTGACATCTGATCAGGTGAAACGCCTTCAGCTCCGAGTAAGGGTGAACCGCCCTGTGACATCTGATCAGGTGAAACGCCTTCAGATCCGAGTAAGGGTGAACCGCCCTGTGGCATCTGATCAGGCGAAACGCCTTCAGATCCGAGTAAGGGTGAACCGCCCTGTGACATCTGATCAGGTGAAACGCCTTCAGATCCGAGTAAGAGTGAACCGTCCTGTGACATCTGATCAGGTGAAACGCCTTCAGATCCGAGTAAGGGTGAACCGCCCTGTGACATCTGATTAGGTGAAACGCCTTCAGATCCGAGTAAGGGTGAACCGCCCTGTGACATCTGATCAGGCGAAACGCCTTCAGATCCTAGTAAGGGTGAACCTCCCTGTGACATCTGATCAGGCGAAACGCCTTCAGATCCGAGTAAGGGTGAACCGCCCTGTGACATCTTATCAGGTGAAACGCCTTCAGATCCGAGTAAGGGTGAACCGCCCTATGACATCCGATCAGGTGAAATGCCTTCGGATCTAAATAAGGGTGAACCGCCCTGTGAAGCTATGACTAAGGGAAATACCTAACCTATACTAAAGATCGGTGAAAAGGTTAGGTTAAATTAACCTAAAAAACACCAAACCATTACAACTCGTAAAGGTCGAAGTGGTCGGGTTACATTTATGATATTGCAAAATTTAAAATAGTCGGGGCTATACTAGGAAAAGGCCGGGTTATATTGAGAAGTGATCGTATCAATTAAAACAGGCTCAGATACATCGAGGTTACAATCGACGCCGAACTACATTAACTTAGAAATGGCAGAGATAAGCCATGATACAAAGCACATCATTATCGTACAAATCCAAAGTGTATTCAACTCAAAAACTTTTCATTAAAAACAGTTGTGCCAGTACAATGAACAAGACAAAAAAAATATATACATGTCTACACTAAACTTAAAAAGACTGAACTACAGGCTCGGAAGATGGAGGAGGCAACGAAGGAGAAGCATCAGGGTCGGTCCTGGTCACCTCGGGATTAGGAGTGCCGGCCTTAACAGGTGAGTTAGGAGGAGTAGAAGGCAGCTCCAAATCCAGGCCAAATTTCTTTATAGGCTCCTCAAGGGCGTCCTCCCACCAGGCTGCCTCCGGAGATTCTTCCACGTCCCCAGACCAACCCGAAGGAACAGGAGCCCCGTTCAATGCAGCATCCCGGTCCAGCTCGCCCGTAAAACCCAAAGAAGCTAGTTGCTCACGAGCAAGAGTTAGAGCAAAATCGAAATATTATGTCGGGGCAGGGGCTAGCTTAACCAGGAAAGCGGTAGAATTGTGATACCAGGCTAGGAGGGCGGAATGGTAGGCCCCCAGGAAAGAGTGACCAACGTCACTGTTCAGAAATCGACGTTGGCCATCCGTCACCCCGCGCTCATAAGATGATCCCTCGGATCTAGCCTCGGCTAGTTGAGCTTCCAGCTGGGCAACCCTTTCTGATTCTGCTCTAGCCTGAGCTTCGAGTTAGACGACCTTCTCCAATTCAGCCTTAGCCCGGGCCTCAAGTTGGGCAATCCTCTCGGATTCGGCCCTAGCTTCTGACAACTGAGCCTCGAGCTGTCCCACCTTCTCCGATTCAGCTTGAGACAGGGTCTTCCAGAATTTCATCTCTTGGTTCAGCTGAATGTTGGCCATCTGAGCCCGTCCCAAAACCGCCTCCCGCTTAGAGCTTTTCTTAAGGGGAACATCTAAGCGATATTCCCTCTTCTGAAGCTGAGCCGATAGATCGGAATTAGCCGACAGGGCAGCCGCCAGATCGGCTGACATCTGGTGTAACACCCCAATAAGGCGTCTATTACAGTCCTGTGGACCCCACACTGGGACCCACCAGGCGATATCCAAAGTACAGATTAAATACAAAATACATGTGATACCGAACCACAAAACATAGTACTTACTCCGATTTGGAGTTTACAACAGTATGGCCTACTGCCTTATTATACACAGGATCCACAACAAAGTATAATCCATATGGAGATGGAATATACCTTAAATAACAATACATTTGTTCATATCTAAATAAAGCGGAAAGATAACATCACACGGTACGAACATGACCGAACTCAAAAGACTTGGACCCCTCGAACTAGTATCCTTCGAACCATTCGTCATCACCCTGATCTTCCCGTGCCTTGCCCTTTCCTCGACCTAAAATACAACACAAGTATTTTGCCCAACACAGGGTCAGATATACATGATAAATGATTCTCAAGATATTATACAATTCACATATATAAGATTTCAAGGATAACAACCCGACTAACGAACATACCACTCGGGCGTATGAACGCTTAGTCACAAAACATCGAACACATCCAAATATAAGAATGGACTATGAACGACTAAGATAGTACGGTTCAAGATGGACATCACAGTACGCCCGATCCGAATATGTGTCAGTGCACATGTCCACCCCGTATACGGAATCCAGGATATACGTGGGACACTGTACCTAATTAGCCTCAACGAACTACGTCTCGTGTGCACAGCCTTTCACGGAAAATATTCACGCATGACTATATATGTGCCCGGCTAAAAATCCTACACAATATCCAATCGGAACGTAGATATGATTCCGGATATGTCACGATGCAACATGACAACGAATTAAATAACTCACAAATCCGATTAAAGATCGAGGACTCACCGAAATGACAATAAGATCAACGATATCAAGGGTTCGAAAGTGACGAACTTGGGAATACAATACCACGATGAAAACGGGACATCGTTAAGAACAACGTCAAATCACAAGATACAAGTTTATAAGTGTTTCATATACACGAAATGCATAATCATCATAAGAATCCACACATCATTATAACCAAGCAAGATAACTTGCCTCAATACGGAGGCGAGAATAGTCCTTCCTTCTCAAACGAACGAACAGCCCTCGATTCAAAATCGGTTACTCGAACAATCAACCTTGAATGAAGTATATTTTACTCAATGATACGTTCATATGATCATCTATACCAAATTTTAACGAGACAACATCCTAATTCCCATTTGAGTAGTTAAACTTTAAGATATTGAAGTGTTACTCCAAGAACCTTATTCAATACCATTCTCTTCTTACGATTGATTACAAGATATTACCAAATGTTTGTTGGATTAAGAATCGTTCCATAATGTGTTAAACAATAATCTCCCATCCTTTAAACTTATCAAGAACATCTGAAAGTAAAATATGCACTTCAAACAATTACTTATATTGAGTTAACTAGTTACAAAACCATATTATGATCATGAAGACTACCTCAAGTTTAACACCATCCTTATAATCTTTTAATTAACTTGGAGATTCGAATATTATTCCTCTGAATTCACTTAGCTTAGGCTCAAGAAGGTCATTTCATTCTTTTAATGATCAACAGGGGTTTCTTAAATCATTTTATGGTAATTATTCCAACAAGTTATTAACATTACAATGAAACAAGGACTATTATTATTCCAATGGTGTTATTAGTCTAGCAAGGAGAGTGTGGATTCAATAAACATGATCATCATTATTCAAAACACCAAGAACTTATCATTACAAATCCCATAATCATCATATTCATCATTAAGTTTGTTGGAAGCTTAACTATAAACATGTTTAGTTTGATTAATTCATCACTAGGTGGAGTATACTTAATCACTATCATTATAATTACGAGATTATAGTGTTAAATCGTATAACATACCTTCAGAATTAAAAAACAATACACCAAAACCACAGGAACACAATCTAAGCTTCAAGAATAACTCCAACTCCCAATCAACAAGCTCCAAAATCAAAATGTAAAGCTCAAACACAAGTTGGAAGAAGGTAATTTTGATCTAGGGATGAAGGGGGATGATTATATGGGTGAAAAATTAGAGGTTGGACGTGCAAAATGAAAGGCACAAGCTGTCTTTTTATAACAGCACAGTTCGTTACGTACGTTATCACAAGAGGATAATGTACATTAACAACTTTACGTACGCTACGCAAAAAGTGTTACGTACGTAAGCTAAGTCCAGAGGCTGCTGGACTGAAATACGAACATCATTACGTACGTTACTGCTTTAAGCATTACGTACGTAATGTAGGTCAACTAGGTTGCCTCCAAAAGATCAGATATTCGAATCCCGTCCGGCCCCACACGCCGAAAGTTGAGATCGGATACGATTACACTGGTTACATACGTAACAGGTGCCTCTTTACGTACGTAAAGTCCTTAAAATAACATACGTTATGCCTAAGGATTAGCGTACGTTAGGCTCAGGTTTAATAGCTCAAAAATGTACTTATCTATACAACGTTGAGAATTCAATCATAGTGCGAGTGATCGTTATTATTATGTCTATTTATGATATATTCCAACATCAATAAACATTACACAAATGCAACAAGACTACAACAATATTGAATTATCCGAATAATACAACAGTAAGTAAGAATTTCCGTCGGATATTACATACTCCCCCCCTTAAAAGGGGTTTCGTCCTCCAAACTAAGGGGTAAACAATTCAGGATACCTCTCTTGAATGCTTCTCTTCATCTCCCACGTGGCCTCCTCGACCCCGTGTCATGACCACTGAACCTTCAGTAGGGGAATCGTCTTATTCCGCAATTGTTTGATCCTCCTTTCAAGTATCCGTACGGGGCGCTCCTCATACAAATGATCCACCGCTAAATCGATCTCATCGAACTGAAGTACATGACTCGGATCAGCAACGTATTTCCTTAACTGGGAGACATGGAACACGTTATGAATCCGGCTCAGGGCTGGTGGTAAAGCCAGGCGATAGGCTAAATCGCCTACTTGTTCCAAAACCTCAAACGGCCCGATATACCTCGGACTCAGCTTGCCTCTCTTCTCAAAACGAAAAAATCCTCGAGTAGCGGAAACCTTCATTAGTACATGGTTGCCGACCTAGAACTCAAGCGGTCACCGACGGTTGTCTGCGTAGGACTTCTGTCGGCTTTGAGCCGTCAACAAATGACTCCTAATCAGAGCGATCTTCTCACGGGCTGCTAACAACATATTGGGTTCCGTACCCAAGGTTTCATATGGATCGTCCCAACACAGAGGGGATCTACAACGACGGCCATACAACGCTTCATAAGGTGCCATCTGAATCGAAGTGTGCCAGCTATTATTATAAGTGAATTCCACCAAAGGTAGTTGGGCCTCCCAATCATCCTTCCAATCGAGAACGCACGCCCTAAGCATATCCTCTAAAGTTTGGATAGTCCTCTCAGTCTGACCATCCGTCTGCGGGTGGAATGCTGTGCTGAAGTTCAATTGTGTACCCATCGCACGATGAACTGCTTTCCAAAAATGTGACACGAATCGCCCGTCACGATCTGATACAATACTCTTAGGGGCACCATGTAACCTTACAATTTCTTTGATAAATAGTTGGGCCAATCTATCGGGTCCCCAAGTGTCTTTAATCTCCAGAAAGTGGGCTGATTTGATCAGACGATCCACAATCACCCAAATCGCATTCATCCCTCGATGACTCATTGGCAAGCTGGTGATAAAATCCATTGATATGTCCTCCCATTTCCACTCGAGAATCGGAAGCAGTTTCAGCATCCCTGCGGGTCGCTGGTGCTCTATCTTAACTTGTTGACAGGTTAGACACCTCGAAACGAACTCCGCAACTTCACGTTTCAAACTTCCCCACCAATAATATTGTTTCAAATCCTTATACATTTTGCTAGACCCCGGGTGGATAGAGTGCGGGGTAGCATGAGCTTCTCTCAGGATAGAATTCCTTAATTCGTCGTCTGCGGGTACACAAAATCGGTTCCTGAAGCGAATCAATCCATCCTCGTGTATCACAAAGCCAGGAGCTTTCCCTTGAGTTATTTCATCACGAACTCGAGATAAGAATGGGTCCGTAACTTGCTTCGATCTAATTATATCCTCAAGGGATGATGAAATCTCAAGTGTACAGAGTTGTCCTTGAATACGCTGTAACCAGACTTCAATTTCCAGCCTCACCAATTCTAACTGCAATTCCCTCTGAGTTGTTAGGCGGGCAAGCATCTGCTCCTGTACTGTTTTACGACTCAAAGCGTCAGCAACTACATTTGCTTTGCCCGGATGATAAAGGATCTCGATATCATAGTCTGTGATGAGTTCTAGCCACCTTCTCTGCCTCATGTTTAACTCCTTCTGAGTAAAAATGTACTTCAGGCTCTTGTGATCAGTAAAAATCTGACAGGTAACTCCATACAGATAATGACGCCAGATTTTTAAAGCAAACACCATGGCTGCAAGCTCTAAATCGTGGGTGGGGTAGTTGACCTCGTAAGGTTGTAGCTGTCTCGATGCATAGGAGATCACCTTTCCGTTCTGCATTAGTACACACCCAAGGCCCTGTTTAGATGCGTCACTATACACTACAAACCCTTCCGTTCCTTTCGGTAGGACTAAAATAGGTGCCGAAATCAAACGACTCTTAAGTTCATCAAAACTCCTCTGACATGCCTCTGACCATAAATACTTCTTATCCTTCCTCAGCAAATTAGTCATTGGTTGGGCAATTTTGGAAAAACCTTCCACGAACCGTCGGTAATAACCTGCTAGTCCCAAGAAACTGCGTACTTACTTAACGTTCTTTGGTGGTAACCAGTCTCGGATAGCTTCTGTCATCTGTGGGTCTACTCGCACCCCATCAGCTGATATCACATGTCCGAGAAAGATAACTTCATTTATCCAGAACTCACATTTAGAAAACTTTCCATAAAGCTGCTCCTGACTTAACACCTCGAGAACCAGATGGAGATGATGCTCGTGCTCTTCATGGTTACGAGAATAGATCAGAATGTCGTCAATAAAAACGACTACAAAGCGATCTAGATAATTAATAAAGACCCGATTCATCAGTTCCATGAGTACTGCCGGTGCATTCGTCAGTCCAAAATGCATCACTACAAACTCATAATGTCCATAGCGAGTATGAAAAGCGGTCTTCGAAATATCAGACTCACGAATCCTCAATTGATGGTAACCAGACCTCAAGTCGATCTTAGAAAACACAACAACCCCCTGAAGCTGATCCAATAAATCGTCAATACGCGGCAATGGATATTTGTTCTTAATGGTTACCCTGTTCAGCTCACGATAATCAATACACAGACATAGGGATCCGTCCTTCTTCCGTACAAATAGTACTGGTGCTCCCCAAGGGGACGCGCTAGGTCTAATGTAGCCCTTCTCGGTCAAATCCTCAAGTTGGCTCTTCAGCTCCTGCATCACAGTCGGAGCCATACGATACGGTGCTTTTGAAAGCGGGGACGTACCAGGCTCTAGTTCAATATTGAATTCTACATCACGATGTGTAGGTAAGCCTGGCAACTCATCTGGAAATACGTCTGGGTAGTCTCGGACTACCGGAATATTGATCAATTTAACTGGTCGATCCGTTGTCTTGGTCATGTAACACCAATAGCCAATACATCCTTGATTAAGCAGTTTCACTGTTTTCATAGCGCTGATGATTCTCCCGGAACAGCTAGGATTGTCACCCTGGAAGGTACACTCAACACCATCGTCAGATGTGACGGTCCTTTGTTAAACGGACACTAATTATGGCATCATGACGGTCCATCCAATCGATACCCAAGATCACATCATCTTTAGGTAAATCGACCACAATTAAATTTGACAACCACTCACGGTCGTTCATACGAATCGAGCAGTCCTGAACTTCATGATTCCCAACAATTCTTCTACCATCAGGTAGTCCAATTATATAAGGTTCACAATTGATAACATGCTCTAATTGTAAACAACTCAAACAGGAAACAAATAAAAAGGAGTGTGAAGCACCGGCATCAAAAAGAACACAGACAGGCTGAGATTGGATCTCGAGAGTACCTGCAATCATGCTGGCTTCGGGATCTTCAGCCTTCTTCATCTCGTAGACTCTGGGTTTTACAGCCCCGGCGCCAGAGGTACCAGCTTGATTTCCACGCCCCATCCCTTTGTTTACCCCGGTAGTCTGATAAGAAGCGGACAGAGGTACAGTCTGCGAATCAAGATCTTTGGAGCATGAGGTCCGTGGGAGTACGTCTGGTCCACTCTGCAATAACGAGAACGATGTCCATTTTTCCCACAAGTATGGCATGACACGGTGGCCTTGGGCATTTCGAATTGATGTGCCCTGGTCTCACGATTATAGCACACAATGATAGGCCGACCGCTCGAGGTTGCGACCCGATTGGCTACGACGCCGTAGGTTTCCGTTCGAAGGATTTGGCACTGGTTGGGGTCTCTTGAATGTTGCCCGATTCTTTGTCATTGACTGTTCAGTTCTGAATTTCTTGTTGTTAGACTGCGGTTGCTTCTTGGAAATTTCTTTCACAGTCAATTCGTACTCCAGAGCCTTCTCAATGAACTCCGGTAAGGTCACACAATGATGGTTCAACAGTTGCATTCTCATTCGGGGTTTAAGCCTTTTGAGAAAGTATTTGATCTTATCTGCCTCCGTTTGGACAATCGTCGCGGGAAAAGGAAGAAGTGCCTGGAATTTCTCGGCGATAGATAGTACGTCATCATCTTCGGACGGGTCCGGGTTCAGAAATTCTGATAGTTTGGCCTCGCGGAGAGGACCCGGATAGTAACGGTCTAGCATGAGATTTTTAAATTCCTCCCAAGTACATACGCCATCAGCTGGCCTCACCGAAAGCCACCAAGTGTGGGCGCCCTTGCCCAAGTAGTAAGCTGCTACGGAGACGCGATTCTCTGCTGGACAGTTTGCCATATCGAACAATTTCTCGAAATGTTCGATCCAATGCATGATATCAGCCGGCTCGGAGGAACCTTCAAAAATCGGGGGTCGCTGGTGAGAGATATCGCTGATGATCCGACTCACCGGTCCGCCATGTACAGGGGGTGGCCCCTGATCTTTGGTCGATGTGACTCTGCATAGTTTCCATTAACTGACCCATTTGGGTCATCTGAGCCATCATGCCCTGCATCACAGTGTAAGGATCGACATGAGCATCCTCGCATCCAGTGTGGTGCGATTGATCCCTAGAAGGCGAATCACTGCCCGTGGAACTATGATCTGCATTCGCTCGCCTGTTGGCTCGTGGTATCAGGATTCGGCCCCTTCCGCGGCCTCGTCCCCCTCTGCCACGGCCTCTCAAATTTCTTTCCATACTGAAAGAATCAATTCGTAAAGATAACCATAAGTACAGTTCATGATACCAATCATAATTCATGCTAAGTTAATGGCAGTAAGAAATTACATATTCAAGAAAACAGTTCGTAATGAGTTATCGTCACTATGAGGGTCACACGGAACATCATATCGACGTTTGAGTCGAATGATTTCAATCATGTAATCAATCCAGATTTTTTTTTGTATCATCAATCAGATAATTCCTGCCACAAACCCTTAAAATGCCAAGATCAACAAAGAGATCCATTCAGATATCAATATCATATCAGTAATTTAATCATGTTTCATAAAGTACGTACCGCATTTGGCTCGTAGGATTAGGCGCTCGCACGGGTCACACGTGACACGAAGGTCTCTTGATACTAGTTCAATACACAAAGACTAAAAAAAATGACAGTTTGCTCTCTGATACCATCTTCTGTAACACCCCAATAAGGCGGCTATTACAGTGCCGTGACCCCACACTGGGACCCACCAGGCGATATCCAAAGTACAGATTAAATACAAAATACATGTGATACCGAACCACAAAACATAGTACTCACTCCGATTTGGAGTTTACATCAGTATGGCCTACGGCCTTATTATACACAGGATCCACAACATAAGTATAATCCATATGGAGATGGAATATACCTTAAATAACAATACATTTGTTCATATTTAAATAAAGCGGAAAGATAACATTACACGGTACGAACATGACCGGACTCAAAAGACTTGGGCCCCCTCGAACTAGTATCCTTCAAACCATTCGTCATCACCCTGATCTTCCCGTGCCTTGCCCTTTCCTCGACCTAAAATACAACACAAGTATTTTGCCCAACACATGGTCAGATATACATGATAAATGATTCTCAAGATATTATACAATTCACATATATAAGATTTCAAGGATAACAACCCGACTAACGAACATACCCCTCGGGCGTATGAACGCTTAGTCACAAAACATCGAACACATCCAAATATAAGAATGGACTATGAACGACTAAGATAGTACGGCTCAAGATGGACATCACAGTACGCCCGATCCGAATATGTGTCAGTGCACATGTCCACCCCGTATACGGAATCCATGACATACGTGGGACAATGTACCTAATTAGCCTCAACGAACTACATCTCGTGTGCACAGCTTATCACGGAAAATATTCACGCATGACTATATATGTGCCCGGCTAAAAATCCTACACAATATCCAATCGGAACGTAGATATGACTCCGGATATTTCACGATGCAACATGACAACGAATTCAATAATTCACAAATCCGATTAAAGATCGAGGACTCACCGAAATGATAATAAGATCAATGATATCAAGGGTTCGAAAGTGACGAACTTAGGAATACAATACCACGATGAAAACGGGACATCGTTAAGAACAACCTCAAATAACAAGATACAAGTTTATAAGTGTTTCATATACACGAAATGCATAATCATCATAAGAATCCACACATCATTATAACCAAGCAAGATAACTTGCCTCAATACGGAGGCGAGAATAGTCCTTTCTTCTCAAACGAACGAACGACCCTCGATTCAAAATCGGTTACTCGAACAATCAACCTTGAATGAAGTATATTTTACTCAATGATACGTTCATATGATCATCTATACCAAATTTTAACGAGACAACATCCTAATTTCCATTTGAGTAGTTCAACTTTAAGATATTGAAGTGTTACTCCAAGAACCTTATTCAATACCATTCTCTTCTTACGATTGATTACAAGATATTACCAAATATTTGTTGGATTAGGAATCGTTCCATAATTTGTTAAACAATAATCTCTTATCCTTTAAACTTATCAAGAACATCTGAAAGTAAAATCCGCACTTCAAACAATTACTTATGTTGAGTTAACTAGTTACAAATCCATATTATGATCATGAAGACTACCTCAAGTTTAACACCATCCTTATAATCTTTTAATTAACTTGGAGATTCGAATATTATTCCTTTGAATTCACTTAGCTTAGGTTCAAGAAGGTCATTTAATTCTTTTAATGATCAACAAGGGTTTCATAAAACATTTTATGGTAATTATTCCAACAAGTTATTTACATTACAATGAAACAAGGACTATTATTATTCCAATGGTGTTATTAGTCTAGCAAGGAGAGTGTGGATTCACTAAACATGATCATCATTATTCAAAACACCAAGAACTTATCATTACAAATCCCATAATCATCATATTCATCATTAAGTTTGTTGGAAGCTTAACTATAAACATGTTTAGCTTGATTAATTCATCACTAGGTGGAGTATACTTAATCACTATCATTATAATTACGAGATTATAGGGTCGTATAACATACCTTCAGAATTGAAGAACAATACACCAAAACCACAGGAACACAATCTAAGTTTCAAGAATAACTCCAACTCCCAATTAATAAGCTCCAAAATCAAAATGTAAAGCTCAAACACAAGTTGGAAGAAGGTAATTTTGATATAGGGATGAAGGGGGATGATTATATGGGTGAAAAATTAGAGGTTGGACGTGCAAAATGAAAGGCACATGCTATCTTTTTATAACAGCACAGTTCGTTACGTACGTTATCACAAGAGGATAACGTACGTTAACAGCTTTACGTACGCTACGCAAAAAGTGATACGTACGTAAGCTAAGTCCAGAGGCTGCTGGACTGAAATACGAACATCATTACATACGTTACCACTTTAATCATTACGTACGTAATGTAGGTCAACTAGGTTGCCTCCAAAAGATCAGATATTCGAATCCCGTCCGGCCCCACACGCCGAAAGTTGAGATCGGATACGATTACACTAGTTACGTACGTAACAGGTGCCTCTTTACGTACGTAAAGGCCTTAAAATAACGTACTTTATGCCTAAGGATTAGCGTACGTTAGGCTCAGGTTTAATAGCTCAAAAATGTACTTATCTATGCAACGTTGAGAATTCAATCATAGTGCGAGTGATCGTTATTATTATGTCTATTTATGATATATTCCAACATCAATAAACATTACACAAATGCAACAAGACTACAACAGTATTGAATTATCCGAATAATATAACAGTAAGTAAGAATTTCCGTCGGATATTACATCTGGGTGAGCTGGGAGGAAGACGAAGCGCCGATCTTATGATCTTCTGCGAAGGTCACAAAGGTGGCAAAGAACTGCACAAGAAAGAAAGTCACATCAGGACGGCAAAGGGTAATAATAAATATGAAAATAGTCAAAAATGGGAGGAAGGCGAAAAGGGGGAATACCTTCCCAAAACACATCATCATAGTATCGAAGCGAGGGTCCTCCACGGCATCTCGTAATCCCAGATTATCCCTAGCCGGGACCATTGAGCTGAAATATGGAAGAAATTTCTCAAACTCCTTGCAACGGAGAAGAGTCTCCATAGCCGGACCTGGGGAACCCGTGCTCTTTGGTCATTTGGAAGCAGGGGAGCTAGGAGAAGGGGCCCTCTGAGTGACCTGAAGCTACCGAGATGAGCTCGCAGGGCTTCGTCCGGTGGACAAGGTAGGAGCCAGGTCGGAGGGTAGAGTCACCCCAGACTTGGGGCGAGAAGGGAGCTTCCGTTTAATTTTTGATGAGCCCTCTGCCCTCTCCTTGGGGCGATTCGTCGACTTGGGGACCTTCTCTTTCGTTGGTTCAGCCGGCTTGGAGGCATCCGACTGGCAGGTCCGCATGAACCGATCTACAAAAAACAATACAAACGGTCACGGAAATAGCTAAAAAACAAAATAACAAAGATCATACTATGGAAAGAACAGATAAAGCCTACCAATATCAGGGATACCTGGGTAAGGATTCGAGCTCAGCCCACAATGGAACAGAAGATCATGGAATTGCGTCAGCTGGAAAGCATTGTAGGGAATGGCATTCCATTTCCGAACTTTCTCGACCCACGCAGCCCGGATGGAACTGCGCCTAGGAATAGGATCCTGGCTCGGAGTAGCCTGCGTCCATTCTGTGGGAAAACCCCAAGAATCAGCTGTAGGGAGCCGAAGGAAAAAGAAAGGGGACCTCCAGTCCTTCACATTGGAAGGGAGGTGGGTAAAGAAATGGGTGTTGTTTCGGGAAGTCAAATAAAAGGACCCTTTAAAACTCTTTAGCCCAAAACAAAAATAGAAAATACCCAGGTCACGTTCCTCGTGTTTGTAATGACACAGCACGAGAAAACCAACCATATAACGAAAAGAGTTGGGAGAAAACTGGTTGAGGGGAAGATTGTATTTAACTGAGAGAGAGACAAGGAAGGGATGGAGTGGAAAGCGAAGACTACTGCTCACCTGATCCACGAACCAGGTAATATGCCCCGGGGGAGGATGATCAGGGGTGTCACTAGCCTGAGGCGTGACAAATTCCCACCCCGGGGGAAGTCTAAGAGATTTTATAAAACTAGCCAGCACGGCTGGGCTAGTCCTAGATAGAGGATGAGGAGGGAGAACTCGAGTCGCTCCTACGATCGTCTGATATGGATCGGCTAAGAGGCCGGTCACAGTTACATCATCCATAGGAGGAGGGGAAGGGGGATCTACAATGATTAGGGGGATGCCAGAGGGAAGGCTAGAAGGGATGTCACCTAGCTCGGACCAATCTACATCACCTAGGGGCTCATCTCTAAGACAGATGGAGGAACCAGTAGCTCGCCCCGACCTACCCCCCGAGTCCCCATCAGAAGAGGAAGACCTTCTAAAAAGGAGTCCACGGGCGATTCACTGGAAAGATTCTGAGAATCCGAAGCAGACGACATAATAAAAGGAAGAAAAGGGAGGAAGAAGAAGAGAAAAATATCGGTAACAAACCAAAAGAAAAATTAAAGAGGTGTTTAGATGAAAATACCCATGGGATTGGGTGGAAGATCGCCGGAGAAAGGTAGTGGAAGCACCACCGAAGATAGGAAACCAAGGTCGTAAGTGTCGCCGGAATACCCTCACACTAGTATGTCGCAGGAAGAAGAGCGGAAATGGCTGAAGGGGGTAGAGGATTCCTACTTATAGAGAAGGAGGGCGAAAATCAAGAAGATAACGGGCGATCTGGAGCGTCCGATGCCTCCTGTAAAAGAACGGCTTGGATCTGGCACCGCCTCATCCAACCTATAACAGGTCGACACCTGGACTTGACCATAGACGCGATGTTTGGGAGGCGAGGAAAGGAAAAGACGTGGATATTAAAGCGCACGAAGTCCGAGGAACCTTGTTATCTGGGAACGGGAATCCCAAGGACTATTGTGTCAAGGTCGTCAGATTGTAAACAAATCTTACTCTACTCGGTCTTACAGCTCGACTAGAGTAGGGGGGACTGGTTGATAGGACGCCGAATGTACGCTTCCTGAAAACCCGGTTTAAAATATGGAACAATATAAGCCGGAGTACCGACCTCTTAGTAAAGAAAGGTTTTCTTAGAGTAATAAAGTCCGACCTAGGTTCTCAGACAAGAGTATTCCGACCTCAAAGTCCTCCGATCTATAAACCTCAGATAAAAGGGCGCCGACCTCGGAGGCCCCGCTGACCTGTGACATCTGTTAAAAGGTTGCCGACCTCAAAGGTCTCCCGACCTACGGATTTGAATAGGAATGTCCCGACCTAAGTGATCTTTTATAATATGAGCCGACCTAAGGCCTCCGAGCTCATGAAGGTCGAACTCTCGGGAAAGGAGATCCTGACTCACCTGACAGAATCCCTGAGATCCAGGGATTGAGAGCCCATACCTTGCAATCCCAGAAATCCAGGGATGGGAAATTGCAGCCTGAATCCCTGGATATCCGGGATCTTCTCTAAAAATCAGGGAAGATCTTAGAGAATAAGGCACCTCCCTTCTATAAAAGGGAGAGGGGGGGTTTTCATTCAAGATTCATATTATGAGATTACAACACACTTTAGAGAGAGAAAAAGACAATACTTCATACATTTTGGGTTTTCTTAGCTAAACTCCTAAGATTAACCCGGTTCTTGGTGACCGATCAGCTCGGTTACATCACAACCAATCCATACCCAAGACTACATCAAAGTTATATATCTCTAATATGCATAGATCGGCTATATATAAGTGTTTATTTATCTCTACAGATATGCTGTTAGCTATATTGTCAACAGAAATTATTTCTCCTGCTGGTATACTAACTTCAAGGCTTTTTGAAGTTTTTTCTACTTCTAAATCTAGTCATAATAAACAATTTCTTAGAGATAAATGAATGGGATACGCCAGTATCAAATAACACCAAAACAGGAATTCCAGCAATAGATAACATACCTGACATCGTCCGAGCTTCTCCTTGTCAATCTTAGATAGACTGTATATACGAGCTTTTCCCCTGGAACCTTGAATCTGGACACTCCTATCTGGGCCATTATTTTTCTGTGGGCACTGGGAGACCATGTGTCCTTCTTCATGGCAACGAAAACATCAAAATTGTCCTTACATGCAAACTCCCTGATTCCTTTTTTCACACTTGGAGCAGGTTGGGTAGTCGTATTGTGCCCTTGGCCCGGATGGTCTGTAACACCCGAAAACCATCCGGGAATATTACAGTACCGTGGGCCCCGCGCCGGAACCCACCAGGCTAAAACTCAATTTCGCAAATGTTTCAAACATGCCAAAGAGGCAAAGACGGTAATATTTTAAATACTCAAATATTCTCCAAAAATATATTTTGCAAATACCATCATTAAATACCAGTTGAAAGTACAAGGCGAAGACGCCAAAACTCAATAGTTCCAAAATGTACGTTAGGCCACCCCTTATACGTACCGATAAAATAGTTTAGTGGAAAAGGGTTTAACGAAATAACCCAAGTTCACGAGATACCCAAAAAGTCCATTTTGAAAGTTATACACGGGTTGGTAAAAATACCGAAAAGCCATTTTGAAATAGACACGCAGCGGATAAAAACAAAGTTCAAAATATACAATTGCAGCGGAAATAAAACAACCAGAAAAGAATACTCTATTCTCCAAATACATGCCACAACCAGTATCACAAAGCTCATCCCTTCACGACCGCTACTAGCTCAATCTCTGAGTACCTAAAAATAAAGCCCACGACGGGGTCAGCCACAATACTCAATAATGATATCGATCACATCATCATAAATATTTACATACCAATGTAATAATATAGTAAGAATACTACCAACGTAATCTTACTGTCATAACCTCATTAATCCATCGCAATCCATATCAAATCAATCCTTACCATAATTCATATCTCGCATTCTCGAATGATGAGATGCAACCGAATACAACCATCTGTGTCATATCAATCAATACCCAAAATCCTCAAAATCATCATCATAACTCATAAGTGTGGAATAATCCATCCGTGTTAAATCCTGTCCGTCGGATCGCACAATCAAATACCAATCCTGATAAGAACCAAACATACACAATACATATGTAGATCAACTACCACAAAACAATGATAACAAGTCCCGAAACATCGACGTACAGTCCGAATGCTCATACAATTAATAACCAGATCAATCGATAAATCAACCGATAATACCACCGACATGATAAACTCCGACACGATCAACAAAGGATCAACAATAACTGAGAATACCATCGACATGATAAACTCCAACAAGATAAACAATAATGAATCTCAAAGAAATAACCCCGACTGTCGAACATACCCCTCGGGCGTATGAAAACCAGTCGCAAAACCGTCAAACATATCCAACCATTAATGGAGGATGAACGACCAATCAATATGGCTCAAAGATGGATGTCATAGTACGCCCGATCCGAAAATGTGTCCGTGCACAAGCCACCCGGGTATCGATCAAATACATGTGTGGTCTTGTACCTAATCAATCTCACAAAGTACATCTCGTGTGCACAGCTCAATGTCAGGACATGAACCCATCACATGACTATACGTGCCCGCCCTGAAAATCCTACACATAACTAATCGGCACGCAAATATGACTCCAGATATGTCACGATGCAACATGACAACAAAACTCAAGGAATCACATATCCAATAAGGATCAAAAGACTCACCAAAGTGCACAACGACATACTGACAATGAAAGATCGACACGACCAATCAATATCCAAAATAACCATCCTGGGATCACCATCCCCAAAGAATGATCAACAATCTCAACACAATAGTCCTAGAATCAACATCCCTCAACAAAACAATCAACCCAACCATCAATACCAAACAATGGTCCTGGGATCAAGATCCCTCAACGAACAGCCAATATGAATCTCATTATACGAAACCTCAACATACAACTTATACAACGATTCAATAGAATAATTATCCTCATAATTGAACAATACTTAATTTACCTCAAAGCCGAAGACAATTTTCTTTCCACGAACAAACATCCCTGAATGAATTCACAGTTATTCGAATAATCTCGAATGAGGTACAATCCATGAATATCATTAAACCATCATCCCGATATCGAAGTCAGTATGATAAATTATACTCGATATCCGACATTCCATAACACAAACCAAAGATATCCCACATCTTCGTCTTCATCAAATACAATTATATCACATACATCATGATTTAATCCAAACCAGAACATAATATACAAATCATTATCCCGACAATTTACATTTATAATATCATTGCTATATAAATTATAAATGAAATGAAATCGAAACCATTCATTAACATTATGAACTGAGCAAGTGTAAACTTTCCTCGATACCGATATGACAAAGCCATTACAATCCCTTCGCCTACGTACATGAGCTCCTCAGCCCCGACTGAAACGACCTATGAATTCTCCAATCTTCGTCACGGCACAACGGTTATAATCAACGCTCAATTATCGCAACCTAATTCAATAATCAAATGACAACACATCGAAGGATGATATTCAACAACCGATATAACCAACCAATCAAACTCAATGGTTAAACGATACCTCGATAATATACACAAAACCAAATAATCCAACTCAACAAATACGAACTCATATCCACAATACAAGCCACAACTCGATAATCATAATCAGTAATCAATATAACCGATCAATAAACCCAACGGTTCCACAATATCTCGATTAAACACAAATCCAAACATCCTAAATCAATCAATCACGAATCCATAACCACAATACGTTTCCATATACCGATAATCATATCAATGATCAGTTCATCTCGATATTAAGGATTTCATAACATACTCGATTCCAATTTCAACTTTAAACACGAATCAACAAGATTCCTTCTTGTGCATACTTGTAAATTCCATATTAAAACAATATTATCGGCATAATAGATAATCCGAACTATCCAAATAGTTCAGTACCATTGATAATCTTGTTCTAAGATTAACCATAATCTTTTTGGATTCAAACTTGTTATCATGATTCATATTTCGTCAAGAACATACGAATTCTACCACTACCATCAACATAACATTGGTTTCAATCATCAAATCCATGATTATACTTAGAAAACATTATGTATTCTATCACATATTCCTCTTTGATGTGATATATATATACCAAGAATACCATGATTCCATAATCATGATTATAACAAATAACATAATCGAGGACATATATCATCGTATTCTTCAACATGCAATTCACATAACCTCAAAAATCACAACAACACCATAATCATCTTCTTATGAATTATTTCTCAATAACAGCATCAAAAATCCGAATTCAAGGTGTAGAGTTGGTCAACATACCTCAAGAACATAAATAACACAATCAAACTCCTCAAGAATCATCAATATCTTCATATCCAAGCGTCAAATTCATGTTTCCAAGCTCATAATAAAGTTAGAAGAGGCTTATTCTCACTTTACATATGCAGAGGGATGAAGTTGGGAGGAAAACATCGGTTTCCTCTCATGAAGAAATGAAAGAACAATACTTATTTTATAATCTGCACAGCCCGTTACGTACGTTATAAACCATCATTAATGTATGTAATGCTCCCTAGCATATGCTACATGTCCAACATAGCGTACGTAATAGTCATCCAGAGATCACTGCCTCAGTTCGTATCTTGCATAACATATGTAACACTTGTTCCATAGCGTACGTAATACGTACGTTGACTTGCTACAGTATATGCTCATATTACGTACGTAATAAGCTCTACATAGCGTACGTAATACATAGTTGACTTATCTTTTGGCATGCCAGCCGATACCTGGGATCCACATGGCAGGTATTGATTCCTCTGTCCGATTCCTCTCGTTACGTACGTAATGCATTATACATAACGTACGTAACACGTAGCATCTTAGCGTACGTTACCTCATAAACTTAACGTACGTTAAGGGCTCTGTACTTAGCCATTTACAACTGTTCCTGATGTTGTCTCAACATACCGAATACATTTACACGACATACTGAATATATATACTTGTTCCAATAACATTCTCATACGATAAACCTGATATTAAAATTAAGACAATCTGATACACGATATCCGCAAATATAACTGTCGACCAAATACATCCGTAAATACAGTTGTCTATATTCTCAATTTATTTTATCCATACTGTATAGACTAAGCTATACAATTTATCTCAGATAAAATAATGCGAAAAATTTATACTGAGAATCTGGGTATTACATACTACCCCCCTTAAAATAAGTTTCGTCCTCGAAACTTGCAATCCTGTCACAAATAATAACTCAACCAGAATTTCCAAAATCTTCACGAAAGCAATCAAACATCACCACAAGCGAATAACCAATCAATATACTTACAGGTACATGAAGCCGATGATCTCCCGCGATACTAGCATATGACTCCCATACGAAGTCTCAACAAATACCAACAAACGCCAATATCGCAATTATAGAAATTGTGAAAATATCTCAAAATTTTTGAAACCTCTAAAATCGATTTGACTCAAAAGTGAGAAAAAGAATTTTCCAAAAATCGCGCTACTACCATACCGGTAGAGCCACATAACACACATGCCCGGGTTTCACAAAACCCAAGCTCCGATACCATCTTCTATAACACCCCGAAAACCATCCGGGAATATTACAGTGTCGTGGGCCCCGCGCCGGAACCCACCAGGCTAAAACTCAATTTTGCAAACATTTCAAACACGCCAAAGAGGCAAGGACAGTAATATTTTAAATACTCAAATATTCTCCAAAAATCTATTTTCCAAATACCGTCATTAAATACCAGTTGAAAGTACAAGGCAAAGATGCCAAAGCTCAATAGTTCCAAAATGTATGTTAGGCCACCCCTTATACGTACCGATAAAATAGTTTAGGGAAAAAGGGTTTAACGAAATAACCCAAGTTCACGAGATACCCAAAAAGGCCATTTAGAATGTTATACACGGGTTGGTAAAAATACGGGAAAGCCATTTTGAAATACACACGCAGCGGATAAAAACACAGTTCAAAATATACAATTGCAACGGAAATAAAACAACCAGAAAAGAATACTCGATTCTCCAAATACATGCCACAACCAGTATCACCCAGGAAGCTCATCTCTTCACGACCGCTACTAGCTCAATCTCTGAGTACCTAAAAATAAAGCCCACAACGGGGTCAGCCACGATACTCAACAATGATATCGATCACATCATCTAAATAATTACATACTAATGTAATAACATAGTAAGAATACTACCAACGTAATCTTACTGTCATAACCTCATTAATCCATCGCAATCGATATCAAATCAATCCTTACCATAATTCATATCTCGCATTCTCGAATGACGAGATGCAACCGAATACAACCATCTGTATCATATCAAACCATACCCAAAATCCTCAAAATCATCATCATAACTCATAAGTGTGGAATAATCCATCCGTGCTAAATCCTATCCGTCGGATTGCACAATCAAATACCGATCCTGATAAGAACCAAACATACACAATACATTTGTAGATCAACTACCACAAAACAATGATAACAAGTCCCGAAACATCGACGTACATTCTGAATGCTCATACGATCAATAACCAGATCAATCGATAAATCAACCGAGAATACCATCGACATGATAAACTGCAACACGATCAACAAAGGATCAACAATAACCGAGAATACCATCAACATGATAAACTCCAACAAGATCAACTATAATGGATCTCAAAGAAATAACCCCGACTGTCGAACATACCCCTCGGGCATATGAACAACCAGTCGCAAAACCGTCGAACATACCCAACCATTAATGGAGGATGAACGACCAATCAATATGGCTCAAAGATCGACGTCACAGTACGCCCGATCCGGAAATGTGTCTGTGCACAAGCTACCCCGGGTATCGATCATTGTACCTAATCAGTCTCACGAAGTACGTCTCATGTGCACAGCTCAATGTGAGGACATCAACTCATCATCATGATTTATCCAAACCAGAACACAATATACAAATCATTATCCCGATAATTTATATTTATAAGATAATTGCAATATGAATTATAAATGAAATGAAAACGAAACCATTCACCAACATTATGAACTGAGCAAGTGTAAACTTGCCTCGATACCGATATGACAAAGCCATTACAATCCCTTCGCCTATGTCCATGAGCTCCTCAACCCTGACCGAAAGAACCCACAAATTCTCCAATCTTCATCACGGCACAACGGTTATAATCAACGCTCAATTATCGCAACCTAATGCAATAATCAAATGACAACATCCGATAATAATCAACAGCCGATATAACCAACCAATCAAACTCAATGGCTCAACGATACCTCGATCATATACACAAAACCAAATAATCCAACTGAACAAATACGAACTCATATCCACAATACAAGACGCAACTCGATAATCATAATCAACAATCAATATAACCGATCAATAAACCCAACGGTTCCACAATATCTCGATTAAACCCAAATCCAAACATCTTAAATCAATCAATCACGAATCCATAACCACAATACGTTTCCATATACTGATAATCATATCAATGATCAGTTCATCTCGATATTAAGGATTTCATAACATACTCGATTCCAATTTCAACTTTAAACACGAATCAACAAGATTCCTTCTTATTCATACTTGTAAATTCCGTAGTAAAACAATATTATCGGCATAATAGACAATCTGAACTATCCAAATAGTACAATACCATTGATAATCTGGTTCTAAGATTAACTATAATCTTTCCGGATTCAAACTTGTTATCATGATTCATATTTCGTCAAGAACATACGAATTCTACCACTACCATCAACATAGCATTGGTTTCAATCATCAAATCCATGTTTATACTTAAAACCATTATGTATCCTATCACATATTCCTCTTTGATGTGATATATATACCAAGAATACCAAGAGCACCAAGAATACCATGATTCCATAATCATGATTATAACAAAGAACATAATCGAAGACATATATCATTGTATTCTTCAAAATACAATTCACATAACCTCAAGAATCACAACAACACCACCATAATCATCTTCATACGAATTATTCCTCAACAACAGCATCAAAAATCCGAATTCAAGGTGTAGAGTGGGTCAACATACCTCAAGAACATGAATAACACAATCAAACTCCTCAACAATCATCAATATCTTCATATCCAAGCCTCAAATCCATGTTTCCAAGCTCATAATCATGTTAGAAAAGGCTTATTCTCACTTTACATATGCAGAGGGACGAAGTTGGGAGGAAAACATCAGTTTCCTCTCATGAAGAAATGAAAGAACAATCCTTATTTTAAAATCTGCACAGCCCGTTCGTACGTTATAAACCATCATTAACATACGTAATGCTCCATAGCGTACGCTACATGTCCAACATAGCGTACGTAACAGTCATCCAGAGCTCACTGCCTCAGTTCGTATCTTGCATAACATACGTAACACTTGTTCCATAGTGTATGTAATACGTACGTTGACTTGCTACAGTATATGCTCATATTACGTACATAATAATCTCTGCATAGCGTACGTAATACATAGTTGACTTATCTTTTGGCACGTCAGCTGATACCTGGGCTCCATATGGAAGGTATTGATTCCTCTGTCCGATTCCTCTCGTTATGTACGTAATGCATTATATATAACGTACGTAACATGTAGCATCTTAGCATACATTATCTCATAAACTTAACGTACGTTAAGGGCTCTGTAGTTGGCCATTTACAACTGTTCCTGTCTGTCGTCTCGACATACCGAATACATTTACACGACATACTAAATATATATACTTGTTCCAATAACATTCTCATATGATAAACCTGATATTAAAATTAAGACAATCTGATACACGATATCCTCAAATATAACTGTCGACCAAATACATCTGTAAATACAGTTGTCTCCATTCTCAATTTATTCTATCCATACTATATAGACACCAATCTATACAATTTATCTCAGATAAAATAATGCTAAAAATGTATACTGAGAATCTGGGTATTACATGGTCCTTCCTTACCACCCTTCTTGTTATTATTATTGTTACTCTGTCCCTGCCACTTCCTCTAGTTTGAATTTACAACTGGTAGGGCCCCTACCTTTTTCCATATCCAAGCTATCTGAGATATCCTTGACTCTGAAAACAGCTTCCTTATATGTCATCTTCCCATGACTATCCAAATGGTGTCAAACTCTGTCTTGAAGTCCATCATGAAATTTTTGCGCCTTCATGTCCTTAGCCTCAACCATGAATGGTGAAAATTGGCACATGTGATATAACTTTCTTTCGTACTCGGTGAAAGTCATGCCACCTTGAGTTAAGTCCAAAAACTCCTTTTGCACCCTAGCCTTGTACGCCATTGGGTAATACTTATCCATCACTATTTTCTTGAAACTCTCCCAAGACAGCGTCCTACGTTCTTCTTTAGTTCGGAGTCTCCAGGATTCGTTCCACCAGGTTCTGGCGTCCTCTTTGAGTTGAAAGGATGCACATGAAACCTTTTGAGCATCTGTACATGCCATGTAATCAATTATGCTTTCTAAGTTCAGTAGCCACTCCTCGATGGCAGACGGTCCTTCCCTCTCGAGAAAGGTTGGAGGTTTGAACTTATTAAACTGGTTTATCACCCTGGCCTGGACTTGTCCTTGAGTGGCTGGAGGCACTATAATTGCTCCTTGGAGAAGAGTGGTTAAGCCAGAGAGCAACTCCTGCTGATTAGGGGTGACATTCTCACTTGAAGGCGTATTAGGTAAGCCTTGAGCTTGGTTTCGAGGATCCTTATTGGAGGTAGCTTCGCATGGGGCCATGTCCTGCCAACGAACCATTGTTCTTGTAAGTTCTTGGGTGCGATAAATGAGTTAGATATAATGATATTTATATGCGTAATATAAAACAATAGTCCATTACATATTAGAATTAGTTACTACGAGAAACTAAATATTGCATTAATTATAACTTTAATAGCCAACATAAGTTCTTGAACAATACTTAAAGGAAAGTTTGAAACTAATAATTACTACTGAAATAATACAATCATGAAATTCCAAACAGTACAACTATCCCTCATCATCACTACTATGGATATCTACGACAGGAATAGTGTAATATCCGGGGATAATTTTTTTTTTCGTGTTACTGTTGAGTTGTACGTATTCATTTGGAATTGTACAAGTGTTGTTGTCTTGGACTGATACAATGTATATTGTATTGGAATATTTCAGGATCGAAATATTATACTTGTCGTCGGGTTAGTTTCGTCGTTTGGATGTTGGTTGGAGAGTTTGGATTTTTGGCTAAGTACACTAGCCTTAACGTACGCTACATGGGTAGACTTACGTACGTTATGGGCTGAGTATTACGTACGTTATGCCTGTAAGGTTACGTACGTAATGCTTGGTAGGTGGCAGGAACCTTCCTCGTAGTCGCTTTCGGCCGGTGGGTCCCGAGCATCTTCCGATCGGATCTCACTATTGCAGTCAACGGACCCTTACGTACGTTAAGAGGTGAGCTCTACGTACGTAATGTAGGTCTTGTTAACGTACGTAATAAGTTCTTGTTTACGTACGTTAAGGCCTTCGTATTTTAGTCCAGTCAGTTCTGGATTTTTCATTACGTACGTTAATGTCTTAGCATAGCGTACGTAATGCCTCTTACGTACGTTAACCTTAGTGTATAACGTACGTAATGAATTGGTCAGTCTATTTATCTTGGTTTCGTCTTTCATTTCCTCACGAACCAAAACACATTTTCTCTCCCCAGAATCGTCCGTTTGGACTTGTTATTGATGTTTAGCCTCTTCCAACTCGATCTTGATCATCCTAGCTTGAATTGAAGCTTGAAGTTGGAAGCTTGTTGGTGCCCCTTTGGTGTTTGGAGGCTTCTTCTTGTTCTTCTTTGGTAAGTTCCCTCAATCTCTGGTTCTTCAAGTGATTTTCGAGTTGTTGTTGTTGTTTTCTTCGGGTATTGTTTGATTCATGGAGTATATCATGATTCTTCATGGTTTTGATAAACCTTTGATGAAGAACATGATGGTATTGCTTGAGTTGGATTATGTTCTTGATGTTTTAGATTGTTTGGAGGTTTTAATCATGTCTAGGAAAGATTATGTTAAGATTGTTATATGATTAACATAGTCTTGAGATGATTATTGTTGTTGGTGGTGTTCTTGTAAGATTTTAACCATTTTAGTAAGGATTTATGATGATTCAGGAGGTGATTATCATAATTTGAAAATGGTTGAGTGAATCTTGTTGTTTAATCCGAATTCATGATGCATTGATGAAGGATTTCGTTTTAGACATCATGATTATTGAGTTGATGATGTTCTTGGGGTGATAATGATAATAGTGATAATATTATCATTGTAGGAGGATCAATTTGATGATATTGGTGATATTATCATCTTGAGATGATTGTTTTGATGATTGTTCTTAAGTGAATCTTGTTGAATAGATTTCACAAGTGTTAAGAACGTAATGATAATGTTAATTGATCATCGAGGTGTTGGAGAATGTTAGAATTCATAGTTGAAGAACTATGATATCAGTTCGTGCGGTGTGATCGATTCGTGTTTGAATCGGGCTTTGTCTTTGTCGTTGTTTTCTATTGATTTTGTGTTTTTGAATGAATCGTTTTCATTCAAGATTGTTCGAGTGTTTGTGATCGTCGGGAGGCGCCGTTCGTCGTTTCGTGCCAGGACGTTGATCGTGGAAGGACTTGTTCGTCTTCGGTTTGAGGCAAGTTTTATACTTGTACTGGTCAATGAGATTAATGTTATCATATATGTGTATGAATGTGTTGTATCATTTCGAGACATAGTCTCTTCGTGATTTATTGATATTTGGGGATTGTTTGATACAATACCCTTCGGCGATTATGCCAGTTGTGATTGTTACTCGTTAACAGCCGGTTTAAGGCATTGAGATTCTTGTTGTCGATAGCCGGTTCGCGGTATCGATGTATCGATTATTATTGTTGACGCTAATGTTGTTCTGAGGCATCGTTGAATCGTTATTATCGAATTGGAACTATTACTATGAAGTTGCATTGGCCGATTGAAGGCGTTTGATATATTCGTTATCTTATCTGTTTCGGTGGTCGGTTTAGAACGCCGGGATATCTATTCTACCGTATCATTGGTTATCGATTCACCGTTCTAAGGTAATCGATGTATTTAATTGGGATTATCGAAGATAATTCCCATCCGTTGTATCATTGGTTATCGGTTGACCGTTCTAAGGTAATCGATGTATTTAATTGGGATTATCGAAGATAATTCCCATCCGTTGTATCATTGGTTATCGGTTGACCGTTCTAAGGTAATCGATGTATTTAATTGGGATTATCGAAGATAATTCCCATCCGTTGTATCATTGGTTATCGATTAACCGTTCTAAGGTAATCGATGTATTTAATTGGGATTATCGAAGATAATTCCCATCCGTTGTATCATTGGTTATCGGTTGACCGTTCTAAGGTAATCGACATATTTAATTGGGATTATCGAAGATAATTCCCATCCGTTGTGTCATCGTTATCGATTGACCGTTCTAAAGGTAATCGATGTATTGAATTGGGACTATCAAGGATAGTTTCCATCCGTTGAGTTGTTGTGATCGATTGGCCATTCCAAGGCAGTCGAGGTATTTGAATTGGGATCGCCGTGGACGGAGCCCATCCGTGAGTTATTATTGTCGTGTTGGCCGACTCAAGGCAGCATGCTGTTATTCTTGTGAGTTTGGTAATCTTGGGATTGTTACTGTTGTGATTAATTATGTTTTGGAGACTAGTCTCGGCTAGTGCTCGATGGGTAAGCTTGGGGCTTGAGCCTTCGCGGTTGGTTTCCCAACACCTACAGATCAGTAGGTCACGGTCACTGGGTGATCTCATTATGGGTAAGTCTGGGGCTTGAACCTTCGCGGTTGGTTTCCCAGCACCTGCAATTCAGCAGGTCACGGTCATTGGATGACCTCATTGTGATACGGCTTCGTGCCGTGGCTTCGGCCCTCATTGTGATACGGCTTCGTGCCGTGGCTTCGGCCCTCATTGTGATACGGCTTCGTGTCGTGGCTTCGGCCCTCATTGTGATACGGCTTCGTGCCGTGGCTTCGGCCCTCATTGATCTGACAAATGCCGCTTTGGCTTCGGGCCATTGTGGTGATTGACAGCTTCGGCTGAATGACATTCAGGGTATTATGATGATAAACGGCTTCGGGCGGTTTGGCTGTTAAGGCCATTGTGATGTTTCGGTATTCCTGTCGGAGCCTTCGGGCATTGTGATTCGTATCTATTTCAGTGTTTGGCTTGGGTTACCTTCGGGTGATGTATTGTTGTGTTCTGTATTGATGATTCGCCGTTGGGCACTTGTGTTCTAACCTGTTGAGCAGGTATTGATCGGATGCCGTGGGCATAGTATTCCACGAATGCTCGATTCTTACTTTGGTTTGTGAGCATCTCGTATTACCATTACTATACTATTCATTACGCCTTTGGATCCATATCATGTTGTACATGTATTTGATAATCATTATCTGGATGACTGACCCCGTGGGGGCGGAACATGTTTTCATGTTTTAGGTGCTTGCGAGGAGAGAGTTGAGACACAGGGGCATGACGATGGGTACGAGGCATTCGAGCGATACTAGTCCGAGATGTTTTGGTGTTCATGTCTGTCAGATGGTTTGGAGTACTCCAGTTTTGTCAGTTATTGTCATTTTGTATTATCCGAGCAAGGCTCGTGGATGTCGTTGTATTGTATTTGGGCCATGCAGGCCCACTGCTGTCATTGAAATTCCATATCGGAATAATATGTTGGATGTCAGTGTAGGGATTGTGATTCCCTTTTTGGTCAGTTAGTTGTATTTTTGGTCGTGTTAGCCTGGTGGATCTCCTGGTGTGGGGTCCACGGCACTGTAATAACCCAATAGGATTTGGGGGTGTTACAAATAGTGGGTGTGGGCTCAGTTCAAGTGATGATATCCTCGTCATTCGAGTCAACCATCTGCTCAAGCTCTGGATCCTTCTCCTATGGATCCTCCTCGGATCCTCCTCGGGATCCTCCTCAAACTCCTCCATCGGCTGCGACGGTGGAATTTCGCCTCTCGAGTATAAGTCGAAAATCTTTCCAGCAGCATACTGAAAATCTACAACAACTGTTCTTTCCTCAGGGGTCTTTCGGTTTGCCTCATGCCAAATATGATATATAGAATAACTCCAATCACTGGGCAGAGTTATGATCAGGTGTTCGACTTCCTCAACCGGGTCTCCGATCGGATCTCGAGAGTACCTGCAATCATGCTGGCTTCGGGATCATTGGCCTTCTTCATCTCGTAGACTCTGGGTTTTCCAACCCGGTACCAGCTGTACCACCTTGGTTTCCACAGCCCATCCCTCTGTTTGCCCCGGTAGTCTGATAAGAAGTGGACGGAGGTACACGGTCCTGGACAGAAGACTGAACTGGAGCATGAGATGCTGCCGGAGTACGTCATGGTCCACTCCTACAGTAACGAGCACGGTGTCCATTCTTCCCACAAGTATGACATGCGACGGCCGGCCTCGGGCATTTAGAATTGATGTTCCCCTGGTCTCCACAGTTATAGCACACAATAGATAGGCTGACCGCTCGAGGTTATGATCCGGTTGGCTTCGACGCCATCGGTGGCCGCTCAGAAAGATTCGGCACTGGTTGGGGTCTCTTGAATGTTCCCCGGTTGCTGTCAGTCTGGTTCTGGTTCCTGAATTTCTTGTTGGACTGCGGTTGCTTCTTAGAAATTTCTTTCGCGGTCAGTTCATACTCCAGAGCTTTCTCGATGAACTCCGGTAGGGTAGTACAGTGATGGTTCAACAGCTGCATTCTCATTAGGGGTTTAAGCATCTTTAGAAACTATTTGATCTTATCGGCCTCCATTCGGACAATTGTCGAGGCAAAAGAAAGAAGTGCCTGGAACTTCTCGGCAATAGATAGTACATCATCATCTATGGACGGGTCTGGATTCAGTAATTCTGACAGTTTGGCCTCGCGGAGAGGACCCGGATAGTAACGGTCTAGCATGAGATTTTTAAATTCCTCCCAAGTACATACGCCCATCCAGCTGGCCACACTGAAAGCCACCAGGTGTGGGCGCCCTTGCCAAGGTAGTAAGCTGCTATGGAGACGCGATTCTCTGCTGGACAGTCTACCATATCGAATAATTTCTCGAAGTGTTTAATCCAATACACGATATTAGCAGGCTCAGAGGAGCCTTCAAAAGTCGGGGGTCTCTGGCGAGAGATGTCGCTGATGATCCGACTCACCAGTCCGCCATGTATAGAAGGTGGCCCCTGTTGCTGGTCGGTAGTAGCTCTCTGCATAACTTCCATTAACTGACCCATCTGAGCCATCATGCCCTGCATCACAGCGTAAGGATCAACACGCGCATCCTCGCGTCCAATGTGGTGCGATTGGTCCCTAGAAAGCGAATCACTGTCTGCGGAACTATGCTCTGCATTCGCACGCCTGTTGGCTCGTGGTTTCGGGATTCGGCCCCTTCTGCGGCCTCGTCTCCCTCTGCCACGGCCTCTCAGATTTCTTTCCATACTGAAAGAATCAATGCATAATGGTATCTGTAAGTACAGTTCATGATACCAATCAAAATTCATACTAAGTTAATAGCAACAAGGAATTACATATTCAAGAAAACAGTTCATAATGAATTATCGACACTATGAGTGTCACACAAAATATCATATCGACGTTGAGTCGAATAGTTTCGATCATATAATCAATCTAGATTTTATCTCGAATTATCAATCAGATAAATCCTGCCACAAATCCTCGAAAATAATAAGATCAACAAGGAGATCCATTCCAATATCAATATCATGCCAGTAATTAAATCATGGCTCGTAGAGTACATACCGCATTTGGCTCGTAGGATAAGGCGCTTGCACAGGTCACACGTGACACGAAGGTCTCTTGATACTAGTTCATTCTACAATGACTCTAAAAAAAATCGACTCTCTGATACCATCTTCTCTAACACCCTAAAAAGGCGGCCATTACGGTGCCGTGACCCCACACTGGGACCCACCAGGCGATACCCAAAATACAAATTAAATACACAATACTTGTGGTACCGAACCACGATACAAAGTACTTACTCCGATTAGGAGTTCACAGTAGTATGGCCAATGACCTTATTATACACAAGATCCAAAATACAAGTATAATCCACATGGAGATGGAATATACCTTAAATAACAATACATTTGTCCACGATTAAAATAAAGCGGAAAGATAACATTACACAGTTCGAACAAGACTGGACAACAAAAGACTTGGGACCCTCAAACTAGTATCTTTCGAACCCTTCACCGTCACCATGATCTTCCCATGACTTACCTTTTCCTCGACCTAAAATACAACACAAGTATTTCACCCAACATAGGGTCAGATATACATGATAAATGATTTTTCAAGATATTATACAATTCACATATTTTAGATCACAAGAAAAACAATCCGACTAACGAACATACCCCTCGGGCGTATGAACGGTTAGTCACAAAATGTCGAACACTTCCAAATATATATATGGACTATGAACGACCAAAATAGTATGGCTCAAGATGGACATCACAGTACGCCCGATCTGGAAATGTGTCAGTGCACATGTCCACCCCGTATACGGAATCCAGGATATATGTGGGACAATGTACCTAATTAGCCTCACGAACTACGTCTCGTGTGCATAGTCCAATACGAAAACATCCACGCATGACTATATATGTGCCTGGCTAAAAATACTACATAATGACCAATCGGAATGCAGATATGATTCCGGATATGTCACGGTACAACATAACAACGAATTCAATAAATCACATATCCGATTAAGGATCAATAAACTCACCGAAATGACAATAAGGATCAATGAATGGTTCAAAAGTAACGAACTTGGGAATGCAATACCACGATGAAAACGGAACATCATCAAGAATAATATCAAATCACGGGTCACAAATTTATAAGTGTTTCACATACATGAAACGGATAATCATCACAAGAATCCAAACATCATTATAACCAAGCAAGATAACTTGCCTCAATACGGAGGCGAGAATAGTCCTTCCTTGTCGAACGAACGAACGGTCCTCAACTTCAGATCGGTTACTCGAATAATCAACCTTGTAAGGGATACAATCCATTCAATAACACATTCTCATACTATTGATATCTAGTTCAGCGAATCGATGTCCTAAATTCAATTCACTTAGTTCAACTATCTTTGTATCATAATTCCATTTCAAGGACTCATACTAGTTTCAATTTATTCTCATTATCAGTTATCATTCAAGGTGT
The DNA here is from genome assembly GCA_033398695.1 of Orobanche coerulescens. Classification (NCBI taxonomy): domain Eukaryota; kingdom Viridiplantae; phylum Streptophyta; class Magnoliopsida; order Lamiales; family Orobanchaceae; genus Orobanche; species Orobanche coerulescens. The sequence continues at coordinate 60,410,653 of CM065809.1, read as the reverse complement.
TCTCGATTATTCGTATGGTTCAAACGGATGAGAATTTATCAAGAACAATCATCGAGGAGAACTTTGCTAAAATTGATATGCCGATAGAATTCTTAAAAACAACATGTATATTTTGAAAGATATAATCCAAACAACTACGTTCTACAAAACATTGATCAAACGAAAGTTACTTAGCGATTATCATTGTTCAACGAATCGTGGGTTTGTAAAATTATTACTATGTTCATCGGTTATGAGTTCACCTAGCTAGATTAACGATATAGTCGAGTTTTTTATCACGAGATTATCACGAAATCATTATTAAGGGAATTAAACATCTCTGAACTATAACCTTATGTTCATATAATTCAAGGTTCAACCAATTCAGATGAAAAGAAAACTAAGTTCATCTAGTTCAAAATCTCCCTAAACATGATAGTTTGATTCAATATAATGATAATAATTCTACAAATCAATCTAACTAAAATGAAACTAAGGATTATTATTGTCCTAGTGATGTTAATAGTCCAGCAAGAAAAGTGTGTTTCTATTAACCATGATTACAACCATTTACAACATCAAGAACACATCATATCAAACCCTTAATTACCATATTCATCATTAAGTTGTTAAAAGCTTAACTACAAACATGTTTTGCTTGATTAATTCAACATTAGGTGAAGTATACTTTATCACTAACAGTATAACTACGAAATTATAGGGTGAAATCATATAACATACCTTCAGAAATGAAGAACAATACACCAAAACCACAAGAACACACTCTAAGCTTCAAGAATGACTCCAAACTTCCAATCAACAAGCTCCAAATCAAGATGCAAAGCTCAAACACAAGTTGGAAGAAGGTAAAATTGGTCTAGGGAGGTAGGGGGATGATTATAGGAGTGAAAAATCGGAGTTTGGACGTGAAAAATGAAAGACACAAGTTGTTTTTTATAACAGCACAGTTCGTTACATACGTTATCACATGCAGATAACGTACGTTAGCACCTTTACGTACGCCACACAGAAAGTGTTATGTACGTAATCTATTATCACAGGCTACTAAACTAAAATAGGAACATCATTACATACGTTATGGCTTGAAGCCTTACGTACGTAATGTAGGTCAACTAGGTTGCCTCCAAAAGATCAGATATTCGAATCACGCCCGACCCCACACGCCGAAAGTTGATATCGGATAAGACTACAAGCATTACGTACGTAAAAGGCACCTCCTTACGTATGTAAAACCCACAATATATCGTACGTTATGATAAGGGTTAGCGTACGTTAAGCACAGAATTATTAGCCCAAAAATTCACTTATCTACACAATGTCGAGAAATCAATCATAGTGCGAATTATAGTTATATTCAAGTCTATTATGATATATTCCATCATCAATTAACATTAAACAAATGCAGCAAGACTACAACCATATTGAATTATCCGAATAATACAACAGTAAGTAAGAATTTCTGTCGGATATTACAATTAGTAAATAAATTTAGAGATTACTTCTAAATTAGCGGGTGTTTCAGATGCTTAACATACGTAATACATGATGCGTTGCTTAAGTAATGAGGTTCCAGACTATGTATACAGGTTGTAGACCTCATTTTGCTAATTTTACTTCTTTTTTTTCTTCTCGAGCGGCCGGTGATCTTAGGACAATAGAGGGTGAAAGTACGACCAAACATCATGATCTAACAATATATTTGAGTTCCTAGCACGGATTAAACATCACTTGATCTTTGTTCATCTTCCGGATCGAGATAAACCTCTTAAAATCCTAGTTTTGGGTATTTGGGGGTTTTTGGTTGACTTTATCCTTTTAATCTGAATTGGCTTAGATTGATGATGAATTATTGATTATGTAGTTGTACTCTATCAGTTTCCCTTGTTGTTTTATAGTTTGATTGTCGTTGTTCTCTCGATTAGTTGAGTCGGATTTATAGATGCCTTCATAATGTCCGATAAAATGTCTAAGTGGGGGGATTTAGGGTGTTCCTCGATTATTTCCTCGTATAAATGTTTAATGAATGTGTTATTGTAATAAAATTGAATTTATTGTGAAGTGCCCGAGCAGAAACCTCTTCCGTTCGCTATCCCATCACTTTCTAACAATCAAGGCAGGTATTTAATTTATGTAATTTGTTTTGTGCATTTATAAATGTTGAATTGTGCATATGAGTGGAAAATATTATATTGTTCGTTGAGGGATGCACGACGGGGGTATGGAGATTCGTGCCTTGAGGGACGAATCGCGAATGTGAGGGTTATCCACCTAGGGATGTCCAGCAGGGCATATAGGACTTCGTGCCTTGAAGGACGGAACACGGATAATCATTGAGTGTTGTGAAACTTTTTTGGGTTAATGAATCTCGATGGATATTTGATGAATTTGAATAGTATTCATGAATATTGAACTGTTTTTCTGAATGATTTGGTAAATTGCTCAATATATTTTATATGACTACATACTTGCACTAATGATTTCAGCACTAACCCTTTAAATGCGGGAAATGCCTTTTATGCATTGCAGTTGAATTCCAGTTCGAGGAGCCGACACAGGATGCACGGGACAGAAGGGCAGCATGGATGTTAGGCTTTCAAATAAAGAGTTGGATGTTTTGACGGTCTTATGTCAAATTTTTTGTCTTATTGCTATTTGTTGCTTTATATTATTGTCGAAGTCCCATCTATGGGCATTTAGAATGATCAAAGATGTTAAGAACTCATTTTGCTCAAAATATTTTGGCCAAGGTCATGGCCCAATTATTTATTTTATATGTCATTTGAATGCGTGTTGTATTGTCTTCTTTGTATGAAGTCAACCTGACAGACCTTCGTGGAAGGTCCTACGGCATGTAATAGCCCTAGTTAAGTCGTGGTGTTACAATACCGTTCCCACCTCCTCTCCTTGTTACATCTATAAATTCTGTTGGAAAAATACACTTATTTTTAAGAAAATATTATCAAAATAACTGACACTTACACAGTGGAATTAGAATAAATATTTTTCCATTAATTGTATTAAAAATAGAATAATATAATAAATAAGATACAAGAATTTTAAGTAGAAAACTAAAATTGAGAAAAACCGTGGTGGAACTTAGTCCAAAAAATATCCATTATGACTGTAGTAAACTTACAAATTTCTTAGTAAAGAAATTAGAGGATATACAATCTCTCAAGAGAATATTTCTTGGAATACAAATATCCCAAGTGTTTCACTTAGAACAAAAAAGTAGGAATCGATCTTTTGAGAAATATAGAAAAATACTCTTTGTTTTCTCTCATTTTCTTATCTCAACTCTTATTTTTCTTACTCTTGCAACTCGCCGCTTTCTTGGATTGCTTGTTGTTGCATCCTTCATTTGCAGTATTCGTGATCAATTTATAGGCCAAGCTGTTTCTCACTGTGCAAAAGCTTCCAATTTGACAAGCAGACTAGTAACCATCTCATGTGTCAAAACTTTTATTTTCTTCCCAAAATTTCCTTGGTCGGCGAAAAGATTTGAATGTGCTTGCCGCATTAACAAAATTCAATAAACAATGCTGCCAGTTTCAAATGTTGTAGTGTGTATACGATTGTCTGCTCCAACCTTCATTTTTTTCCTTTCTTTACATAAGTTTTTCTGAAAATTGTAGGCTTATGGCGCCACATGAGTGGGTAATACACAACAACTCTTTCCGTCCACCTCATGTAGGGATTTGAGACCCACTTCACTTTTACAAATCTCAAACTTATATCAAAATAAGGACTTGATAAGCATATTGACACCATTATCATTGGTGTGAATATTCTCAGGCTGCATTAATTTTCTTTCAAATGCATCTTGGATTCAATAATATCTCACATCAATATATTTTGTCCTTGAGTAAAAACTTAAATTCTTACTCAATAAGAATTGCACTTTAACTAACCCAGTAAAACATGTACTTGTTTTGCTTCAAGTTCAACTATTTTACAAACTTCTTTAACCATGGCACCTCTTTGCAAGCTTCCGTCACAGCTATGTATTAAGCTTTTGTTGCTGACAATGCCACACATTTTTGAAGTTTCGATTGCCATGCAGATTTCCTCGATCAACTAGCCATATCTGCTTTTATATATCCTTCTAGTAGGATATCGTTTTTCCCAAACTAGAGACAAGATCTATAAGTGCCTCTATGGTAATGTAATATCCATTTCAGTGCTGCCCAATGTTCCTTTCCTAGATTGGAAATAAAACGACTAGCCACACCAGCTTCATGAGATATATCTAATCTGGTCTAGTGCATATCATAACCTACATTAGACTACCCAATGTATAAGCATGATGTATCTTTTGCATTTTTTCTTCTATGTCTCACTTGTCGGGTAATAGGCTGAGCCGAGTTTCATATGATCCGCAAGTAGAGTGTTGACCGAGATTTTCCAAGATTTTTCTTACTATATTGTTCTTGGGATGACCAGAGCTTCTTGCTCTTTATATCCTTAAAGATCTTCATTTCAAGAATTTTCATAGTTGCGCCTAAGTCTTTCATAGCAAAAGACTTAGCTCTTTCTTTAGTTTGTCACTTTTGGTGGCGTCATTGCCCACAATAGCCATATCATCGACGTAGAGTAATAGTATGATAAATTCACATCCTGTGAACTTTTTGTTACATTGATCAGAGCTGGTCCTGTTGTATCTATGGTTATACATGAAGGACTCAAACTTCATGTACCACTGATTAGGAGCTTGTTTCCAGCCATGCAGGCTCTTTTTCAACCTGCATACAAAGTTCTTTTTTCCTTTTAACTTCAAAACCTTCAAGTTGGTCTATGTAGATTTTCTTATCTAACACTTCATGCAGAAATGATATCTTCACGTAAAGTTGTATAATCTCTACATCTAAACTCGCAGCAATAGCGAGAATAACTATGATTGAGGACATCTTCACCACTGGTGAGAAATATCTTCAAAATTAGATGAAACCCTTCACAAATAGCCTCGGCTTGTACCTTTATTGTGAGTTACATTCCCCAGTCTTTAGCCTATAGACCCATTTATTTTCAATGCTCTATTTCGATCTGGCAACTCAAATATATTGTATGTGTGATTATCCTCGAAGAATTTTATTTCCTCTCTCATGTCTTCTGATCACTTTTCATTTCGATCATTCCCATGGCCTATCTAAAAGTATATGTCTCTCATCCATTAGTGAGCATTACATACTCATGTAGGCTATATCTCGTAGAATGATGTTTTTCTCTGGTTGGCCTACTAACGGGAGAGACATCGTCATGTACATGTGGAATGTGACTGTCACCTGCTTCATCATCAACCACCTCATCATCATTCTCTAGTTGGGTACCTCCCCCATAATTCTGAACCATCGGTGAAGGACCTCGATTATAGTTGACATAAATTTCTGAATTAGGTTCAGATTTCTCTTTGGCTTCATCAAGAACTTGATCTTCAAGGAACACATCTCTGCTTCTGGTAATTCTTCCTGCTAACTGGGTTCTATAATCTGTATCAAAATCATCATCTCCAAATCTTATGAATATACATGGTTTAGTTTGGTCGTCAAGCTTTGATCTTTCGTCTTTTCAAACATGTAAGACAGCCCCACAACCAAACACCCTCAAGTTTTTGTAAATAATATATTTCCCTGACCAAACCCTATCTGGATTATCATCACCCAAAGGAGTTGATGGAGAAAGGTTGATCAAGTCGATTACAATCCTCGTAGCTTCACCCCAAAAGAGTTTTGGTCATTTTAGTGGGATAACATGTATATAATTCTTCCATAAATTGATCTCCTAATCCTTTCTGCCAAACCGTCATGTTGAGGGGTCTTTGGTATGCTTTTCTCAAGCTTGACACCATGATTCTTGTAATGTTGCTGAAACCATATTGGTATTCACCACTGTTGTCTACATGTACACACTAAAACATCCTTCCCATTTTTCTCTCTCTACTTTTGTTTGAAAATTCTTAAAGACTTTTAAAGTTTGGTCTTCGATTTTCAAAGCAAAACACTAGACTTTTTCGTCAATGCAAGTGATGAAGTACAATTCACCACCAAGAGTCGTGTCTTTCATATAACACATGTCTATGCGCATCAAACCAAGAGGCTAAGCTCTTCTTGAGGGAGAGAAGCTTTTGAATGCAACTCTATGTTGCCTCCCGCTAAACAATCAACACAAGTTTCCAAGTGCATGTCTTTTACTTCAGGGATGAGGTTCCTTCTTGCCAAAATTTCTATGCCTTTTTGGCTCAAATGTCTGAGCCTCTTATGTCATAACTCAATGGAGGAATTTTGACGACTGTATTCACCTCTCCATTAACAACTTCGCATGCATCAAGCAGAAAGAATTTTATTTTCTACCACGTGCTGCAATAAGAGACCCTCTGATGAATTTCCACTTTCCTTCATCGAAGTGATTGATGTAACCACCATCGTCGAGTTTGCCAACAAAAATAATATCGAGTCTGATTTCAAGAACATGTTGTACATCTTTTAAGATTGTAATATCCGCATTTTTTTCCTGGTATTTTCATTTTTGGTATATTTTTCATTTTTAGCGACTCACTTGTAACCGTATTGATATTTTGAGAATATTTAATACTGGAGTTTTTATCATCCGAGCTTGTTTCGGGCTTATTTTACTCAATCCCGTGTTTATTGCCTTTCCGTCGTTGTTTCAGCCGATTCTCGTAATTGTTGTTCGGAACCGCCGTATAGGGGTTGCCGCAGATACATCTCATGTTGTTATGCATGTTGTGAGCTTCCGTGTGTTGTTTCAATCATGTATCGTGTATTTCAGATGTTTTGGGCCGTTTTGTAATATTCCAAAGTTTTGGGTTCTATTTTGTTTCTTTCTCTTTCTGGGTCGGTTGATGTTACCGTCGTGTTAGGACCGACTGTTTTGACATGAAATCACGAAACGAGGTGTCGTGGTCGTTCATCCAGGCCTTTGAATGGTTGGGACTATACGTCGTTCTAGTATATCATGTTTGTGGGTCATTTTTCGTCACTTTTTGGGCACGAACAGTGTGCGCTGCGGCACAAGGGAGTATGCACCGCGGTACGCCCCTTCCAAGAGCCAGGCTGGGCGCGGCTGTACCGCGTGCCGCGGCACGTTGTGTCTGCGTCGCGGCACGGCCTGAAGGCCTGCTCACAAATTTTAGCCGCGGGACGCGACACACACAGCCTGCGCCGCGGCACGCGAGTCAGCAAGCCCTTTTGCCTGCGGGATTTTGGAGAGGATTTCATTTCGTCTCCTTTCTTCTTCCTTCTCTTCGTGGGTGATTGTTTGGGCGATTTTCGGGTGATTTTTGGGCGATTTAGGTATCTTCCATTTTAGAGATATCATCCTCCTCGAGTTCTTGGTGTTGATTAACAACATCTACTTGAGTTCTTCATCCTAAATCAAGGTAATATCTTAGAACCCTATTTTTGGGAAATTTGGGGGTTTTTGAGTTTTTAATCCGATTACTTCGGTATTGTTGATTAATCCATGATGTATATGATTAAATCTTGGTAGTATTCTTGTTTTCCCTATGAGTTCATGGTAAGTTTCGTTGTTTTTGTGAAATCGAGAGGGTTCGGGTACGATAGGTCCTCTCGTTGTTTTTGTACGAACTTATATGAATCATAGATGGGTTTTCGGGCGTATTCCATTTCTGTATTCATTTAGAGATGGTTGTGATTGAGTTCTTTGAATCGTTAGGTTCGGTTTCATCGGTTCCTAGCGTTCGTGCATGATTTCCTTTCCGTTCGTAGTGTCGTCATTTATTCAAGGCAAGTATTTTTGGAAACCTTTATGCTTAACATGAAATGGTGATGTATTTGTGTGTGCTTTGATCACCCCGGGAGGGTCCGATGGGGCCTCGAGGGAATCTAGTGGTTTAGCCCCGGATTCACGAGTTTGATTCGCTAGCCAGCTCAGGAGGGTCCTTAGAGGCCTCGAGTAGGATCATTGGTTTAGCCCCGGTCCTAGGCGATGCCTGTGCATGATTTGTTTTATGATATGGCCAGCTCGGTAGGGTCCTTAGAAGCTTCGAGTGGGAGCAGTGGTTTAGCCCCGGTCCTAGGCAAATTGATTATTGACAGTTTGTTTTCCGGAAAAGACATGTCTGATTTTGGTTTTTGAAATAAATTGGTGCATGTACTATGAAATGCGTAAGCGAATGCTTTGACTTGATTACTTGTACTAGCGTAATTGCTAAGCCCTTTGGGGACCCATCTTGGGGAAATTTTTTTTACGAATTTCAGGTTATGTTCAGCTGGACGAGCGGGTGCTGGGACATTATGAGGATGCTGGCCAGGGTCGTTGACATGTGCATTCGAGTCCCTTTATTTCCGTTGCCCTTTTCGATATGGTTTTTCTCCAAATTATAAACTTTTAGATTGTACTCGCGAGTACTTAGGCATTTTCACTCGGATTGTGGTTTGTATCATTGAAAGTTATTTATGTTTGTCGGTGATGCTTATTTTGCCAATTATACCGGGTGTGTTATGTAATTTTCGTCTTGATGATGTGTGTTTTCTCGCTAATCGAGACGGTTAGGCGAGTGGTAAATTCTTAATTAGCCTGGCGGGTTCCATGTAGGGGTCCACGATGCTGTAATATACTCCGAATATCTCGGGGGTGTTACAGAAAATGGTATCGGAGCACTAGGTTTATGGATAACTAGGCTTGTTGGTTATTTGGGTCTTGTTGTGTTTTGTTTTGCACATCATCACACTGCTACCATCATCTCAGTACTTCCAGTGCTCATAAGTTTTCCTTACTCGATTCCTTGTTTTCTCGTGCCGTATTTCCGTTTCTTGAACTGTAGCTGTTTTTCCTCTCATACTTATCATCGAGTTGCTTTTGCTACCTCTTAACACCAGTATGGATGCTTGAAGAGGCCGTGGTCATGGTCGTGGACGCGGCCGGGGACGTGGTGTAATATCCTCACCTTTACTACTATATTCTTCATTTAAATCGAGCATTGTCGCACCATATCTGTGTTTATTGTAATGAGTATATTCATGAATTTTGTTAAATGGAAATCTTTGCCGTTCATACTATAGTTGATTGTTATATGTTATTGGGAGAATTTTATTTTTACTTGTTGTTGCCCTTAGCGTGCGCTAGCTTGTTATCTTTATGTACGCTATGTACATAGCATTATGTATGTAACGGTCTTATGTTAACGTACGTAATGCGGTGTATCTATCAATAGCTCGTCTTTTGGTGGGTGGGATCGAGCATGGGTAGGTGGTCGGGAATTGATCGTGACAGCCTAGTCAACGGCCATTACGTACGTAATGACCCTGCCTTAGCGTACGTAATGTACAAGAGCCTTACGTACACCCATTTTGGCAACCTACGTAAGAACATGAGTATTTTGAGTTAGTAGCATCTGAGAATCTGTTACGTATGTAATACTCATAAGGTTACGTACGTAATGTTTGTAACTTATGTTAATATTTTAGCTATAGCGTACATAATGCTGAATTCGGGTTATAAAAGTATGGGTTGCCTTTCATTTCTGCACGACCTTTTTCCATCCTCCCTCTCTCAAAATCGATTCCCTGCCCCCTTAAATCATATTCTTGCCCTCCAATCTCGTATTAGAGCTACAACACTTAGATTACAGCTTGGTAACAAGAAGCTAGGAGTGTGTTCTTGGAAGATTTGGTGCTATTCTTCATCCCTTTCTTGAGGTTGGTTATCTTACTCTTGTTGTTTCATATGATTGTTGATGTTAGTAGTAGAATAATCTGGTAGATCATGATGAACATTGAAGTTACGTACAAATTTAGTTTGTAACATGATAATATTGTTAGAACCATTCCTTGAATGATTGATAAAGTTGTGGAATAACATGTTCAATATATAACCCTGAGGTAATCATGTTAAAATCAGGAGATTAGAGTTATGAATATGTTCTTAATTCCTAGTAGGATCCTATGATGTTATAGCCATATATTGGAGAAGGTTTAACAACTCATTGGGAAGAATTTGATTATGTCTTTAGAATTTCAAAAACCCTCAATGATATAATTATGTTTTGAACAAATATTTTAAGGGATGATAATGGATTATGAAGAACACAAGTATAACCTTTATATATTCAAGATAATCGGATGTGTTGATAACTCAAGAAGATGTTGATCACTACATTAATATGTTGATAGTGTTTTTAGGACGATTATAACAATTATGGGTGATAATGATGCGGTAGAATTAATAGCCGAATTCTATTACGTTGATCGTCTTGTATTAGGATGACATAAATTAGGATGATGTTCTTATTATGCTTAAAACTTAAAGTTATTATTTCATTTCTGGATTGGCTTAACGTAATCATTGGAAATATGATGAAGAATGTAAAGAAACATAAACTTTTAACATGTTCAATCTTAATCGGAAGTGTTGATGGATTGAGAGTGTGTTTAATCATCATAGTATTACATTTATAATGTTCTTGAATTCAAATGCTTGTCATTAATGTTAGAATATGTGGACGAATCTAATAAACTTGATATATGATAATTCATAATTGGAGCGTTAGAATGTTCAATAGGATAGTTGAACTATTCGAGTAAAATTACAAATATTGTTTCTATGAATTAATACCATTATCGTATTTAATGTGTTGTTGAATGAATTACGTTGCATTAAAGGTTGCTTGCTCAAGTGAGTATTGTTAGACGAAGATACCATTCGTTGTTCGTTCAAAGAAGGATTATTCATCTACGGAATTGAAGCAAGTTATCTTGCTTGGTTATAATGATGGTTGAATTCTTGTGATTATTATTTGTTTCGTGTATATGAAACGTTCTGTGAATCTATGATTCATGATGTGGTGATGTCTTTGATCGTGTTACCATTTGTGGCAGGATTGTATTCCCAAGCTTATCGCCCTTGTTACCGTTGGTCTCGTTGAGCCTTGTTGTCACTTCGGTGAGTTGTTCGATTCTTTGATAAAAGTGTAATTCATTGAGTTTCGTTGTCATGTTGCATCGTGACATATCTGGAGTCATATCTACGTGCCGATTGGTTATGTGTAGGATTTTAGCCGGGCACTAGATGGTCATGTGTGGATGTTTCCGTATTAGACCGTGCACATGAGACGTAGTTCGTGAGGCTAATTAGGTACATCGTCCCACGTATATTATGGATTCCGTATACGAGGTGGACATGTGCACGGACACATTTCTGGATCGGGCGTAATGTGACGTACGTCTTGAGCCATGTTGTTAGTCGTACGTATGATTGGACATATTCGACAGTTGGGACTGACTGTTTATATGCCTGAGGGGTATATTCAGTAGTCGGTTGTTTTCTTTGAGATCCGTATGTATATGAATTGTATAATGCCATGAGAATTATTATCATGTATACCTGACCCTGTGGTTTGGGCGAAATACTTGTATTTCAGGGCGAGGAAAGGGCAAGGCACATGAAGAGCACAATGGTGGCAGAGGGTTTTGAAGGATGCTAATTCGGGGGCCCCGAGTATTTTGATGTTCGGTTATGTCTTACTGTGATTTTCATTTTATCTTATTTCGGATAAATGTATTATAATTTGTAAGGTATTTTCCATCTTCATATGGTCTATACCGAATTTGGATCCTATGTATGGTTGCGTGAGTTGATATATGTATAATCTATACTGCACATCGGGGTTTGGATTAATATTGTGGTTCGGTACCACGTTGATGGGATGTTAAAGTTCACGTTGTGATATCGCCTGGTGGGTCCCGGCAGGGGTCCACAGCACTGTAATAGCCGCCGTTTTCGGGGTGTTGTACCCCACAAAGGGTTTCCAATTTGTAGGACCTATGAATAACTTTTTTCCAAAAAAAAGTAGTATAAAAATTATCAGATTAAAATTAGAGTGTGATTGGATTAGAAAATGAACTAAAATGTCATCTTTATTAACAGACTCAAGTTCAAAACCCTATTTAATACAAAATATTAACAAACTTAAAAATATTAGCTCATTTGATTAGAATTATTCAATTCAATATTGAATTTTCTGTTTGAACCGTGGTTAGAATTGTTATATACTCATATATTTATAATCTATGCCTTATTTTTTTAAGTGTCTAGTACTAATATTTTGAAGATTACATGAAAATAAATTCAAGCATTTTTTGTAGGGACACATTTAAGATCTCACACATGACCTCTAGTAATTCAGGACTGGATATTAAATAATCAAGTTCTTAAACCAATTCAAATACTGTCAAATAATAAATAACGAGTAGATAAAAAAAATACAAAAATGATAACGCACACCGCACACGCCACAGTCATACACAACTACACAAAATTGTAAAAAATATGAGTTGAGTGGACATTCAGATAGGTAAAGGGGGTCTTTTTTTTACAAAATATTGGTGGTGCACATGCACCACCATGCTTTACATACATCCGCCCATGCCCATATATTGGAGAAGGTTTAACAACTCATTGGGAAGAATTTGATGATGTCTTTAGAATTTCAAAAACCCTCAATGATATAATTATGTTTTGAACAAATCTTTTAAGGGATGATAATGGATTATGAAGAACACAAGTATAACCTTTATATATTCAAGATAATCGGGTGTGTTGATAACTCAAGAATGCATTGATCACTACATTAATATGTTGATAGAGTTTTTAGGACGATTATAACAATTATGGGTGATAATGATGTGGTAGAATTAATAGCCGAATTCTATTACGTTAATCCCCGTGTATTAGGATGACGTAAATTAGGATTATGTTCTTATTATGCTTAAAACTTAATGTTATTATTTCATTTCTGGATTGGCTTAACGTAATCATTGGAAAGATGATGAAGAATGTAATGAAACACAAACTTTTAACATGTTCAACGTTAATCGGAAGTGTTGATGGATTGAGAGTGTGTTTAATCATCATAGTATTACATTGATAATGTTCTTGACTTCAAATGCTTGTCATTAATGTTAGAATATGTGGACAAATCTAATAAACTTGATATATGATAATTCATATTTGGAGCGTTAGAATGTTCAATAGGATAGTTGAACTATTCGAGTAAAATTACAAATATTGTTTCTATGAATTAGTACCATTATCGTACGAATGTGTTGTTGAATGAATTACATTTCATTCAAGGTTGATTTTTCAAGTGAGTATTGTTAGACGAAGATACCGTTCGTTGTTCGTTCAGAGAAGGATTATTCATCTACAGAATTGAGGCAAGTTATCTTGCTTGGTTATAATGATGGTTGAATTCTTGTGATTATTATGCATTTCGTGCATATGAAACGTTCTGTGAATCTATGATTCATGATGTGGTGATGTCTTTGATCGTGTTACTGTTTGTGGCGGGATTGTTTCCCCAAGCTTATCGCCCTTGTTACCGTTAGTCTCGTTGAGCCTTGTTGTCACTTCGGTGAGTTGTTCGATTCTTTGATAATAGTGTAATTCGTTGAGTTTCATTGTCATGTTGCATCATGACATCTCTGGAGTCATATCTACGTGCCGATTGGTTATGTGTAGGAATTTTAGCCGGGCACTTGATGGTCATGCGTGGATGTTTCCGCATTAGACTGTGCACACGAGACGTAGTTCGTGAGGCTAATTAGGTACATCATCCCACGTATATTCTGGATTCCGTATATAGGGTGGACATGTGCACGGACACATTTCCGGATCGAGCGTACTGGGACGTCCATCTTGAGCCATGTTGTTAGTCGTACGTATGATTGGATATGTTCGACAATTGGGACTGACTGTTTATACGCCTGGGGGGTATATTCAGTAGTCGGTTGTTTCCTTTGAGATCCGTATGTATATGAATTATATAATGCCATTAGAATTATTATCATGTATAGCTGACCCTGTGGTTTGGGCGAAATACTTGTATTTCAGGGAGAGGAAAGGGCAAGGCATAGGAAGAGAACGATTGTGGCGGAGGGTTTTGAAGGATGCTAATTCGGGGGCCCCGAGTCTTTTGATGTTCGGTTATGTCTTACTATGATTTTCATTTTATTTTATTTCGGATAAATGTATTATAATTTGTAAGGTATTTTCCATCTTCATATGGTCTATACCGAATTTGGATCCTCTGTATGGTTGCGTGAGTTGATATATGTATAATTTATACTCCACATCGGGGTTTGGATTAATATTGTGGTTAGGTACCACGTTGATGGGATGTTAAAGTGCACGTTTTGATATCGCCTTGTAGGTCCCGGTAGGGGTCCACGTCACTGTAATAAGCTCCATTTTCGGGGTGTTGTACGTAGGGCAGCCGGTGAGGCCACCACGTCGCATTCTTCGGGAGCCGGCAGTACTGGTGACCGTCACAGCCATGCTACTACTGAAGATGGCGCCGATCTTGGAGTTGCAGCGCCTCAGTGATATTGACGATTTCAATCGGGAGTTGGGCTTCGTGAAGGCCCATGTTATAGAGGAGAGCGACAAAATTTTCCACTTTTCCAGATAGATGAAACCGAAGATTCGTGACCACATGTCTGGGCTTGTCTGCACCACCATAAAATATTATCAGAGTAGAGCTCTTGCGTATGATATGTCTGTGACGGCCAGTGAGGTGGCTCGTGAGAGCAAGAAGCAGAAGTCCGTCGGAAATTTTTCGGGCCACAAGGGTGGAGGTTCGCAGAAATCTCAGTCTACAAACATTCCTGCAGGCGGTTCGGCTCATTTTTCTGGAGGTTTTTGAGGTACTACCAGTGCCTCCGTTCGTGATATCAGATGCTTTAATTGTGGCAAGTTGGGCCATAAGAACCGGAAGTGTCTTCGTCCGCAGTTGACTTGTCATACTTGTGGTCAGTCGGTCCACAAGGCTTTCTTTTGTGAGTGGGTAGGGCAAATTCTCGGTGCCCAGACTTCTTTTCCAGGTCCTAGGGAGCCGAGTGTGAACCAGGGCTCGTTTGCTCCGCAGTCTCCGCCGAGTGCCAGTCGAGGGAGAGGTAGGGGTCAGCCCGCTAGAGGGGGAGCTTTCCATTGTCGGCTCCACCCATCCGCGTGTCTATGAGATGAGGAGGTTCGATGATCCAGCAGCTACCGTGGCCACAGGTACCGTTCATATTCAGTCCCATCCTGTCACTGTGCTTTTTGATTCGGGTGTTACGCATTCATTCATCTCTCTGGAGTGTGTACGCCGTTTGAGTCTTGACTGTTTGTCGCCTTGCAGAGCCTTTCATCGTTAAACTTCCTAGCGGTGATAGAATTGTTGGTGATCGAGAGGTCCGAGACTGTTCCGTGTTTATCTGTGAGAGGGCTTGGCTCTCAAATCTTATTGTTGTGGGTATTGAGGGTGAGGATTTTATTCTCGGGGATGATTGGCTCGAGCGGAATGGTGCGATCATGAACTACCGTACGAGAATCATCATCATTCTAGCCGAGGACGGCACCGAGCACTCTTTCGCAGGGCGAAAGAGAAACCAGAAGTTTGTAATTAATGCCTTGAAGGCGATGAGACTCCTGCGGAAGGGGTGTACTGGTTATTGGTGTTACGCCTTGAAGGCGGAGGATAGTGTAGTCGAGTTTTCATCGATCCCAGTCGTTAGTGTAACACCCCAAACTAGGCGGATATTACAGTGCCGTGGACCCCCAACTGGTACCCATCAGGCAAATGAAAATTTATGAATTAAATAATATAATTGTAGTACCGAACCACAATATATCATCAATCACTCCGATGAGGAGTTTCATTACAACACACCCAAGATAATATCGAATACATGTATACTTTATATGGAGATAAAATATACAACACTGAATGAAATGAATATCCAAATGGAAGTCTGCAGCGGAAATAAAATAAAGAAAACACGAGTGAATGAAAAGGACTGGGCCCCCCTACTAGTATCACTGGGACTCCTCGCCGTCAACGTTCTCTTCCCGTGCCTTAGCCTTGCCATGATCTGAAAACAACATCCCCCAACGGGGTCAGTTACACAGAACAACAATCCTCAAGAGTTGAATAAACACAAATCATGATATATCTTAATTATGAAATGATGCTGAAGAGAGGCATCATAGTACGCCCGTAATGGTATGTGCACGTGCACAAGACGAGTGTCCGGACACACCCGTCCTTGTACCTAATTAGTGTAATATCCGGGGGTAATTTTTTTTTCGTGTTACTGTTGAGTTGTACGTATTCATTTGGAATTGTACAAGTGTTGTTGTTTGGCCCGATACAATGTATATTGTATTAGAATATTTTGGGATCGAAATATTATTATTGGTCGTCGGTTTGGTTTCGTCGATTGGTTGTTTCTTGGCGAGTTTGGAATTTTGGCTAAGTTTATAGCCATAGCGTACGCTACCTGTGTAGCATTACATATGCTAATTTGTTGCGATTACGTACGTTACGTCCTGAGGTTTTCGTACGTAATACGTGGTCGGTGCTAGGAACCTTCCTCTTAGTCAACTTTCGACTGCTAGGGCCAAGATATCTTTGGGGGATTATTTATATATATATATATATAATATGTTATCATCATTTTGTCATTTCTCTCACTTCCTCACCATCCCTCACATTCTCACGTTATCTATATATATATATTATATATATATATATCTTCCCCCCTCACCTTTTTCATCTCTCTCGTCCCTTTCCTCTCTCTTTCTCATTCTCACTTTTTCTTTTTTTTTTCCTCTTTCTTTCTCCCTCTCGTCGTCTCTCTCTCCCGTCTTCTCTCCCTCGTTTTTTTTTTCCGGCGAGGTGGAGCTGAAGGATGGCAGCCGGCTCTTTCCGGCGACGGACTGGAGTTGACGACCGGAGTAGAGGACTGACATCTCCGGCGACGACCGGAGCTCGGCGGCGGCAGGCGGCTCGTGACTGGAGCAGCGACGGTCTGATCGGAATTTCCGGATCGAAAGGCGTTGCAAATCCGGTCGAGCTGTTCTGGCATTTTTCTTCTGGCGAGACGGAGCTCAGGCGTCCGGCATTCTTCATGGTTTCCGGCCATGGACGGAGCTGCTAGGAATATGCCCTCGAATGCCACTCAGGGGATGAGAGAGTAAGGGCATTATACTTGTAATTATGGAATAATTAATAAAAAGGCAATACGATTCATTCACTGTTTATTGTATTTCAATTGCATTCTTGACTTGGTAAACATTGAAGTGAAGTCCATGTAAATAAATCGAACATTCCATTCTCGTTATGGGATAAGAGAAAATGTACTGGAAGTGTTTAAAGTTTATTTACGTAAATTGTTCGCAAGTCAATAAACTTAAAATGGGCATTAAGTTTTAATATGACTTGTATAACTGATGCTAGGACGTGTGCACGTCTTGATAGCATAGTTATAAGTATATTGGTGGGGCCAGTATACTCGAACACGACTCATACTCGATTCAGTCACACGGTATTCACTCTCGGAGAGTCGATGACGAATCGAAAGGTTGTGATAGTATACGTGGACCTTTGACTTGAGGGTTCAGTAGAAGATGTGCCTATGACGTTTAGTTTGTCATTAGAGTAGTTAGACTCATTTGCTTAATTGTTGAGTCGACCTCAAGTGCGGACTATACGGGCGGTAGCGATCTTTACCGTACGCCAAGAAAGGATTCTATCTCTGTTAGTGAGCGGGCGAATGTCCTATACGGTTAATGGCAAATAAGATCATAAGTCTTTGGCAGCATTACGATATAGTCGTATTAGATACACTATTAATCGTCGGTTTTGATTTGCATTAACACATGTATAGAGTTTAGTCAACGATGAGTTTGACTTTACCGTGACCCGAAGACTTGACCGGACATCGATGAAGGGTCTATACGTATATAGTATTCACGACATAATGGTTACGAATGATCCTTCATTCGTTCTCGATCGGGGTTTACAAGTGCGGCCCGCTAGTGGCTAAGTCCGCCCGCACTCATTGGTTCCTCCCAATGCCGGTGAGACGGACCTACGAGTCGCGCATCGAGCGTTGACGGATAAATGTGAATTTATTATCTCTCTATTAATATTAGATATTGGATATCTAATTATGATTTATTGGATAAATCAAATATCGGTCTTATGAATTTAAATTAAGTTACCGGGTAATTAATTTAATTCATAAATTATATTTCTTAGAGAAATATATATTTGTATTTGATATAATTAATTAATTAGATTAATTAATTAATATAAATACATTGATGATTAAAAGGAGTGTATTTAGCGGAGTCGTTTGACGAACGTCCGGTACACGAGCCGAGTGGCTCGGCTCGTTTTCTAGGAAACTTCCTTGTGGCCACCCACTCCTCATGGCATGGCATGATCTTGCATGTGTGTGGAAACTCACTTAGAGTTGAGATTCCCACATAATTGTGAATGATAGTTGTAAAGGAATAATTATTCCTTTATAATATATATATCATTACATTATATATGAGATGAGATGAGATAACAAAAAAAATAATTCATACTCATTCATTGAGCTGCCATCCGTGAGAGTTTTTAGTGAGGAGAGAGAGAAAAATTTTCCTTCTTCATTTTGTTCATCTTTGAGGTGAAAAGAAGTAAGAAAAATTAAGAGAGAAAAAATTCCTACAACACTTCCTAGCCGTGTTCTTCATAGAACGGAGTATTGTAGATTTTTCCGGCAACTTCGACGTGTGAAGTAGAGGCTTCGAATTTTCGGTGCTTGGAACGAAGGGATTTCGTGTTCGGGACGGGATCGTGATCATCGGCTACACTTTACGAAGATTTATTTCAGAGGCTTCAAGGGTATGAATCTTTATCTTCGTATTTATTTTTCGTATATACGTTACTTGATCGATCCTGTTTGGGATTCGTTTTTATTTCCGCTGCGTATTTCGTTTTATTTTCGGAATCCCAACAGTGGTATCGGAGAGAGGTCAATGATATCGTATATACGATTATTTGTGCATTTTGAATGCTTTTGGATGATGATTATGATTTAGAATCATATTTGGAATAATTTTAGATTTTAAATTGTTCGTTGTAGCATCACGTTTTTGGAAACGGGCCGAAAAACGAAGAAACGGGGCTGCTGGTAGTGGTGCCGGCAGCACTGCCTGGGCTGCCTGCCCAGGCTGCCGAGCGTGCTCGGCCATGACTCGGCCAGGAGCTGAGAGTGCTCGGCCAGGGGGCCGATCATGATCGGCCAGTCTGCCGAGCAGTGGCTCGGCCAGGCAGCCCTCGGGTTTTTGGCCCGATTTTGAATCGGGCCGCGGGCTGGGCCTAAATCGGATTGTCCGGGACTCCGTTTTAAGTTTATATTTCGTTTTAATTATTTCCCAAAATTTAAATTGGATTTTATTTTGACTAAATTAATATTTGGAATATTTTGAGTTAAGGAAATAAATTAAACGAGAATATTATTTTTGGCGGATTACTTGAGCGAATTAAAATGATGATTATTAGTATTAATTTGATTAATATCATTAAAATTGAATAGATTAATTTTATATTGATTGGATTAATATATTAATTGATTATTTAATTTTAATGCCACTTTATATTAATTGGATTAATATAGTAGAAATTGAATAGATTAATTTATATTAAAATTAATTGTTTAATTTCGTTGCCATTACATGTTGTATGGAATCCTTATGTGATGGTGATATAGCTCGTGGACTTAGTTTTTGATTTGTTCGATTCGATTGGGTTGTAAAGGCCGTTTTGAGCCAATTTATTTTTACTAGAAATTTTGTATAGGATGCATTTTTTCAATGATGTAAGTATTATTTTGGGTATGACGAAGACCGAAGACAACCGACCGAGAAGACGAAGAATCGAAGATCGTATTTTTTTATTTATTGGGTCATTCGCTTGGCCCAAGATTTAGGAATTAGGTCCATGAGCTATATGTTGGTAGTAACTAGGTTACTATTTTACATTTTCATTTTGAATGATTGACAAACATACAAACGCGCGTATAATTGAATTAATGTGCAAAGTGTAACATTAATCGCGAAATTCTCCCGACTACAAGCAGACTAAGTTTGAAAAAGGTTACGAGGTTTCCTACCCTCCATCAAACTCGTAGAAAATTGATACCCGAGCCGGTGTGCTATGCTTCCGAGTTATCGGGTAGTACATTTGGTAGATGTTGAAAAATTCTTGAGTGCATTAGATGCCTTCGGTTGGTGATAAATTTCGCCCTAGAAACCCGATAGGTTGCCGGTGAGATTCAATAGTCAAACCGATAGACGTTGATGGTCAACAACTTAGATAGTCCGGATTGCCAAGAAACCGATAGGTTGAGGGCATGAAGACTAGGGGTAAAAGAAGATCAAATCATCCGTCGGATGGGTTGGTGTTAGACACCACTTTACGTAAATTAATTGGCAAGAAACCCGATAGGTTGCGTCTGTTAAAATTTGTAAAGAACTTGATCACCACTAAGAAGTCGATCTAACCATGATTTCCTGATTATAACATGGGAGTGTATAATTCCGATAAAATTAGTGGGAGCCGAGACAAGAATTATACAAGCCCTTAAGTTCTATACTCGGTCATAATTAAACAAGTCACTAATTTAATCTTGTCTAAATCTTTGCGAAACGAAATTGAATCTCTCTAAAATGGCTAAAACCCACTTGCAATACTACTTGAAAAGAATCTCCTAAGCGGCCCTAACTTTGTTGGTAGTTGCGGAATCGATGATTGTACTCGGTATGGAGTTCGGGATACGTCTTGAGGCGGACATTCCACCGACTCCAATCCGGACTAGGGGTAATCAGGAAGACATTGACGTCCATGAAAAATGGGTCAAGGATGATGTGCTAGTTCGTGGTTTTATGATGGGCTCAATGACTAATGAGCTGCAGAGAGCGCACGAGAAAATGACTTCTGCTAGGCAGATTCTCGCACACTTGACCGAACTTTATGGAGAGCACGGTGATCGCTAGATATGAGATATCAAAGCAGTTGTTCAGTGCTAGGATGAAAGAAGGGGAGAAAGTGGGAGACCACGTCCTTAAGATGATCTCTATGATTGAGAGGCTCGAGGTGCTCAACTTTAATATGGATTTATCCCTTCAAATTGATCTCATCCTTCAATCTCTACCTGACTCTTTCACGCAGTTTGTAATGAATTTCAACTGTAATGAAATTACATGCACATTAGCTGGGCTAATGAATAAAGCCGGTGACACGGTCTAACATGAAGACTAAACGAGAGAGGTGCTCTTGTGATTTCTTCTGGGCCTAAGAGGTCCAAGAACAAGAAGAAAAAGACATACGAGCAGTACAAACCCAAGAAAGGGGTGCAAAAAGGAAAGGGCAAGGCCCGAAAGGTTCAAAAGGTAGGCGGTCCAAAACCTACGGACAAATGCCTTGAATGCGGTGAGTCAGCCTTTGGCGAAGGACTTGTCCCAAGATTAATGGCGCATCAGTGCACGGAACTTTTTGTTTTTGAAACTAATTGTTCCGCTCAGATATTCTCGCTTCATGGATTCGATTCAGTGCCACTTCTCACATTTGTACTATGAATCGGGATCTGGGCAGTAGAAAACTTGAAGTCGGGAAATAATGATCACCGTTGGAAGCGGACAAAGTGTCGAGGCAACCGATATTGGATCAATCCTTCGGGTTTAGAATCGGTTTTATTTTGACATTAGATGAAGTACTTGTTTTGCCCAAGGGGCATAAAAACATTGTATCCATTCCAGTCTTGGACCGAAAGGATTTTGTTTCTTCATTGGCAATGGCGGTTGTAAAATTTATTTTCGAAATAAATTGGTTGGAACAGCTACATTGTTGAATGGTTTATATCATCTGAACATGCAAACTAAAACAGCAGTGAACACTATAACTAGGAAACGTGGTAGGCAAGATACTAATCAAGCTCTTAAATGGCACCTTAGACTTGGTCATGTTGGTCAGACCAAGGTTCAGAAAATGGAGAAAGATGGACTTTTAAGTCCATTGGGTGTAGAACCCTATCCAACTTGTGAATCTTGCCTTAGAGGCAAAATGACTAAGTTCCCCTTCACAGGGACTTTTGAAAGGGCTGCCGATAAACTTGGATTGGTGCATACCGATGTTTGTTGTGCTTTAGAAGTAGCCCGAGACGGATATCAATATTTCATAACGTTCACAGATGATCATACTAGGTATGGGATTGTGTACTTAATGAAACATAAATCTGAAGCCTTTGCTAAATTCAAAGAATTTAAGGCCCTAGTTGAAAAACAAACTGGATGTCATATCAAAGCACTTCGGTCGGACCGAGGTGGCGAATATATGAGCACTCAGTTTGATGAGTTCCTTAAGAAACATGGAATAGTTTCACAATTCACGCCTCCAGGAACCCCACAGTTAAATGGTGTTTCAGAAAGGAGAAATCGGACTTTGTTGGACATGGTTCGCTCCATGTTAAATTACACTGATTTACCTATTTACCTGTGTGGGTTTGACTTACTAACCGATTCCTATATCATAAATAGATGTCCTTCTAAATCTGTTCATATCACTCCATGAGATGTGGAAGGGTAAGAAACCCAGCCTTAATCACATTAGGATCTGGGGATGTCCAGCCTATGTCAAAAAGGCTAAGGTGGACAAACTGGAAGCGAGGTCCATAAAAGGACGTTTCATAGGATACCCAGAGGACTCGATGGGTTATCTATTCTACATGCCAGAAGACCATAGGGTCGTTGTGGCATTACAAGCGCACTTCCTTGAGGATGAATTCATTCAGGAAGGTGGCTCGGGTAGAAATATCTCTTTGGAAGAGCATAATGAAACTCCTAAGGAGACATCTGATCAGGGATCAAGAACCGAACCTATTGTAACACAACCTCCACTTCGAAGGTATGATAGGGTATCTCACTTACCTGAGAGGTATGGCTATATACATGTCGAGGAACTGGGTCTCCACGACACACCTGATAGCAGTGAAAACGACCCTGTCACCTATGACCAAGCGATAGTGGATGTAGACTGGACTCTAGTAGATCTTCCAACTGGCATGAGGACTATTGGAAATAAATGGATCTATAAGAGAAAGACTGATGGGGATGGCAAGGTTGATGCCTATAAGGCCAGGCTTGTGGCAAAGGGTTATACCCAAAGGGAAGGAATCGATTATCATGATACCTTCTCGCCCGTAGCTATGATAAAGTCGATTCGCATGATGCTTGCCATTGCTGCCTATTATGATTATGAAATATGGCAAATGGATGTCAAAACAGCTTTTCTAAATGGATACCTCGAGGAGGAAATCTATATGGAACAGCCTAAAGGTTTTGTGTCCAAAGCTAATATTCATAAAGTGTGTAAGCCGTGAGCCATTTATGGTCCGAAGCAAGCTTCTGAGTTGGAACCTTCGATTTGGCCAAGCGATTAAGGACTTTGACTTGAGCGAAATGAGGAGGAACCGTGTGTTTACAAAAGATCGTGGGAGCAACATTGCGTTCTTAGTGCTATATGTAGATGATATTCTACTTATAGGAAATAACATAGCAATGCTCAAGACCGTGAAAGCTTGGCTTTCTAAAACGTTCTCCATGAAAGACTTGGGAGAAGCTTCCTATATTCTAGGGATCCGTCTTTACAGAGATAGACCGCGAAGAATGATAGGACTTTCCCAAGCCCTTTATATCGATAAAATCCCGAGAAGATTCAAGATGGATGAATCTAAGAGAGGGTTCCTTCCCATGCGACATGGAATTCATCTCACCACGAAAATGTGTCCTCAAAGTGAGGAAGACAAGAGAGAGATGAGTAAGGTACCCTATGCCTCGGCAGTGGGTAGCCTCATGTACGCTATGTTGTGTACGAGACCGAGACTTAGCCTACGCCGTGAGTAAGGAAAGTCGATTTCAAGCAAACCCGGGAAGGGAACATTGGACTGCCGTAAAGAACATTCTTAAGTACTTAAGAAGAACTAGAGATTTAGTTCTTACTTATGGTGGTGGAGAACTGAAGGTGATTGGATTCACCGATTCTGATTTTCAAGGAGACAATGACGACTCTAAGTCGACATATGGGTATTTATTTACTCTCAATGGAGGAGCAGTATCTTGGAGAAGCTCCAAGCAAACCGCTACTGCAGATTCCACCTGCCAAGCAGAGTATCAAGCTGCCTCAGAGGCTAGCAAAGAAGCATTTTGGATGCAGAAGTTTATACAAGAACTTCAAGTGGTGCCTAACGCGGAGTTGCCTATATCACTATTCTGTGATAATGATGGAGCTGTCGCCCAAGCCAAGGAGCCGAGGGCTCACCACAACACCAAGCATATAGAGAGAAAGTACCACATCGTTCGAGAGATGGTGGAAAAAGGATATGTTTCATTGGAAAGAGTAGACTCATAAGACAATGTCTCTGACCGCCGACTAAGCCATTATCTCAGCCGTCTTAGAAAGACATCTCAAGAGCATGGGTATTGGATACCATGATGTGTGGCATTGAGTGCAAGTGGGAGATTGCTAGGAATATGCCCTCGAATGCCACTCGGGGATGAGAGAGTAAGGGCATTATACTTGTAATTATGGAATAATTAATAAAAAGGCAATACGATTCATTCACTGTTTATTGTATTTCAATTGCATTCTTGACTTGGTAAACATTGAAGTGAAGTCCATGTAAATAAATCGAACATTCCATTCTCGTTATGGGATAAGAGAAAATGTAATGGAAGTGTTTAAAGTTTATTTACGTAAATTGTTCGCAAGTCAATAAACTTAAAATGGGCATTAAGTTTTAATATGACTTGTATAACTGATGCTAGGACGTGTGCACGTCTTGATAGCATAGTTATAAGTATATTGGTGGGGCCAGTATACTCGAACACGACTCATACTCGATTCTGTCACACGGTATTCACTCTCGGAGAGTCGATGACGAATCGAAAGGTTGTGATAGTATACGTGGACCTTTGACTTGAGGGTTCAGTAGAAGATGTGCCTGTGACGTTTAGTTTGTCATTAGAGTAGTTAGACTCATTTGCTTAATTGCTGAGTCGACCTCGAAGTGCGGACTATACGGGCAGGTAGCAGTCTTTACTGTACGCCAAGAAAGGATTCTATCTCCTGTTAGTGAGCAGGCGAATGTCCTATACGGTTAATGGCAAATAAGATCATAAGTCTTTGGCCAAAGCATTCTGATATAGTCGTATTAGATACACTATTAATCAGTCGGTTTTGATTTGCATTAACACATGTATAGAGTTTAGTCAACAGTAGGGTTTGACTTTACCGTGACCCGAAGACTTGACCGGGACATCTGATGAAGGGTCTATACGTATATAGTATTCACGACATAATGGTTCTGGAATGATCCCTTCATTCGTTCTCAGTCGGGGTTTACAGTGCGGCCCGCTAGGCTGGCTAAGTGCTGCCCGCACTCATTGGTTCCTCCCAATGCCGGCTGAGACGGACCTACGGAGTCGCGCATCAGGAGCGTTGACGGATAAATGTGAATTTATTATCTCTCTATTAATATTAGATATTGGATATCTAATTATGATTTATTGGATAAATCAAATATCGGTCTTATGAATTTAAATTAAGTTACCGGTAATTAATTTAATTCATAAATTATATTTCTTAGAGAAATATATATTTGTATTTGATATAATTAATTAATTAGATTAATTAATTAATATAAATACATTGATGATTAAAAGGAGTGTATTTAACGGAGTCGTTTGTGACGTCCGTACACGAGCCGAGTGGCTCGGCTCGTTTTCTAGAAACTTCCTTGTGGCCACCCACTCCTCATGGCATGGCATGATCTTGCATGTGTGTGGAAACTCACTTAGAGTTGAGATTCCCACATAATTGTGAATGATAGTTGTAAAGGAATAATTATTCCTTTATAATATATATATCATTACATTATATATGAGATGAGATGAGATAACAAAAAAATAATTCATACTCATTCATTGAGCTGCCATCCGTGAGAGTTTTTAGTGAGGAGAGAGAGAAAAATTTTCCTTCTTCATTTTGTTCATCTTTGAGGTGAAAAGAAGTAAGAAAAATTAAGAGAGAAAAAATTCCTACAACACTTCCTAGCCGTGTTCTTCATAGAACGGAGTATTGTAGATTTTTCCGGGCAACTTCCGACGCGTGTGAAGTAGAGGCTTCGAATTTTCGGTGCTTGGAACGAAGGGATTTCGTGTTCGGGACGGGATCGTGATCATCGGCTACACTTTACGAAGATTTATTTCAGAGGCTTCAAGGGTATGAATCTTTATCTTCGTATTTATTTTTCGTATATACGTTACTTGATCGATCCTGTTTGGGATTCGTTTTTATTTCCGCTGCGTATTTCGTTTTATTTTCGGAATCCCAACAGGAGCTCCATTGATTCCGGCGACCGGAGGTGGTTTTTGTCCGGAACGGACGGCGGGTCGGAGGTTTGACATACTTCCAGCGAGGAGTTGCAGGCGGAGATGGTGAAAACCGGCCATGGACGGAAACGAACCGGAGTTGGACGAAGTCCGGCGGGTCAATTTTTCCGGCGGCCGAATTCCAGCATGGGAGTTTTTTTTTCGGACCTGGCCGATCGGCTCTGGTAAGCCTGTGTGAGTTTTTTTTTTCAGTTATATATATATATATATATATATATATGTATTATATATATATGTGTGTATACGGATAAATACGAGTATAGTATGTGTTCGTGTTGGAATCAGAATTATCTATTGTGGTGTTTTCGGTCGATATCGTGTTATCAAATGAATTGTATTTCATTCAAGGTTGTTCGAGTGCTTGTGATTGTCGGAGGACGCTGTTGATCGATTCGTGGTAGGACGTTGATCGTGGAAGGACTTTCTCGCCTTCGGTTTGAGGCAAGTTTTATACTTGTACTGGTCAATGAGATTAATGTTATCATGTATGTGTATGAATGTGTGTATCATTTCGAGACTTGGTCTCTTTATGATTTTATTGACATCAAGGGATTGTTTGATACAATACCCTTCGGCAAATTATGCCAAATATTATTGTTGTTCGTAAATGGCCGATTTAAGGCATTGCGATACTTGTTGGTAATATATTTGTCGATAGCCGGTTCGCGGTATCGACATATCGATTGTTATTGTTGATTGATGTTCCTTTGAGATATTGTTGTTGATAGCCGGTTCGCGGCATCGACGTATCGATTGTTGTTATTGATTGATGTTCCATCAAGATATTTTTGTGAATCGTCGTTATTGATATCAATGTTTTTCTATTGATGTCGTTTAGGCCGATTGAAGGCATTGACGTATTTGATTATCATCTTCGTTATCGGTAACCGATTAAAGGTGCCGAGACATTCGTTGTATAATTATTATCGATTGTCCGCTCTAAAGGTAATCGATATATTGAATTGGGATTATCAAAGATAATTTCCATCCGTTGTCAAAGAGATAATTCCCATCCGTTGTATAATTGTTATCGATTGGCCGTTCTACGGTAATCGAAGTATTGAATTGGGACTGTCGAGGATAGTTACCATCCGTTGAATTATTATTGTCGTGTTGACCGATTCAAGGCAGCACACTATTATTCTTGTGAACTCGGTAATTTTGTGATCGTTGAAGGTTGAGGATTTCCCGAACTGTTGTGTTGTGATCGTTGCTCGTGTTAATCGGTCCTTAGGGATTTTGATCCCAGGATGGTTGTTTTGAATACTGTTGGTCGTGTCGATCTTTCATTACTCGTGTGTCATCGTTCACTTGGTGAGTCGTATGGTCTGTATTGGATGTGTTATCCTTTGAGTTTCATTGTCATGTTGTATCGTGACATATCCGGAATCATATCTGCGTTCCGATTGGTTATTGTGTAGGATTTTTAGCCAGGCACATATATAGTCATGCGTGGATATTATTTCGCATTGGACTGTGCACACGAGACGTAGTTTCGTGAGGCTAAGTAGGTACATTGTCCCACGTATATTCTGGATTCCGTATACGGGGCGGACATGTGCACGGACACATTTCCGGATCGGGCGTACTGTGATGTCCATCTTTGAGCCGTACAACTTTGATCGTCCATAGTATTGGATGAGTTCGACGTTTTGTGATTGAGCGTTCATACGCCAGAGGGGTATGTTCGACAGTCAGGTTTGTTTCTTTGAGATCTGTATTGTGATGATTTACAGCTCCGGCTGTTCGGCTTTCAGGCCATCGTGATATTTTGGCAGCTTCGGCTGAGGGCTTTCAGGCCATTGTGATGTAACGGTATTTTCGTTTGAGCCTTTGGGCATTGTGATTCTTATTTATTTCAGCGTTGGTTTGGTTTACCTTCGGGTAATGTATTGTTGTGTTCTATATTGATGATTCGCCGTTGGGCACTTATGTTCTAACCTATTGAGCAGGTATTGATCGTTTGCCATGGGCATAGTATTCCACGAATGCTCGATTCTTACTTTGGTTTGTGAGCATCTCGTACTACCATTGTTGTACTATTTTTTCTGCCTTTGGATGGATATCATGTTGTGCATGTATTTGAAATTCATTATTCTGGATGACTGACCCCGTGGGGGCGGAACATGTTTTCATGTTTTAGGTGCTTGCGAGGAGAGAGTTGAGACACAGGGGCATGACGATGGCGACGAGGCATTCGAGCGATACTAGTTCGAGATATTTTGGTGTTCATATTGGTCAGACAATTGGAGTACTACATTTTTGTTCAGTCGTTGTCGTTTTGTATTATCCGAGCAAGGCTCGTGGATGTTGTTGTATTTTTATTTTGGCCATGTAGGCCCATTCTTGTCGTTGAAATTCCATATCGGAATAGTATGTCGGACGTCATAGTAGGGTCTGTGATTTCCTATTTTGGTCAGTTTGTTGTATTTTAGTCATGTTCTTTGGTGGATCACGATGTGGGGTCCACGGCATGTAATAACTTGATGGGATTTGGGGTGTTACGAGAAGATGGTATCGAGAGAATGGGTTGTGAGATACCGGCTTGTGTGTTATGTGGCTCTACCAAGGTGGTAGTAGCGGGTCAGTTATGACAATGCTGACAATCGGGTTTTGTGAGTCGTGATAGTTGGGACGATCGTATGAGTCATTCTTTCATCGAGTCGTCGTCAGTGAAGACTAGTATCGCAAGACCTCGAAGCTTCGTATGACCTGTGTAAGGACTCTATTCTCTTTTATGTGCATACATTCATTATGTCATTGATTAAACATGTTTTGTTGACACTTGTATGTGACGATCGGGTGCGATTGATTTATGATTATTTGCTTTGGAGTGTGTGGGCTCTGTATCGGCTATGATTAGCGCGATCGATGTGATCATTTATCTGTTGAGTATGTATACTCGTGTTTGGCGTTGTCCTAGCATTATGGCCGTTGAGGCGTATTTGAGATTTGATCATGATCGAACGTTATTCTTTCAGTCTGGAAAGAGGACGTGACAGAGGGGGTAGAGGCCGCAGAGTGGGCCAAAACCCAAAACCTCGTACCAATACTTTGGTGGCTGGCGAATCATTTTCGGAGTCGTGCTCGATAACCCATCGATCGTGATTGTGCTTGGATCGAGTTCAAGACTCTCATGTTAGAGAGGTATTATCCGGCTCCACTTCGTGAAGCCAAGTTGTCGGAGGTTTTGAACCCCGAATCCGTCGAGGACGAGGGTGTTATTGTTATTGCTAAGAAGTTTCAAGGACTTCTTTAGTTTACTTCATCTGTTATCCGTACCGAGGCGGATAAGATCAAGTATTTTAACAAGAGGTTGATCCCGCGGTTGAGAATGCAGTTGTTTAATCACAATTGTAGTTCACTTGGCGAATTCATCGAGAAGGCTCTTGGAGCAGAGCTTTCGATCAAGGAGCTTACTCAGAAGGATCCTTCAGTTTATTCTGGTGAGAGGACTAGGATGCCGATTCGTTCAGAGGGACATCGAGCTCCGACGTCCAAGAGGTCATTTCCTAGTCGGCTTCGTACTGGGAAAGCATTTTCTTCTCAGGCGACGAGTTCGACTGTTATTTGTTTTAATTGTGATTCAGCGGGGCATGTTAGTACTCGATGTACGGTTCTAGCTATTATTTATTTTCTGTGTGGGAGGCAGGGACACCTTCAGAATACTGCAGGAGTTCTAATGCCAGTAGATCTCGAGAGAGCTCACGGGCCTCGAGAGATTTTGTCACTTCAGTCCGTACTTCATCCAAGGGGTCATATCGGGCTTCGGGAGCCAGAGGTATGGACACCCGAGGGGGAGTAGCGAGTTCAGATTTGGGTCTTCCTCGAGTCGATGAGATCGAGGAGCTCGATGATCTGGAGGATGTTGATTCCGGGTACATTTGAGATGTAGCCTTGATTTGTATTTTCCTTGTCTCTCGGATTGATGTTTGACTTGGTCTGTATTTTAGTATTGTGGTTGCGAACCATTTATGATTGATCTATCTTGTAATGATTGTATCTGAGAATCTTGACACTTGAGTCATTTGATGTGATTTTCTTTCCTTTTGGTCCTGTACCCGAGATTTTTGTGCTGATCTGGGTAATTGTTCATTGTGATTCAAGACGTCATGTCGTGAGGACTTGGGCGTGCGTTCGATATAGTCCCGAGGACTATGTCTGTGTTGTTATTATCTTTTGTAGTGCGAGTCCGTGTTTGCATGGGCGTCCAATGCTGACGAGAACGGGGAAGTGTACACCGATGGTTGTAGGCATGTACAATGAGCGGCTCCCTCGGGATGTGTACGCCGGTGTTACTAGTCATGCGGTTAGTACGACTTCCTGGCTGGTCTCTAGCAAGAGAATCATGATTCGGCTAATCTCGCACTTGGTTGAGTATCTTTATCACTTGATTTTTTTCGCCTTATTCAGGCAGAGGAGACGTGGGGACCCGTGGGGTCGGTCCAGTTGCTCAAGCGGAATTGCTCGTATTGAGGAGTATTCCTGGAGATGTTGTTTTCTTATCCTGATGGATAGTCCGTGCCCCGACTTGTGCACCCTGAGCTTCGGAGACGAAACTCTTTTTAAGGGGGGGAGTATGTAATATCCGGGGGTAATTTTTTTTTCGTGTTACTGTTGAGTTGTACGTATTCATTTGGAATTATACAAGTGTTGTTGTTTGGTCCGATACAATGTATATTGTATTAGAATATTTCGGGATCGAAATATTTTTACTGGTCGTCGGTTTGGTTTCGTCGATTGGTTGTTGCTTGGCGAGTTTGGAATTTTGGCTAAGTTTATAGCCATAGCGTACGCTACCTGTGTAGCATTACATAGGCTAATTTGTTGCGATTACGTACGTTACGTCCTGAGGTTTTCGTACGTAATGCGTGGTCGGTGGTAGAAACCTTCCTCGTAGTCAACTTTCGACTGGTAGGGCCAAGATGTCTTTGTGGGATTATATATATATATATATAATATGTTATCATCATTTTGTCATTTCTCTCAGTTCCTCACCATCCCTCACATTCTCACGTTATATATATATATATATATTATATATATATATCTTCCCCCCTCACCTTTGTCATCTATCTCGTCCCTTTCCTCTCTCTTTCTCATTCTCACTTTCTCTTTTTTTTTTCCTCTTTCTTTCTCCCTCTCGTCGTCTCTCTCTCCCATCTTATCTCCCTCGTTTTTTTTTCGGCGAGGTGGAGTCGAGATGGCGGCCGCTCTTCCGGACGGATCGGAGTTGGACGCACGAGTAGAGGATCGACATCTCCGGCGACGCCGGAGCTCGCAGCGGCGGCGGCTCGTGGATCGAGCAGGCAGTCTGATCGGAATTTCTGGATCGAAAGGCGTTGCAAATCCGGTCGAGCTGTTCCAGCATTTTTTTTCTGGCGAGACGGAGCTCAGGCGTCCGGCGTTCTTCATGGTTTCCGGCCATGGACGGAGCTCCATTGATTCCGGCGACCGGAGATGGTTTTTGTCCGGAACGGACGGCGGGTCGGAGGTTTGACATACTTCCAGCGAGGAGTTGTAGGCGGAGATGGTGAAAACCGGCCATGGACGGAAACAGACCGGAGTTGGACGAAGTCCGGCGGGTCAATTTTTCCGACGGCCGAATTCCAGCATGGGAGTTTTTTTTTCGGACCTGGCCGATCAGCTCTGGTAAGCATGTGTGGGTTTTTTTTTTCAGTTATATATATATATATAAATATATATTTATTGTGTGTGTAGTGTGTGGTGTAAATATATATATATATATATATATATGTATATATATATAACGTGCTGTTTGTGTGGTGTGTGTTGTATATATATATATATATATATATATATATATATATATATATATATATATATATATATATATATATATATATATATATATATATATATATATAAGTGTGTGCATGTGCAGTATATATATATATATTGTGTAGTGAGTGTGTGTTAGTAATGTGTGTACCGTATGTATATTATATATATATATATGTATTATATATATATATGTGTGTGTATACGGATAAATACGATTATAGTATGTGTTCGTGTTGGAATCGGAATTATCTATTGTTGTGTTTTCGGTCGATATCGTGTTATCGAATGAATTGTATTTCATTCAAGGTTGTTCGAGTGCTTGTGATTGTCGGAGGACGCTGTTGATCGATTCGTGGTAGGACGTTGATCGTGGAAGGACTTTCTCGCCTTCGGTTTGAGGCAAGTTTTATACTTGTACTGGTCAATGAGATTAATGTTCTCATGTATGTGTATGAATGTGTGTATCATTTCGAGACTTGGTCTCTTTATGATTTTATTGACATCAAGGGATTGTTTGATACAATACCCTTCGACAAATTATGCCAAATATTATTGTTGTTCGTAAATGGCCGATTTAAGGCATTGCGATACTTGTTGGTAATATATTTGTCAATAGCCGGTTCGCGGTATCGACATATCGATTGTTATTGTTGATTGATGTTCCTTTGAGATATTGTTGTTGATAGCCGGTTCGCGGCATCGACGTATCGATTGTTGTTATTGATTGATGTTCCATAAAGATATTTTTGTGAATCGTCGTTATTGATATCAGTGTATTTCTATTGATGTCGTTTTGGCCGATTGAAGGCATTGACGTATTCGATTATCATCTTCGTTATCGGTAACCGATTAAAGGTGCCGAGACATCCGTTGTATAATTATTATCGATTGTCCGCTCTAAAGGTAATCGATATATTGAATTGGGATTATCAAAGATAATTCCCATCCGTTGTCAAAGAGATAATTCCCATCCGTTGTATAATTGTTATCGATTGGCCGTTCTACGGTAATCGAAGTATTGAATTGGGAATGTCGAGGATAGTTCCCATCCGTTGAATTATTATTGTCGTGTTGACCGATTCAAGGCAGCACACTATTATTCTTGTGAACTCGGTAATTTTGTGATCGTTGAAGGTTGAGGATTTCCCGAACTGTTGTGTTGTGATCGTTGCTCGTGTTAATCGGTCCTTAGGGATTTTGATCCCAGGATGGTTGTTTTGAATACTGTTGGTCGTGTCGATCTTTCATTACTCATGTGTCATCGTTCACTTGGTGAGTCGTATGGTCTGTATTGGATGTGTTATCCTTTGAGTTTCGTTGTCATGTTGTATCGTGACATATCCGGAATCATATCTACGTTCCGATTGGTTATTGTGTAAGATTTTTAGCCAGGCACATATATAGTCATGCGTGGATATTATTCCGCATTGGACTGTGCACACGAGACGTAGTTTCGTGAGGCTAAGTAGGTACATTGTCCCATGTATATTCTGGATTCCGTATACGGGGCGGACATGTGCACGGACACATTTCCGGATTGGGCGTACTGTGATGTCCATCTTTGAGCCGTACAACTTTGATCGTCCATAGTATTGGATGAGTTCGACGTTTTGTGATTGAGCGTTCATACGCCAGAGGGCTATGTTCGACAGTCAGGTTTGTTTCTTTGAGATCTGTATTGTGATGATTTACAGCTTCGGGTTGTTCGGCTTTCAGGCCATCGTGATATTTTGGCAGCTTCGGCTGAGGGCTTTCAGGCCATTGTGATGTAACGGTATTTCCGTTTGAGCCTTCGGGCATTGTGATTCTTATTTATTTCAGCGTTGGTTTGGTTTACCTTCGGGTAATGTATTGTTGTGTTCTATATTGATGATTCGCCGTTGGGCACTTATGTTCTAATCTATTGAACAGGTATTGATCGTATGCCATGGGCATAGTATTCCAAGAATGCTCGATTCTTACTTTGGTTTGTGAGCATCTCGTACTACCATTGTTGTACTGTTTATTCTGCCTTTGGATGCATATCATGTTGTGCATGTATTTGATATTCATTATTCTGGATGACTGACCCCGTGGGGGCGGAACATGTTTTCATGTTTTAGGTGCTTGCGAGGAGAGAGTTGAGACACAGGGGCATGACGATGGCGACGAGGCATTCGAGCGATACTAGTCCGAGATATTTTGGTGTTCATGTTGGTCAGACAGTTGGAGTACTCCATTTTTGTTCAGTCGTTGTCGTTTTGTATTATCCGAGCAAGGCTCGTGGATGTTGTTGTATTTTTATTTTGGCCATGCAGGCCCATTCTTGTCGCTGAAATTCCATATCGGAATAGTATGTCGGACGTCATAGTAGGGTCTGTGATTTCCCATTTTGGTAAGTTTGTTGTATTTTAGTCGTGTTCGCCTGGTGGATCACCTGATGTGGGGTCCACGGCACTGTAATAACCCAATGGTATTTGGGGGTGTTACAATTAGTCTCACGGAGGTACATTACCATGTGCACAGTCCAATGTGTCGGTGAACCCAACACATGACCATAACGTGCCCGACTAAAAATTATACACATCCCCACCCGGCCACGCAATATGAACCCAGAAGGTCATATGAGCAAGAAATGACCATGAAGAGTAATAATGAATAACAATCCGACAAAGTCAAGAATGACTCACCGAGATGAAATGATAGTGAAACGAATGATAGCTCAATGAAATGATTGGAACCGTCGTTCCTTGTGAATGAAGTGATTAATTGACAATTACAAGTCCCAATGTGATTAATACATTATGAATGAATTATGATTATGAATGAACAACAACAAAAGGAATGAATATCCTTTTAACCGGGTAAGAATTAACTTACTCAATCGGTGAAGAATGTCCTTCCTCGAACAACGTCCAAAAACGGATGTCGGTCGCTCGAACAACCTTGAATGACAATTACCAACAAACGCTCAATATACATATCAAGCACAATTATAACCGACTCAAACGTCGATACAACAATATCCAAACTCATTGAGGCATTCTAGCGAACACTTAGCAAACACACATCCTTTGATAATATCCAATCCCGAATATATCGAAACCAACTCCAAAATGAGTATTTCAAACCAACAAAACAACTTCAATGATATCAATAATCCATAGGAATCCACAATTCGAGTTGACGACAGCATCTAAATCGAAACCCCCAAAAATATCAAACTCAACCCCAAAGTGTTCTTGAATCCACCTCAAACAATTCACGAAATCCGAATATATGCTATTAAATCCATAGGAATACATTTATCCAGGGTAGATAATCCATATCTAACATAATCCAACAACAATCCAAGCTTACATGAAGAAATCGGAAGGAAAACACTTGAACTCCGAATTTCTAGATTCAAGAAATCATTACCTTGATTTGATGTGAAAGAGATGATGAAATGATGATTACTCCAGATTATAAGCTGGATGATGATGATAGATGATTTCACCTCTAAGAACACTCTTCAAATCGCCCGAAAATGAAATGAGAAATGAAAATGACGAAGAAAGGGCTGAACTGTCCTATTTATAGAAATCCCAGTTCAGCGCGCGCTAGCTCTAGTTCTTAGCGTGCGCTAACGGGTGGTTTGGGTAGTCCAGTACCCACTGTCCAAAAACGGTAGCGTGCGCTATGTGCCTTTTGTAGCATGCGCTATGGCTGCACACTTAGCGTGCGCTAACCCCAATATGTTAGCGTGCGCTAATGAATTATCTGATGCCCAGTACTGGAGTCCAGAACCTTCTGTCCTCTGATATGATCGCGGTAGCACACACTACACACAAGATTCAGTGTGCGCTACTGACCCCGATTAGCGTACGCTAATATCCACTGGTAGCGTACACTAGGAATTAATCCAATGCAGTCCAGTAGCCACTGGACTCTGCCTGATTCGTCCTTAGCGCGCGCTACACCGACTGCGTAACATGTGCTACTCCGACCTACTAGCGCGCGCTACTTACCATTCGTAGCGTGCGCTACTTACAACCCAACTGCAGTCCAGTGCCTTATGGACTGCCTGCTTGAAACATACTAGCGTGCGCTAGTGTTGAGAGGTAGCGTGCGCTACCCGTACTCAATTAGCATATGCTAAAGAGAGTACGTAGCGTGCGCTACTCCTCACACACAGCACACTACAAAGATGACAATGATGATATGCTCGGCTCGACTATCCAACCGGGTTGAATGATGAATAAAACTGATACGTGATACCAATATACTCTGAACGGTGAATACAATGATTGAATATGAGTGACAAATGATCAATAATGAGTGAAAATTACAGAATGATAAGTAATGAATGATAATGACTGAATTACAACCGGGTATTACAGTTAGTGAGTTCCCTGATGTCTTTCCTGACGAGTTACCGGGGTTACCATCGGACCGTGAGGTCAAGTTCGCTATAGAGTTAGAGCCGAGTGCGGCTCCAATTTTGAAGGCACCGTATCGCATGGCACCTTAAGAGATGGCTGAGTTGAAGAAGCAGTTGAGTGAGCTTCTTGAGTCGGGATATATTCGACCCAGCGCTTCCCCGTGGGGCGAACCGGTTCTGTTTGTGCAGAAGAAGGATGGTTCACTACGTTTGTGTATCGACTATCGCAAGCTAAACAAGGTGACCATCAAGAACAAGTATCCCTTGCCGAGGATTGATGACTTGTTCGATCATTTGCAGGGATCTGCAGTATTCTCGAAGATCAACTTGAGATCGAGGTACTATCAGCTTCGGGTGAAGGAGTCTGATGTTCCGAAAACAGCCTTTCAGACGAGATACGGACATTACGAGTTTGTGGTTATGCCCTTCGGGTTAACTAACGCACCGACAATGTTCATGCAGTTGATGAACAAGGTCCTTATCGAGTATTTGGATAAGTGCGTCGTCGTCTTCATTGACGATATCCTTATTTATTCAAGGAACGAGGAGGAGCATGCCATTCATCTGCGTGTGGTGTTAGACATTTTGAGGACCGAGCGACTCTATGCGAAGTTCTCGAAATGTGAGTTCTGGCTGAAGGAAGTGATGTTTTTGGGTCACGTGATTTCAGCCGAGGGGGTCCGTGTGGATCCACAGAAGATTGAGGTAGTGTTGGATTGGGCACCGCCCAAGAACGTGAAGGAGGTCCGTGGTTTCTTGGGTTTGGCTGGTTGCTACTGTAGGTTCGTCGAGGGGTTCTCGAAACTAGCTCGGACACTTACACAGTTGCTCAAAAAATCCGAGAAGTTCGTGTGGAATGATGAGAGGCAGTCGAGTTTTGAGGAGCTGAAGAGGCGTTTGACTTCAGCCCCGATTTTAGCGTTGCCGTGTGGCAACGAAGGTTTTTCCGTTTATAGTGATACTTCGGGTCAGGGTCTTGGGTGCGTGTTGATGCAGCACGACAATACTATTGCGCTTGCATCGACACAGTTGAGACTGTGTGAGCTTAACTACCCTACTCACGATTTGGAGTTAGCGACAGTTGTTTTTGCACTAAAGATTTGGCGTCACTATCTTTTTGGTTCTACATGTCAGATTTTTAACGATCATAAAAGTCTGAAGTACATATTTACTCATTGGGAGTTGAATATGAGGCAAAAGAGGTGGTTAGAGTTGATTAAGGATTATGATCTCGAAATCCTTTATCATCCAGGCAAGGCGAACGTTGTGGCCGATGCTTTGAGTCGGAAACCGGTTGCGTTGCGGACGCTTGAGATCCTTACGTATCAATCTGAGCTTCAGTGAGTTTTGATCAGGTTAGGTGTTGAGATTTTGTTGCCGGGAGCTGTCGGGCAACTTTGTGCTCTAGAGATTTCGTCATCTCTGATCGACGCAATTAAACTGAAGCAGTCAGAGGATCCGATGATTACTCAAATTTGAGAGAATGTTCTTAAGGGAAAGTCTCCTGGGTTTTTGATTCATGAAGATGGTGTGTTGAGATTCCAGAGTCGGCTGTGTGTACCGAACGACTCGGAATTGAGGCAGCATATTTTGCGTGGGGCCCATGCTACGCCTTACTCCGTTCATCCTGGTTCGAGTAAGATGTACAAGGACCTAAGGAGGAACTTTTGGTGGAATGATATGAAGGAGGAGGTCGCACAGTTTGTAGCGAGATGTTTGAGTTGTCAGTAGGTCAAAATCGAGCATCAGCGACCGGCTGGATTATTGCAGTCGCTTCCCGTTCCGGAATGGAAATGGCAAGATATTTCAATGGGCTTCGTCACGAGTTTTCCGAGGTTGAGATCGGGCATGAATATGGTTTGGGTGATTGTGGACCGTCTGACCAAGTCGGCACATTTTCTGGGCATCAAGGATACTTGAGGTCCGGAGAAGTTGGCTTTTATGTTTATTGCGCAGATTGTGAGGCTTCACGATACTCCGAACTATATTGTTTCGGATCGGGATGGCCGTTTAGTATCGCACTTTTGGTAGGCGGTACATAAGGCTTTGGGTACTCATTTTCGTCTGAGTACCTCTTTTCATCCTGAGTCAGATGCATAGTTGGAACGCACTATCCAGACGTTCGAGGATATGTTGTGTGCTTGTGCTCTCGACTGGAGCAGTGACTGGGAGGAGCATTTTACAGTGATCGAATTCACGTACAACAATAGTTGGCACGCGTGAATTTGAATTGCACCATATGAGGCGCTTTATGGGCGGCGATGTCGATCGATTTGTTGGAAATAGGCGTTCGATTTGGTCAGGACCGAGCCGGGTATCGTTTTAGTGACGAGGCGGAAGGTGGAATTGATTCGGGAGAGGATGTTGACTGCTCAGAGCCGACAGAAGTCATATGTTGACGTCCGTCGTCGACCTTTAGAATTCGAGGTGGGAGTCCACATTTTGCTGAAGGTGTCCCCGACGAGGGGAATTTTCCGCTTCGGGAAGAAGGGAAAGTTGAGCCCGAGATTTATTGGGCCCTTTGAGATTCTCGAGAGAGTCGGGGAGTTGGCATATTGTTTGGCGTTACCTCTGGCCTTGAGTTACATTCATAGCATTTTCCATGTTTCCCAACTGATGGAATACGTTCCGGATCCTAGTCACGTCATCGACTATGGTGATATTGATGTCGCCAAGGATATTAGCTTCGAGGAGTGCCCTTTGAAGATTTTGGAGCACCGTGAGAAGCGACTGAGGCATAAGACCATTCCTTTGGTCAATGTGCAGTGGTCGAGGCATGGTGTCGAGGAGGCAAGTTGAGAAACCGAGGATAGCATGCGTGCTAGGTACCCCGAGTTGTTTGTTTCTTAAGTTTCGGGACGAAACTTGTTTTTAGAGGGGGAGAATGTAATATCCGTATTTTTCTTTTTCCGGTATTTTTATTTTTGGTGTATTGTTCGTTTTTAGCAACTCGCTTGTAACCGTATTGATATTTCGAGAATATTTAATATTGGACTTTTTGTCATCCGAGCTTGTTTCAGACTTGTTTTACTTAATCCCGTGTTTATTGCCTTTCTGTCGTTGTTTCATTCAATTCTCGTAATCGTTGTTCGGAACCGCTGCCTCGGGATTGCCGCAGATCCATCTCATGTTGTTATGCATGGTGTGAACTTTCGTGTGTTGTTTCGATCATGTATCGTGTGTTTCAGATGTTTTGGACCGTTTTGTAATATTCCAAAGTTTTGGGTTCTATTTCGTTTCTTTCTCTTTCCGGTCGGTATGTTACCGTCGTATTAGGACCGACTATTTTGATTTGAAATCATGAAACGAGGAGTCATGGTCGTTCATCCAGGCCTTTGAATGGTTGGGACTATACGTCGTTCTAGTATATTATGTTCGTGGGTCGTTTTTCGTCACTTTTTGGGCACGAACAAACAGTGCGCCATGCAGATAAGGATTGTGCGCGCGCACGCCCTTCCAAGAGACAGCCGGGCGTGGTCAGATTACGCGCGCGGCATGGCTCAAGGCCTCGCCACAAATTTTAGCTACGGGCCGCGGCACACACGGCTGCGCAAGACGTGAGTCACCACTTTTGTTCATGGGATTTTGGAGAGAATTTCATTTCCTCTCCTTTCTTCTTCCTTCTCTCCGTGGGCCATTGTTTGGGAGATTTTCGGGCGATTGGGCATCTTCCATCTTATATATATCATCCTCCTCTAGTTCTTGGTGTGTATTAACAACATCTACTCGAGTTCTTCATCCTAAATCAAGGTAATATCCTAGAACCCTATTTTTGGGAAATTTGGGGTTTTTTGAGTTTTCGTCCGACTTGTTCCATATTGTTGATTAATCCATGATGTATATGATTAATCTTGGTAGTATTCTTGTTTTCCCTACGAGTTCATGGTAAGTTTCATTGTTTTTTGTGAAATCGAGAGGGTTCGGGTACGACCGGTCCTCGTCGTTGTTCTTGTACGAACTTATATGAATCGTAGGTGGGTTTTCGGGTGTATTCCATTTCCGTATACGTTTAGAGGCGGTTGTGATTGTGTTCTTCGAATTGTTAGGTTCGGTTTCATCGGTTCCTAGCGGTCGTGCTTGATTTCCTTTCCGTTCGTAGCGTCGTCATTTATTCAAGGCAAGTATTTTTGGAAAACTCTATGCTTAACATGAAATAGTGATGTATTGTGTGTGCTTTGCTCACCTCGAGAGGGTCCGACGGGGCCTCGAGAGAATCCAGTGGTTTAGCCCCAGATTCACGAGTTTGATTCGCTAGCCAACTCGGGAGAGTCCTTAGAGGCCTTGAGTGGGATCAGTGGTTTAACCCCGGTCCTAGGCAATGCCTGTGCGTGATTTATTTTATGATATGGCCAGATCGGGAGGGTCCGTAGAGGCCTCGAATGGGACTAGTGGTTTATCCCCGGTCCTAGGCAAATTGATTATTGACTGTTTATTTTCCGAAAAAGACATGTCTGGTTTTGGTTTTTGAAATGAATTGGTGCATGTACTATGAAATGTGTAAGCGAATGGTTTGCCTTGATTACTTGTACTAGCGTAATTTCTAACCCCTTTGGGGGCCCGTCTTCGGGAAATTCTTTTTACGAATTTCAGGTTATGTTCAGCCGGACGAGCGGGCGCTGGGACAGTACGAATTTCAGGTTATGTTCTTTTTACTTGGTTTGGTTTGGT
Organism: Orobanche coerulescens; assembly: GCA_033398695.1. NCBI lineage: Eukaryota > Viridiplantae > Streptophyta > Magnoliopsida > Lamiales > Orobanchaceae > Orobanche > Orobanche coerulescens. The sequence continues at coordinate 60,369,480 of CM065809.1, read as the reverse complement.
TTGGTTTATAGATTGTACTCACGAGTACTTAGGCATTTTCACTCGGATTTTGGTTTGTATCATTGAAAGTTATTTATGTTTGTCGGTGATGCTTATTTCGCCGGTTATACCGGGTGTGTTATGTAATTTTCGTCTTGATGATGTGTGTTTTCTCGCTAATCGAGGTGGTTAGACGAGTGGTAAATTCTTAATTAGCCTGGTGGATTCTATGTAGGGGTCCACGGTGCTGTAATATACTCCGAATATCTTGGGGGTGATACAAAGATAAGATTACATACAGTATCAGTAAGCAGAACAATGTCTATTATACCAACAACTTCAGTCACACCTTGGTTAACCATCATGACTTTGCCAAAGGTACCACCAGTATAAGATGCAAATATATCACAATATGATGAAATGTGATGATATGCATTCGAATCTACGATCTAATTTATTTGATGACATGGCATACTCATAAGAGCATTATCACATACCATGATGATATCTCCACCAGATGCAAATGTTGTAATGTCTTGCTGTGTATTTTTATTATTTTTATGTTTTTACTCTCTTTTGTTCTTTCTACAGTCCCTCTCATATTTGTTTGGACCACCACAATAATGGCATTTGAAGTCTTTTCTGGGTTTAGACTTTCCCTGGATTTTCTCTTGTATATTTAGAGATTTTATTTTGACTTCTCCCTTGATCAATATCTTCAGCAATCATCGCCTTTGTCTAGCGAGAGTGAACTTGCTCCTTTCTTCTGGATTCCTAATTAGGAAGACTATCTTTGACCATCAAAGATGTTAGTGCTTCATCTGGAGTCGAGTTGCTGATTGACACCACAAGAGTGTCCCAACATTCCAACAATAAATTCAGTAGCAATAAAACTACACCTTCATTATTAATGGAAATCTTCATATTGATGGATTGATTGATAGGACCTTGATATGTATTTAAGTGCTCTATGACGTTAGCACCCCCGTATATTGTAATCAAACAATTCTTCTGATAATATGAACTTTGTTTAACGTACTTTTTCTCTCAAACATAGCTTCAGTTCTCTTCCAAAGAACATCATCTTTTTCCTCATTAGAAAATAATGGAAAATATTGTGTTTAATGAAGCACCGGATGTAAACAATAAATTTTCTGTGCATGATTTCCATTCAATATCACTCTTATCTTTTGGTTTGACATCATCACCATATAAGGATAAATAGAGGTCCTTACAGTAAAGAAGATTAAACGTGCTTGGTTTCCAAATTGAGTAATTTGATCCGTTCAATTTGAACATACCGTCAAGAAACGACGAGTTCCTCTTCTTTAATCCGACTTCTCAACCAAATGGTCCTGATATCACTTGTCGGAAAAAAAATACACTGTTTTTCTGAAACCTGCACATCGGAATTAGGACAAATATTTTCTTGTTAACTGGATTTAAAAATGAGATAATGAAATAAATAGGACATAAGAATTTACGTGTGAAACCCAAATTGGAAAAAATTACGGTGGACCTTACTCTAGAAAACTTCCACTGTGACTGTAGTAGGCTTACAAAGTTCTCTCTAAATAGAAGATGGTAGGGACTATGATTTTCCCTTATTGTTTAATTTAATGTATTTTAATCATATTCGCCTGGTGAATCTCCTGGCGTGGGGTCCACGGCACTGTAATAACCCAATAGGTTTTGGGGGTGTTACAGAAGATGGTATCAGAGAACATTGGGTTGTGAGATACCCTGATATGTGAGTTATGTGGCTCTACCGACGCGGTAGTAGTGGGACCGCTGTGTTATGACACCCAGCTGGGCCGGGTTTTGTGAGTCGTAATATTACTACGACTGCACGAGTCATTCATTCATCGAGTCGTCGTCAGTGAAGACTAGTATCGCGAGACCTCGAAGCTTCGTATGACCTGTGTAAGGACTCGATTCTCTTTATGTTCATACATTCATCATGTCATTAATTATTCATGCCTTGTTGAAACTTATATGTGATATTAGTGTTATGATTGATTCATAACTAATTGTTTTGGAGCACGTGTGACTTGTGTAAGCGTTAAGGATCAACTGATTCATCAGTTAATAATCCTCAATCATTAATTTGATCTTGTCGATCATGTTAATTCATTCATCACTCAGTTAACCTTATTGTTCAATTAATTCACTCATCACTCAGTTAATCTCATCGTTCAGTTAATTCATTCATCACTCAATCAATCTCATTGATCAGTTAATTCATTCATCACTCAGTCAATCTCATTGTTCAGTTAATTCATTCATCACTCAGTCAATCTCATTGTTCAGTTAATTCATTAATCGCTCAGTTAATTCATTCATCACTCAGTCAATCTCATTGTTCAGATAATTCATTAATAATCCAGTCCATCTCACAGTTCAATTGTTGATCTTATGGATCGAATTTTCAACCTTGTTAACTTGTTCAAGGTAATGATTTCAGGAATTTCATCAGATAATCATGTTACCTCACTTGATCTTTCATGTGATATTATCATATTCTGGCGTCATGTTGACGATCATTTTATTACATTATTAATGCATTCATTGTGTTAGAGCGTGTATGCTCATTGTTATCATTCAGTAACGTAATCATAATGCGATGTTCATGCGAGATCTATAATTATCATGTGGCTTTCCTGCTTCAGTATGGATAGAGCTGTCAGATGACGCATGGGAAGAGGCCGCGATGCGGGCCGGAACCCGGGACCTCGTGCGAGTACCCGTGCGAACGCGAGGGATAGCATTAATTCATCAAATAGCAAGGCTACTCATTCATCAGTAGATAATCATTCACTGTCAGGGAGTCGTACCCTAGAGCCATCTCACTCGGAAGGTGTTCGGGTTGACCCATTCATATTTATGCAGGGCATGATGGCCCAGATGACTCAGATGACGCGGATGGTGGAGACCATGTAGACCTCGATGGTTCGTGGTCCACCGCAACAAGGATTCCAGGTGCCGTTTCATGGACAGACTGGAGGAGTGAATCAGATTGTTGGCGATATCTCTCGTCAGAGGCCGCCTACTTTTGAGGGTTCGTCGGAACTAGCTGATATTGTTCATTGGCTTGAGCATTTTGATAAACTCTTCGACATGGTTCAGTGTCCGGAAGAGAGTAAAGTGGCAGTAGCGGCTTATTACTTGATTAAGGGTGCTTATTCGTGGTGGATTTCTGTGAAACCCGCCGATCGTGATTGTGGTTAGAGTGAGTTCAAGACCCTCATGTTAGAGAGGTATTATCCGGATCCACTTCGTGAAGCCAAGTTGTCAGAGGTTTTGAACCCCGAATCCGTCGAGGACGAGGGTGTTATTGTCATTGCTGAGAAGTTTCAGGGACTATTTCGGCTTGTTGCTTCGCTTATCCGTCTTGAGGCGGATAAGATCAAATATTTTAGGAAGAGGCTAAATCCGCAGTTGAGGATGCAGTTGTTCAATCACAATTTTAATTCACTTAGTGAATTCATCGGGAAGGCTCTTGGATCACAGCTTTTGATAGAGGAGCTTACTCAGAAGCATCCTTCAGTTTCTTCGGGTGAGAGGACTAGAATGCCGGCTCGTTCAGAGGAACATCGGGCTCCGACGTCCAAGAGGTCATTTTCTAGTCGTCTTCGTACGGAGGGAGCATCCTCTTCTAAGGCAACGAGTTCGACCGTTGTTTGCTTTAACTGTGATGTAATAGGACATCGCAGTACCCGGTGCTCGATGCAGGCCGTTATTTGTTTCCTGTGTGGGAGACATGGACACCTTCAGAAATACTGCATGAGTTCTAGTGCCGGTAGATCTCGAGAGAGCTCAAGGGCCTCGAGGGACTTTGTTACTCCAGCTCGTGCTTCATTCAAGAGGTCCTATCAGGCTTCGAGAGCCCGAGGTAATGTAACACCCCAAACTAGGCGGATATTACAGTGCCGTGGACCCCCGACTGGGACCCACCAGGCGAATGAAAACTGATGAATTAAATAATTTAATTGTAGTACCGAACCATATTATATTACCAAATACTCCGATGAGGAGCTTAAGTACAATACACCAGGACAATACAGAATACTAGTATATTTTATGTGAAGATAAAATACACCACCCTGAATAAATAAACATCTCAAACGGAATTTGTAGCGGAAAATACAAATGAAGAGAAATAAGAATGACTGAAATGACTGAATGACTGGGGGCCCCTACTAGTATCACTGGGACTCCTCGCCGTCAACATGCTCTTCCCGTGCCTTTGCCTTGCCGTGACCTTAAAACAAAATTCCCCAACGGGGTCAGTTACACAGAACAACAATCCCCAAGGGTTGAAAATACACAATCATAATATATCTGAAGTTATGAAATATCCTAAGTTATGAATTACGCTGAAGAGGAGTATCATAGTACGCCCGTAATGTTCTGTGCAAGTGTACAAGACGAATGACCGGACACACCCGTCCTTGTACCTAATTAGTCTCACGGAGGTAAGCGTTACCGTGTGCACGGTCCAATGTATCAGTGAACCCAATACATGACCATCGTGTGCCCGACTAAAAATTCCACACAACCACACCCGACCATGCAATATTAACCCAGAAGGTCATATGAACGAGAATGACCACAATGAATATCAATGAATAATAATTCGACAAGGCCAAGAATGACTCACCGAGATGAAAATAATAGTGACGTGATTGATAACTCAATGACATGATTGGAACCGTCGTTCCTCGTGAATAAAGTGATTATTAGACAATTACAAGTCTCAATATGGTTAATACAATGATGAATCAGTATGATTATGAATGAACAACAACAAAAGGAATGAATATCCTTTTAACCGAGTAACAACAACAACACCGGTGACAATTATCCTTCCACGAACAACGTCCTAATTGAGATATCGGTCGCTCAAACAACCTTGAATAACACAATTACCAACAATTCGTTCGACATACGAATCAAACACGAAAATAACGAACTCAAAACGTCGATACGACCAAACCAAGTTCAATGGGGCATTATATCGAACACTTTGTGGCCAAACTTCGATTGCTTACAACCAAACCTCAGTAATACCAATATCAAATCCCCAAGAAGTGTTTCCAACCAACAAAACATCTTCCATACGATCAATAATCCAATATGAATATCCAAATTCGTGATTTCAACAACAATAATCGAAAACCCCCAAATCCAATTCAATATTCAAAGTGTTCTTGAATAATCCTTCAATAATCCAATGAATAATCAAACATATCCATAATCATGGGTATATCACTTCATACAACATGATCTTAACATCCAAAACATCATATCTCAATACAAAATCGAAATCCAAGATGTTGAAAAAAATTACCTCTTGAAGATCCAAGCACTTTGATCCGAAGAATACGCGTTAGATCGACTATCCCGGCTTCACGATCGAAAGGAGATGAAGAAAATCAAACACTCAAGTGATAGATGATGGGAAGTCTCCCCCCTCAAGCCCTCTCTCTCGTATGGTTGAAGAAAAGGGAAAAAAATGAGTTGATCTCGCTGAAAAAATGCAATTATAGTGCTGACTGCACTGTGTGTCGCTGCCCGGCCGAAGTGTGCCGCGGCACAGGGCCAAAACTGCCCCCAATGATCGGCAGCTTGCCGCGGCCCGGACGAATGTGCCGCGGCAGTGTCTCTGCAGTGTGTCGCGGCCCCGTCGGCATGAGCTGCGGCCCACGGTACAGACGGGTTGGCCGATAAGTTGCAACATGAGTGTGCCGCGGCCCGGACGAGTGTGCCGCGATAGTGACTCGGCAGTGTGCCACGGCCCCGCCGGCATGAGCCGTGGCCCACGATACAGACGGGTTGGCTGATAGGTTGCAACATGAGTGTGCCGCGGCCCGGACGAGTGTGCGGCGGCAGTGACTCGGCAGTGTGCCGCGGCCCTGCCGGCATGAGCCGCGACCCACAGTACAGGCTGCTCGGCCAAAACTGGGAAATGTGTGTGCCGCGGCCCACACCCCCCTCGGGTCCTAAAATGATGAAAAATGATCCGGGAAGAGAATAAAAGCAATAGGAATCAATATTTGGGAAACAATAACACGAAATGGAAGTACGGAAACCCCAAAATGGTGGTTCCAAGCCATGATTACAAGGGTTCGCCCAACAAAACACAATTTGAACAATGTGGAGATTAGAAATGACATGAACTCCAACGTCAACATCGACTAATGAATCAATTATAACAATCAAGATAATACTCTTGTCTCCATTCCTGAGTAAGGTTGAAACAATGAACAATATCGATACACAACTCGAAGTTATTCCGAATGGTGAACACGGATGAATGATTATAACAAGTGAAAAATTAGATAGTGACAATTACCGAATTAAATTACTGAATGATAATGACTGAATTACAACCGGGTATTACATACACCCCCCCTTAAAAGAGTTTCGTCCCCAAAACTCAGGGTCAAACAACTCGGGATAACTCTCCCGCATACTATCCTAGGTTTTCTAAGTAGCCTCTTCGACTCCGTGTCTAGACCACTGAATTTTAACCAAAGGAATCGCCTTATTCCTCAACTGTTTGATTCGCCGCTCTAAAACTCGTATGGGACGCTCTTCATATGAATGATCATCTGCGATCTCGATTTCGTCGAACTGAAGTATGTGACTTGGGTCGGCAACATACTTCCGTAGCTAAGAGACGTGAAACACATTATGAATTCGGCTCAATGCCGGAGGTAAAGCCAATCGATAAGTTAGCTCGCCTACTCGTTCCAAAATCTCAAATGGTCCAATAAATCTTGGACTCAACTTCCCCCATTTTCCGAAACAGAAAATACCTCGACTCGGGGACACTTTGACCAAAACGTGGTCACCCGTCTCGAACTCTAGTGGTCGATGACGATTGTCTGCATAAGATTTCTGTCGACTTTGAGCGGTCAACAAACGACTCCTGATCAAAGCTACCTTCTCACGGGCGGCTATAAGCATATCGGGCTCGGTGCCAATGGATTCTGATAAGTTATCCCAACACAAAGGAGATCGACAACGACGACCGTACAAGGCCTCGTAAGGTGCCATCTTAATCGAAGTATGCCAACTATTATTATACGTGAACTCGATCAATGGTAGTTGGGATTCCCAATCGTCTTTACAATCGAGGACGCATGCCCTCAACATGTCCTCTAATGTCTGAATACTCCTCTCTGATTGCCCGTCGGACTGAGGATGAAAATCGGTACTGAGATTAAGCTGAGTTCCCATAGCACGATGAACTGATTTCCAAAAATGAGACACGAATCGCCCGTCACGATCAGAAACGATACTCTTAGGAGTACCGTGCAATCTCACTATTTCTTTGATGAACAACTGGGCAAGTCTCTCGGGACCCCAAGTATCCTTAATCTCAGGAAAATGAGCTGACTTAGTTAGACGATCCACAATTACCCAGATCACATTCATGCCACGATGACTCGTCGGCAAACTCATGATGAAATCCATAGAAATGTCTTTCCACTTCCACTCTGGAATAAGGAGAGGTTTCAGCATACCCGCTGGTCGCTGATGTTCAATCTTGACTTGTTGACAGGTTAAGCATCTCGAAACAAATTCTGCGACCTCTCGCTTCATATTACTCCACCAGTAATTTTGTTTCAAGTCTTTGTACATCGTGCTAGACCCCAGATGAACAGAATTAGGGGTAGCATGAGCTTCTCTCAAAATCGATTTTTTCAACTTGTCATTCGCCGGTACGCACAACCGATTCTTAAATCTCAAAAGTCCATCCTCGTGGACCACGAATCCAGGGGCTTTCCCCTGAGCCACATCCTCACGGATGTGCAACAATGATGGGTCTGAACCCTGATTCTCTCTGATTGCCTCCTCAAGTGGCGATGAAATCTCTAACATGCAAAGTTGCCCTTGTACTTGCCGGACCTCGATCTCGGTCTAAGGAATTCCGCCAAGCTCCTTCGAATCATTAAACGAGCAAGCATCTGCTCCTGAACGGACTTACGACTCAAGGCGTCGGCGACAACGTTCGCCTTGTCCGGGTGGTAAAGGATCTCGATATCATAATCTTTGATTAATTCCAACCACCGTCTCTGTCGCATATTTAACTCCTTCTGAGTAAATATATACTTCAAACTCTTATGATCGGTGAAAACCTGACAGGTGACGCCATAAAGGTAATGACGCCAAATGTTCAAAGCAAACACTATGGTTGCTAGCTCCAGGTCGTGGGTCGGATAATTAACCTCGTAAGGTCTCAATTGCCGTGAAGCATAAGCAATAACCTTCCCATTCTGCATGAGTACACATCCGAGACCCTGCCCGGATGCATCACTATAAACCACAAATCCTTCTGTCCCTTGCGGCAAGGAAAGTACAGGTGCTGAAATTAACCGGCTCTTGAGTTCCTCAAAACTCCGTTGACACGCGTCGGACCACTGTATTTCTTATCCTTTCGCAAAAGTTTCGTCATTGGTTGAGCGATTTTAAAAATCCTTCCACAAACCGCCGATAATAACCGGCTAATCCGAGAAAGCGTCAGATTTCCTTAACATTCTTCGGAGGTAACCAATCTTGGATAGCCTCCGTCTTCTGAGGATCAACACGCACTCCATCTGATGAAATTACATGCCCGAGAAAAGTCACTTCGGCCATCCAGAACTCACATTTGGAAAACTTTCCATAAAGTTGCTCTCGTCTTAACACGTCGAGAACCTGATGAAGATGAACCTCGTGTTCCTCTCGATCACGAGAATAAATCAAAATGTCATCGATGAAGATAATAACAAACTGATCCAAAAAGTCGATGAAAACCCGATTCATTAACTCCATGAATACCATAGGGGCATTAGTTAGCCCGAACGGCATAACTACGAAATCATAATGACCATAGCGTGTACGAAACGCTGTCTTTGCGATATCTGACTCTCGAATTCGTAACTGATGATATCCAGATCTTAGGTCGATCTTGGAAAATATTGAAGCTCCCTGAAGTAGATCTAAGAGATCATCAATATGGGGTAAGGGATACTTATTCTTGACTGTCACTCTGTTCAACTCCCGATAATCAATACATAAACGAAATGAACCATCCTTCTTCTTGACAAACAACACTGGTGCTCCCCATGGGGACGCACTCGATCGGATATAACCTTTCTCGAACAATTCCTCAAGTTGATTCTTCAACTTCTGCATTTCGGTCGGGGCCATCCGGTACGGTGCCTTCGATATTGGAGATGTACCAGGCTCCAATTCAATTGTGAATTCCACCTCTCTCTGTGGAGGCAAACCAGGTAACTCATCTAGGAATACGTCGGCATATTCTCTCACTACCAGTATATCCGCCAACATTATTGACGATTTCTCGGTTTTAGTCATATAGCACCAATAACCAATACACCCCTGATTGAGTAATCTCACTGCTTTCATCAAATTAATAACTCTTCCAGAACAACTGGGATTACCTCACTGAAACACACATTCGACCCCATCGTCTGAAATGATAGTGACCATACGCTTACGGACACTAATGATGGCATCATGACGATCCATCCAATCAATACCCAAGAAGACGTCGTCTCTCGGCAATTCTACCACGATTAGGTCCGCTGGCCATACACGGCCATGAAGCTGAATCGGACAATTCTGAATCTCATGATTTCCGATAATTCGTCTACCATCAGGTAGACCAATGACATAAGGCTCAGAACTAGTAGCACTACCCAGACGTAGTCTAATCAAACATGACTCGGAAATGAATGAATGCGATGTACCAGTATCAAAAAGGGTACACAAAGGTTGAGATAGAATATCGAGTGTACCTGAGATCATTCGGGCCTCTGGATCATCGGTCTTCTTCATCTCATAAATCTGGGGCTTGCTAGTCCCGGCACCGGATGCTCCCGTCTGATGGCTAAAGGCTCCACCTTTATTCGCTCCTGTCGTCTTGAACGACGCAGACTGAGTGGCCTGATTTTGAACAGCTGATTGTTTTGGACCCTGAGATGACGTCGGAGTAGGTTTGGAGTCCTTACGGCAAAAACGGGCCTTATGCCCAGCAATTCCACAGTTATGACACGTGATAGTCTGTCTCGGACACTTGGTGCTGAGATGACCAAGATCCCCACAGTTAAAACAGGTGATGGCCGAACTGGCTGCTCGTGACTGGGATTCCATAGGTTTAGGCGTCGCAGGAGGTCGCTCAGAAAAAGTAGAGCCCACCCGAGGTTTCTTGAAAGTGGCACACCGCCGCCGATCGATTACAGTTCTTGGACTTCTTGCTAGCAGATGAAGGTTGTTGCTTAGCAATCTCCTTAGCAGTAAGCTCATAGGTAAGAGCTTTCTCAATGAATTCGGCCAACGTGGTGCAATGATGATTAAGCAACTGTAGTCTCATCCGGGGTTTCAGCCTCTTGCTGAAATACTTGATCTTATCCGCCTTGGAGTGAATGATAGATGAGGCGAACGGAAGAAGTTCTTGAAATTTCTCGGCAATGGCGAGAACATCCTCATCTGCTGAGGGGTCGGGAGTGAGTAATTATGACAGCTTGGCCTCTCTGAGTGGGTCCGGATAATACCTCTCCATCATGAGAGTCTTGAATTGATCCCAAGTACATGATCCGTCGGTGGGCTTCAACGATAACCACCAAGAATGAGCGCTCTTACCCAGGTAGTAAGCCGCAACTGAAACTTTGTGTCCTTCGGGACACTCTACCATAGCAAATAACTTATCGAAATGTTCGAGCCAATGAACAATATCCGCCGGCTCAGATGAGCCTTAAAAAGTAGGTGGCCTTTGGCGTTAGATGTCGCCGATGATACTGCTCACATTCCTCTGTTGCCTCGGAGGTGGCGGCGGAGGAGCCTGTTGATTTTGAGTAGTGGAGTTATGCATCGTCTCCATTAGTTGTGCCATCTGAGTCATTTGGGCCATCATGCCCTGCATAAAAACGAGTGGGTCAACCCAAACACCTTATGACTGAGCTGTGCCCCGGGTACGACTCCCCGATAGTGAATGATCACGTCCAGGTGAATGAGTGGCAGCGTCGCTGCTCGAAGAATTAGCATTATTCCTTGCGTTCGCACGTGTATTCACACGAGCTCTCGGGATTCGGCCCGCACCACGGCCTCGTCCTCCGCGTCCTATTCTTGCTCTCTCCATACTGAAGTAGGAAAGTTACATGATGATTATATTTCCCGCATGAATATCACGTTATGATTATGACATGAGATGATGAAAATGAGCATACACGCTCTAACACAGTGATTACATGAATGATTAACTGAGGTGACATGATTATTTGGTGAAATTATTGAAATGATTATCTTGCACAAGTTAACAAGATTAATGATATGATCTTCCAGATCAACAACTGAGTAATGAAATGAATTGAGTGATTAATGAGTTAACATGACCGTCCTGGTCAAAAATGAAAATGATGATTGAGTATTGTTAACTGATGAGTTATGAATGAATGATTATTGCCATAAATTATACCATGGCGCTAGAAGTCTTACAGTTCTTTTGGTCTGATTGGCTCGGCATTTGCACAGGTCACACGTGACGCGAAAGTCCAATGATACTAGTCTGATGACGATGATTTCAACGAGACATGACTCGGCGGGTAGTATTCAAAACCACGCTCCGATACCAACTCTGTAACACCCCAAACTAGGCGGATATTACAGTGCCGTGGACCCCCGACTGGGACCCACCAGGCGAATGAAAACTGATGAATTAAATAATATAATTGTAGTACCGAACCACATTATATTACCAAATACTCCGATGAGGAGCTTAAGTACAATACACCAGGACAATACAGAATACTAGTATATTTTATGTGAAGATAAAATACACCACCCTGAATAAATAAACATCTCAAACGGAATTTGCAGCGGAAAATACAAATGAAGAGAAATAAGAATGACTGAAATGACTGAATGACTGGGGCCCCCTGCTAGTATCACTGGGACTCCTCGCCGTCAACATGCTCTTCCCGTGCCTTTGCCTTGTCGTGACCTGAAAACAAAATTCCCCAACGGGGTTAGTTACACAGAACAACAATCCTCAAGGGTTGAAAATACACAATCATGATATATCTGAAGTTATGAAATATCCTAAGTTATGAATTACGCTGAAGAGGAGTATCATAGTACGCCCGTAATGTTCTGTGCAAGTGTACAAGACGAATGACCGGACACACCCGTCCTTGTACCTAATTAGTCTCACGGAGGTAAGCGTTACCGTGTGCACGGTCCAATGTATCGGTGAACCCAATACATGACCATCGTGTGCCCGACTAAAAATTCCACACAACCACACGCGGCCATGCAATATGAACCCAGAAGGTCATATGAACGAGAATGACCACAATGAATATCAATAAATAATAATTCGACAAGGCCAAGAATGTCTCACCGAGATGAAATAATAGTGACGTGATTGATAACTCAATGACATGATTGGAACCGTCGTTCCTCGTGAATGAAGTGATTATTCGACAATTACAAGTCTCAATACAGTTAATACAATGATGAATGAGTATGATTATGAATGAACAACAACAAAAGGAATGAATATCCTTTTAACCGAGTAAGAATCAACTTACACAACACCGGTGACAATTATCCTTCCACGAACAACGTCCTAATTGAGATATCGGTCCCTCGAACAACCTTGAATAACACAATTACCAACAATCCGTTCAACATATGAATCAAACACGAAAATAACGAACTCAAAACGTCGATACGACTAAACCAAGTTCATTGGGGCATTATATCGAACACTTTGCCGCCAAACTTCGATTGCTTACAACCAAACCTCAATAATACCAATATCAAATCCCCAAGAAGTGTTTCAAACCAACAAAACATCTCCCATATGATCAATAATCCAATATGAATATCCAAATTTGTGATTTCAACAACAATAATCGAAAACCCCCAAATCCAATTCAATATTCAAAGTGTTCTTGAATAATCCTTCAATAATCTAATGAATAATCAAACATATCCATAATCATGCGTATATCACTTCATACAACATGATCTTAACATGAAAAACATCATATCTCAATACAAAATCGAAATCCAAGATGTTGAAAAAAATTACCTCTTGAAGATCCAAGCACTTTGATCCGAAGAATACGTGAGATGAAGAAAATCAAACACTCAAGTGATAGATGATGGGACACAGTACAGGCTGCTCGGCAGTGTGCCACGGCCCTGCCGACATGAGCCGCGGGCCACAGTACAGGCTGCTCGGCCAAAATTAGGAAATATGTGTGCCGCGGCGCACACTCCTTGTGCCGCGGCCCACACCCCCCTCGGGTCCTAAAATGATGAAAAATGATCAGGGAAGAGAATAAAATCAATATGAATCAATATTTGGGAAATAATAACACGAAATGGAAGTACGAAAACCCCAAAACGGTGGTTCCAAGCCATGATTACAAGGGTTCGCCCAACAAAACACAATTTGAACAATGTGGAGATTAGAAATGACATGAACTCCAACGTCAACATCGACTAATGAATAAATTATAACAATCAAGATAATACTCTTGTCTCGATTCCCGAGTAAGGTTGAAATAATGAACAATATCGATACACAACTCGAAGTTATTCCGAACGGTGAACACGGATGAATGATTATAACAAGTGAAAAACTACATAGTGACAATTACCGAATGAAATTACTGAATGATAATTACTGAATTACAACCGGGTATTATAGGTAAGGACATTCATCTCCGGTTTTGAGCAAGTTAATTCTTGCTCGGTAATAGGATAATCATCTATTTCATTGTCGTTCATTCATTCATATAATTCACTCATCATATATCAATCACGTTGGGACTTATAATTATCAAACTAATCATTCACTTCACGGGCAACAATGGTTCCAATCATTTCATTTGAGCTATCACTCATTACGTTATCATTTCACCCAGATGAGTCATTCTTGATCCCTGTTGGATTTCGGTTCATAATCATTCACTGTGATCATTCTTGTTCTTGTGACCTCCCGGGATCATATTGAGAAATGAGTTCGGGTTTGGGTCTCCTTAAATCGATAAGATCCAGGAGATCGATTATCTAGAGGATATCGATGTTGGGTACATTTGATATGTAGCCTTAGTCTTTGTATTTTCCTTTCTCTATTTTCGGATTAATGTGTAACTTAATCCGTATTAATGTATTGTGGTTGTGGATCATTTATTGTCGATCTATCTTATAATGATCGTATTTGACAATCTTGAGATTTGGGTCATTTGATGCATTCTTTTAGTGTTGTACCCGAGATTTTGTGATGATCTGGGTAATTATTCGTTGTGATTCGAGGCGTCAAGTCATGAGGACTTGGGCATGAGATTGATATGGTCCCAAGGACTATATGTGCGTTGTCGCTTTTCTTTTGAGGCGTGAGTCAGTACTATTGGGGGGTTGGCCCAGTTGTTCAGGCGAAGTGTTTCGCGTTGAGGAGCATTCCTCGAGATGTTGTTTTCAGATCCTGATAGATAGTTCATATCCAGAGTTGTTTGCCCTTAGTTTCGAGGACGAAACTCTTTTTAAGGGGGGGAGTATGTAATACCCGGTTGTGAATTCATTAATTATCATTCAGTAATTGCCACTCATAATTTTTGTTTACTCAGTAATAATCATTCGTCATTCGTATTCATTCATTTCGTGTTCATCTTTCGGCTTATCTTAGAGTCGTGTATCAGTTTTTATTCATCACTCATCTTTGTTCGGGGATCGATATGAGAATATTTCCATCATCATCATCATGATTGGTCGCTTTGTGTTGGGAGTTCCATGATTGTTTCACCGTTTAGACGTGACTTATATTCATGTAAGTCGTGCAGGTCGTATGTAGACATGCGTGTCCTGTCATTTTTGTGTTCCCTTGTCATTTTGGCACTCAGCAGGGACGCACAAGCATGAAAAACGAGCAGCTGCTCGTGCATGCTGCTCGTGCGTGGCATCAGATTCGGACAGTTCACTTTGGCGACCATCAGAGACACACGATCAAGACACACGAGCAGGTGCTCGTGCATGCTTCTCGTGCGTGAGATCGGTGGCCGGGCAGTGGCCTGGCACACGACCAAACACACGGACATTTGGTCGTGCGTTTTGGTCGTGCGTCACTGGAGTATATAAGGGGGTCATACGGGTTTTTCATTTCATTTCACCCTTTCTCTTCTTCTTCTCACGGCAGTCGGACGATCCGACTAGGGTTTGGGGTTATGATCGATTCTACTCCATCCAATCATGTTTTGAGGAGGTTCTAGGTGATCATATCTGTAACACCCCAATAAGGCGGCTATTACAGTGTCGTGGACCCCACACTAGGACCCAGCAGGCGATATCCAAAATACAGATTAAATACACAATACATGTTATACCGAACCACAAAACATAGTACTTACTCCGATTTGGAGTTTACAGCAGTATGGCCTACGGCGTTATTTTACACAGGATCCAAAACATAAGTATAATCCATATGGAGATGGAATATACCTTAAATAACAATACATTTGTTCATATTTAAAATAAAGCGTAAAGATAACATTACACGGTATGAATATGACCGGACTAAAAAGACTTGGGCCCCCCGAACTAGTATCATTCGAACCCTTCGTCATCACCCTGATCTTCCCGTGCCTTGCCCTTTCCTCGACCTAAAATACAACACAAGTATTTCGCCCAACACAGGGTCAGATATACATGATAAATGATTCTCAAGATATTATACAATTCACTTATATAAGATTTCAAGGATAACAACCCGACTAACGAACATACCCCTCGGGCGTATGAATGCTTAGTCACAAAACGTCGAACACATCCAAATATAAGAATAGACTATTGTTGTTGCCCAAAATATTTATCCGAAGATTAATACTGCTGGAAGACGGACAACAAACAACAATTGCGGGAGCACTTCCGAGAGAAGATAAATAATACAAGATTTGCCGGGTTTGTTAGGCCCGGGCTTGAATGCTCTCGCGAGATGTTATTAATACGAATATTCGTGGATACAAGTATTAATTTGAGAAATCTAGATACAATGAGTGTAAAAAGACTCTGTTAATCCGGCTCTTGAGCGAAGCTCGGTGTTCTTCGTCCCCGCCGGTAATCTGCTCGAGGAGAAAGGCCGGGAGAAGTAAGACCGAATGATAGCCGTTGCCAAGAGTTGGAGATTTGCCAAGTGCTTAATGTTTGCTTCTGTATTGTATGAAATCCGTAGGGAGTTGAAGGAAGCTGAAGCCTTTTTTGTGGTAAAGGTTCGATCCTCTGGACAAGTGCTGGGAGCCATGCTTATATAGGGACAGCCGGGTCCTGTCCTTTAGCTGCCGATCGCCTGCCGGCCATTTTAATAATCTGCCGATCGCCTGCCGGTCCTTATAATATTGGGGCGATCTCCTGGGCTGTCGGGCTAAAGTCCAAGGGAGATGCTGGCTGTCCGAATAAAGTCCAATGCAGTGGCTGGCGCCAGCTGGGCGGTCCAATAAGGAGCCATCACGTGTCCGGAGTCAGTCAACATGTGGCCCTACTGACAAGCTTTCGGCGGCCTGTCGGCTGGTGGAGAGAATCTGCCAGATTGTGGTCAATGGCCCGAGATTCGCGGATCTTGTCTCGGTCCTTGCACTTGGTGCCAGTCTTGAGGCTCGGCCTTCGCCGACTGGATGGCCATCGGTGGTGATCGACATGAGCGGTCGTCTCTAGCTGATCATCCGAGGTCGCCATCGGCCAGTGAATGGAGGTCGCCAATGATCGGTCACCAAGGGTAGGTCACCAGGTGCCGAGAGACGGTCGGTCGCCAAGGGTCGGTCGCCGAGTACCGAGAGGCGATCGTCTTGATGTCGATCGCTCGGCACCGGGATTCGTCCTGGGACCTTCGGTTGGCCAGTCTAGCATGTCCGCTGGGTTAAGGCTCGGCCGCACAGTCATTTGGTGAGACTTGCCTTGGTCGCTCGGCAGTAAGTCGGTCGCTCGGCCTCGGAGGCGATCGCCGGTCGGAAGGTGTTAAATCTTGACACAACAATTGCCCCCCAGCTTGCTCCTATGTTGAAGACATGGGGCGAGGTGGTTCTTGCTGGTGATCGTGTATGGATGAGGACGGGCGATCTGAGATGACTTAGGACTCGGACTTGGGCTATCATAGTCGATTGGCTTAGCTATCTTTCGGTCTTGTACCTGCAAAAACAACATTGGCCGATCCCCCATGGAAACTAGGTGGTTTCGCTTTGTTTGAGGAATCGTGCACAGTCGCGGAGATCGATGGACCGACTCCATGACCGTGTCTTGGTGCGCGAAGACAATGAGTGTCTCGTGACTCACTTTATTATGAGGGTCCTCTGTTAGGCTGCGCCTCGCCTCGTATTTAAACGAAGGGCGTGCGGTCTCGGTCTAGAGGAGTCCTTGCGCGGGGCAGCGTCGGATGAATCAACTCCACGCCCGCGGCTTGTTAGCTCTGCTTCCACCTCGGCCAGCCATGGAGATGGCCGACCTCGACGGTGTACGTTGAGACGGGGTTGTGGTATGTGTCCACTGATTAATGTTGGAGAGCCCTCCGACTACGCCGGCCTCGTATTTAAACGAAGGGCGGGCGATCTCGGCCGAAAGGGACCTTTCATGGCCGAAGCAGCCGGTTCCATCGACTGCCAGGGCCATGGCTTTGTGATGTGCGGTGGAGGCGATCTTATGCCTTAGTCCGTCATGTTATATGCTGGACTGTAGATGGCGATCGTGTCCACCGGGTTGCTGATGATGTAGCGTGATGATCGGCGATCGGGCCGGATGACTGGCGATCGCCGCTCGGCAGCCGATCGCTTTATTCGTAGGTCGATATCGGCGATCGGCGGGAGTCAGTCCCGTATTTAGAATGTTGGACTGTAGGCGGTGAGCGAGTCCTCCGGCTCTTCTGGATAGTAGCGATCGGGCTGGAAGACTGGAGGTCGTCGCTCGGGCTGGGAGACTGGAGGTCGCCGCTCGGGCGCCGGTCGCGGTACTCCTAGGCTAAGAAGAAGCCTTTGCCTGGACATGAAATCTGCGGCTCTAGCCCGGAAGGCTGCGTACGTCGTCGGTAGGGTCTTCGTGAGATGCCTGAACATAGGCGAGAAGCCCTGAAAACCTCCTAGGACCGCGTAGAGGGCGGTCTCATCGCTTACGGGCTCGCCGTTGAGGATGATCACGTCTACCCGGTCGATGTAGTCCGAGTCGGACTCTTCTTCTCCCTGCCTGATTTGCATCATGCGATGGCGACCTTCTGGCCGGGCGACCCTGGTGGCGAAGTGTCCCGTGAAGACGTGCGCCAGCTTGTTAAAGGAGCCAATGGACCGAGGTCGCAATGAAGTGTACCACCGGTGGGCGAGGTCGTCTAGTGTCAGAGGGAATATTCGGCAACGGGTTGCATCCGATGCCCCACAACCGGTCATGTAGATGTTGAACCTGCTCAGGTGTATTTGGGGGTCCGATCCCCCCTGGTACACGGGTGTCTGAGGAGGGGCGATCTTGTGCTGCACCGGCGCGAGCTCGATGTCGATCGCGAGCGGCTCGCTCGGCGCGGCGATCGTCTTGGTGGCGCCTGCCCCGGATTGCAGGAGCGCCTTCATGTCGTTGAGTTGACGTTGCATTGCGGCAATCGCCGCGGCTCGGCTGCTTGCGGATCGGCTTTGGGAGCGGGGGCCGAGGCGATCGTGTACCGACCTCCGGACTCCGCTGCTGCCGACCTCGGGAATTTGACGAGCGGGAGCCAGGCGGCTGGATCGCCTTGTGGGAGCCGGGTAGGCCGAGCTCCTGGTGACGGACACAAACTCCGTCGTCTCGTAGCTGGGGCCGGACTGCCCCGGTCGCCAGGTCGGGTCACTGCCCAGGCGATCGAAGACAGACGTGCCCCGGCTGCCGAGCGCCTCTTCTTGCGGACGAGAGCCTCCTGGCGCTCGCTTGGCCAGTAGTGCCTTGAGCTTCCGCTTGGTCTTCCGGCGGGAGACCGAGGGGGTGATAGCAGGAGGCGCGTCGAGAGTACTCCGTCGCTCCTGAAGGACGGCTATGGCCTCTTCGATCTATTCGCTGGTTCGGAACTGATCGAGCGAGAGGCTCGAGCCGCCTTCCTGGGACGGGGTCGAGCGTCTCTTACCGCGGCGGCTACCTTCCACCATTGGCTGCGGCTCGGACTGGGACGGAACAGGGGGTCTGGCCGGCTGGTCAGCGGCTTTCTTCGACGCGGAGGCGGAAGACATGATTTCTGAAGGATTTCTTTGAAGTGCAGTAAGTGTCACTTCAAGTATCTGCCCCGAGAATAGTGAGTATTCTTCGGGACGGTAGGTATAAAAATTTGAGGGTTGGATGCGCCGCCCTTCTTCTAGCGCCAATTGTTGTTGCCCAAAATATTTATCCAAAGATTAATACTGCTGGAAGACGGACAACAAACAACAATTGCGGGAGAACTTCCGAGAGAAGATAAATAATACAAGATTTGCCGGGTTTGTTAGGCCCGGGCTTGAATGCTCTCGCGAGATGTTATTAATACGAATATTCATGGATACAAGTATTAATGTGAGAAATCTAGATACAATGAGTGTAAAAAGACTCTGTTAATCCGGCTCTTGAGCAAAGCTCGGTGTTCTTCGTCCCCGCCGGTAATCTGCTCGAGGAGAAAGGCCGGGAGAATTAAGACCGAATGATAGCCGTTGCCAAGAGTTGGAGATTTGCCAAGTGCTTAATGTTTGCTTCTGTATTGTATGAAATCCGTAGGGAGTTGAAGGAAGCTGAAGCCTTTTTTGTGGTAAAGGTTCGATTCTCTGGACAAGTGCTGGGAGCCATGCTTATATAGGGACAGCCGGGTCCTGTCCTTTAGCTGCCGATCGCCTGCCGGCCATTTTAATAATCTGCCGATCGCCTGCCGGTCCATATAATATTGGGGCGATCTCCTGGGCTGTCGGGCTAAAGTCCAAGGGAGATGCTGGCTGTCCGAATAAAGTCCAATGCAGTGGCTGGCGCCAGCTGGGCGGTCCAATAAGGAGCCATCACGTGTCCGGAGTCAGTCAACATGTGGCCCTACTGACAAGCTTTCGGCGGCCTGTCGGCTGGTGGAGAGAATCTGCCAGACTGTGGTCAATGGCCCGAGATTCGCGGATCTTGTCTCGGTCCTTGCACGTGGTGCCAGTCTTGAGGCTCGGCCTTCGCCGACTGGATGGCCATCGGTGGTGATCGACATGAGCGGTCGTCTCTAGCTGATCATCCGAGGTCGCCATCGGCCAGTGAATGGAGGTCGCCAATGATCGGTCACCAAGGGTAGGTCGCCAGGTGCCGAGAGACGGTCGGTCGCCAAGGGTCGGTCGCCGAGTACCGAGAGGCGATCGTCTTGATGTCGATCGCTCGGCACCGGGATTCGTCCTGGGACCTTCGGCCGCCTAGCATGTCCGCTGGGTTAAGGCTCGGTCGCCTGGTCGCTGGTCGGCAGACTTGCCTTGGTCGCTCGGCAGTAAGTCGGTCGCTCGGCCTCGGAGGCGATCGCCGGTCGGAAGGTGTTAAATCTTGACACAACAACTATGAACGACTAAGATAGTACGGCTCAAGAGGGACATCACATTACGCCCGATCCGAATATGTGTCAGTGCACATGTCCACCCCGTATACGGAATCCAGGATATACGTGGGACAATGTACCTAATTATCCTCAACGAACTACGTCTCGTGTGCACAGCCCAACACGGAAAATATTCACGCATGACTATATATGTGCCCGGCTAAAAATCCTACACAATATCCAATCAGAACGTAGATATGACTCCGGATATGTCACGATGCAACATGACAACGAATTCAATAATTCACAAATCCGATTAAGGACCGAGGACTCACCGAAATGACGACAAGATCAACAATAACAAGGGTTTGAAAGTGACGAACTTGGGAATACAATCCCATGATGAAAAAGGGACATCATTAAGAACAACCTCAAATCACAAGACACAAGTTTATAAGTGTTTCATATACACGAAATGCATAATCATCATAAGAATCCACACATCATTATAACCAAGCAAGATAACTTGCCTCAATACGGAGGCGAGAATAGTCCTTCCTTCTCAAACGAACGAACGGCCCTCGATTCAAAATCGGTTACTCGAACAATCAACCTTGAATGAAGTATATTTTACTCAATGATACGTTCATATGATCATCTATACCAAATTTTAACGAGACAGCATGTTGCGATATTTCTTACACGCAAGTGCACATTATCGTTTACAAGTAATAAAGTGATGAGTGAGTATCGTCCCCACGAGGACTGAATCACTAACTACCGATTTTTATGTACTCCAGTTTTATTCGAACAATCGAATTTGGGTTTTGCAATTAATTACTAAAAGAATTATTAAAAGACTAAACAGTAGAAAACGATAGCTTGAAGAAAGGGAATCAAATGATGAATAAGTCTAGGATTCTGAATCCACCTCGGTTTATCCGAATTTACTCTCGATTATCTGAAGTAATAATTTTCCAAATTTATTGAAGGCGGAGATTGCTAATATATTCTACCGCCTCTCCCGAGGTCACTAGATTTTTCTAAAGGCGAATAACGCACTCTATTCCTAGGTGAAATAATTCGTCAATAGGCAAAAAGCATAAAATCTCCAAAAGGCCACTTAGTTCCTATGAGTATATTCCTATCTCGCAGAATAAAACGGTCCTCACCAATAGTTCCTCACCAATTCTCCTCTCCCAATTCGAATTGAATGATTAAATCAATACAACTATTGGCTAGATAATTGAAAGCATTAAACACGATTGGGAAAACTCAACAAAAAGGTAATTAATTAGATAATCTCAAGCGAATCCGTCAAAACGTAGGTTTCATCAAAATCCTAGATTAGGGTTTTAGCCTGACATGCTAATAAATGAAAATACAGAATAAATGAATGAAAGCATTAAAATCAAACGCAGATGAAGCTCGGATTCCTCCGTTCTTCGGCTTCCGCCCTCTGCTCTTGAAGTCTTCTGCTTCTATTCCTCTTCTGCCGTCTCCAAGCTTCTTTTATTCCCAAGATCAAAAGATTCCCAGATCGTTAATTAGGGTCTTAAACCCTTGTTTATAGCTTTGAACATCCTCCAAATCGCGTCCGTGTGAGTAGGTCGAGAACTGGCTTCGAAACGGCCCAAATCCACGCGGAGCATACAAAAACCGCCTAGTGTGCCGCGGCTCACTAAATTGCTCATGCACACTGTCTTTCACCGGAAGATCAAGCGCCATTTAATTCATTTGTGCCGCGGCTTACCTGGACTGTGCCGCGGCACAGAGCACAGTCTACTTTGTGCTCGCTTGTTGTCTTCCTCTGCCGCGGCCCTGCTTCCATGTGCCGCGGCTCATAGCCAAAATTTGCCGTTTTCGCCCGTTTCGCCTCGTTTTAGCTTCCGGAATTCAATTTCCTGACAAACATACAAAATTAAGGCATTAAAAGTTCATTTAAACAATTTCACTCTCCATTGATACAAAATAATGATAAATAAGCGTATAAAAATACGCCTAACAAATACCCCCAAACTTAAGCCTTTGCTTGTCCTCAAGCAAAAAGAATTAAATTCAACAAAAGAATGTCGTGAATAATCGTGCAACTCATAGTGTTCAACCTAATCAATACTATCCTGAAATTCTCTCTGAAAAATACAATTATCGTAATAGCGAGCTACACTCAGAACACTGATCCTACAAAGTAACCAAGTTCAGTCCTAATTACTCGTTCATGAAGAAAATCCAGCTTCAAGATTAACAAACGTGAATCAAATCGACCGTCAATATGAAAGGTTAAAATAAACAAGCTAGTTCACCCCGTTCCACAGTCTAATGGCAAAATTTTCACGAGTTTCATAAAAATAATCCTCGGACAGTATTCCCTTATATATATATGCTCAAGAAATTGATTCGAGTTGACCACTAGGTTCGGATCTCGGGATGTTTCATCGGGACAATCCTAGGGTGGAACTTCCATTCTCATGTATTGGGAAACCGTTTGACGTAAAAGACACTCATGGGGCACATGGATGCTTCTAGTTATAAGTTCCCTTCTACAGCGGAGAAACAACTCGAATATATAATCCCGCATGTCCGAATCAAGGTCGCAGTTTTACGCGAGAGTAAACAACGGGTCATGTGAATAACCCCGGTTACTAGGCTCCCTATCATCGGCACATGTGAAATTTCTAAATCACTAGTCTAATCAGGGTCGTCGTTTTACGCGAGAGTAAACAACGGGTTACGCGAATACCCCCGGTTACTAGACTCCCTATCATAGAACAAAATTACCTCGACTATTGGGAAAAACTGACCGACTCTAAACTCAATCTAAATGCCAATGCGACTAATGTAACTGGACGACTAACTAACCGAAAAATGTAACCAAACGTAACGACGGTGATTTTAAAACAAGTATGTATCCTCTCTTATCCGCCAAGACCTCTACAATCACGAGAAAAATTTCGGACCTAAATGATGACTAAGCAGAAACAGAAATCACTGACTACAATTCGACTAAAACTCGACCGTTTCTTCAGAGAGAAAAACAGTGTCGTAACATCAGTATCACACAAATAGAAGCATGAAAAATTCACGACTAGAGTAAAATCAAGACAAGCAAGGCTATCGAAAAAAAAAAATAACGCAAAGTAATGAAAAGTGCAACAAAATCAGTACAGCAATGAATGTAGCAACAGAAAGTAAACCCCCCCCCCAAACTTAGGACGTACATTGACCTCAATGGACAAAATATTATATGCATAAGAAGGTCAAGTACTCCCATCCAGTCCTCTCACGAGCTGGTGCCGGCATCATCCAGTGAAGAGGGTGGTGTGGCTGGCCGGGCGGGTGCAATAAATGGCCCGTCTGGATGCATGATATGGGCCGTCCATGCGGCAAGGTGCTCCTGATGGTAGGCGTCCCTCGATGCCAGACGCCTCGCCTCTCGTCGGTTGGCCCGGCAGGCCTGCTCTCGTATCTCAGCTCTGACGGCAGCAATAACGCTCTCTCGCTCCGTCCGCTGCTCCTCTCGCATGGCAGCCAGCATACTCTCCCTCTCTCTCCTCATCTCATCTCTCTCTCTCCTCATATCCTCTCGCTCTCTCCTCGTCTCCTCTCTTAGCTCCTCTCTCTCTCTCCTCAGATCCTCCCTCAGCCCATCAAACATCTCCTGCAATCTCTCTCTGTCGGGCGGCGGGCCGGCATCTCCATGTGTCAGCAAAAGAGGCTCGGGGGACCCCTCGTGGGCCTCATCTAGTAGAAATCCTCTCCCCCGAGCATGCGCCGGCGCTCCTCCCCGCTGGTCAAAATGTGAGATGATGCGGTGGTCGATCGGGGCCTAGGGAGCAAGCATCGGCTCGTCGTCCGACCACGTCAGCCCCGACTGCCGGCACAGAGCACAGATAAGGGAGGGGTGCTTCAACCCCGTCTTTGCCCCTCCCTGAATGCACTAAAATATAGAACGGACTAAGAGAGGGGCCACATCGAAATGCAACCACGATGTGATAGCATATAGTGTCCGGGCGCGGGAGAGAAAAACAGTGCGTATCTGAGACGTGGGGTCAATACGAGCGCAAATTAAGTAAAGACAGGCACGCCCGAGCCGACTGAGGCGCGAGCTCTTGAAATGGAAAGTGGAAGAACCCGGTGCGCGCTGCTCCCAGTCGGGGTCGGGCTGCGCAATAGTCTCGAGCAAAGCCTCCTTCGTGAGGCTAGTCGTAACTCGGTCATAGGCCGACTCATCTACCACCGGAAGCCCAAACAACCTCCGAATAGCAGCTGTGGAAAAATCAACTGTAATACCTCGGACATCGACCTGAGTCCGAGTGTCTGACTGCTGCAACATCTGGCCTGCCCGCATATGCTTCAATAGCGCGCTGGCATAGAACTCCTGCACTATCGATATCACGGCTGGCTCGGGGGGTGCAGCAAATCGGGCCCACCCCATCTCATCTATCATCATAAGCAATTCCCCGTCTTGGGGAGCTGGAGTAAATCCCTTCTCCGGAATAAGAGGTCGCGGCCGAATCTTCTCATTGAAGATTTTGTGGATTTCAGGGTCAGAAAACTGGTGCCCCTCAGACTCGGCGCGGCTATGAGAGGTTTCCCCTCGAGTGGGGGATGACTGGGTCCTGGCCCTCTTGTTCAACTTTTTAGTCCTAGCCATAGTGATGTCTGAAAAAGAATTAACACCAGAGTTTATTTATGCAAACAATAACGAAACTAATCATTACTTGGCCAAAGATATCCAGCCGTAAATCAAGAATTTAACAAGATAGCACATCCGTGAGAAAAAAATTGAAATTGGACTTTAACGTTTAAACTGGACGTAAGGGTTGGGCTTGTAATTCCAGAACGAATACGTTGCACAAAGATTCAAAATATTGCTTTAACAAAGAAATTTTTTCATTTAGACATTTCATCGAACACCTAATGGCCAAGATTTTACTTGAAGAATAAACATGGCTATAGCTCGATTCAACCCCCAAGAACAGAAACACGAATCATTCACCATGTCAAATGACACATTCAACTCATTCACAATCGAAAATAACCATCAAAAATCGATCAAAAGTTCATACTCCTCAATCTTAATACGACTTTGAAAACTAACAACATAGTCAATACGTCATGAATAACAACATCTCTTTTCGCAAGTCATTAAGCAATTAATACAAAGGATTGAGAATTACCTTGATTAGCCTTGAGAGATGCAAGAAGAAAGCAAGAAGAAGGAGTGTACCGGCCGATTGTTTGTGCAGATGGAAGAGGGGAAAGGAAATGTACCTGGGGTACCGGCCGAATGCGTGTTATAAGCTACCTGGGCGTTTCAAATTCCGCATGGTGTGCCGCGGCACAGCTAAAGTGAGCCGCGGCACAGAGTACAGTCCCTTTTTACCTACTCGTTCATTTTGTCGTGTGCCGTGGCTCAGCTTTCGTGTGCCGCGGCTCAGGGCCCAAGTGTTCCGCGACTCATTTATGCCGTGCCGCGGCACAAGGTACAGTGGGTTTAGCTCACCCTTTCGATTTGTGTGTGCCGCGGCTCACAATACTTGTGCCGCGGCTCAAGCATAATTTTCCCCCCTGGGACTTTCCTGCACAGAATTTTGAGAAGAACACGTTAAAAGCGAGAGGTAGAAGCAAATTAAAGCACAAAATGATGAAAAATAAAAATCAAGAATGCAAGAAAAATATAGAAACACAAAAATCTACAACTACGAACTCGGGTTGCCTCCCGAGAAGCTCTCAGTTTATAGTCTTCAGCCGGACCTATTTAAAAATTAGTTCGCTTTTCGCAAACTCCATTTGATCTCCGCCCCGTTCATAGAACCGTTAATATGGTTTTTAAAATTATGACCATCGGTCGTTAACGATTCGACTTTCGGTTCGGACATCGAATGTTGTTTGCGGAAAGGTTTTGACGAGAACAACTTTCTGAAACACCCGTTTTTCTCATGACTAGATGTCCGCTGGGCTTCCGGCTTATTCCCCTCTTTCACGAACGCACTTAAGACTGCAGTGGACTTTTCCGAGTGTGGCTGATCAGATGGCCATGATTGCATGTTCACATGCTCGATAAATACTACTCTTTCTACATCTTTCTCAGAAGTCGGACCATCTGAAAATGAGTCTTTCGACTGACGATTTCTTCGGTGTTTCTCTTTTGCAACGGCCTCCACACTTTCACTTTGTGAACTTTTATCAACACCTCCCGGCCATGAAAAGGATTTGAATACTTGGAACGTAACATGCTCGTCTTGGACCCGCAGAGTTAATTCTCCTTTTTCCACGTCTATAAGAGTTCTGTCGGTCGCTAAAAATGGTTGTCCCAAGATAATCGGGATATCTTCGTCATCCTCCATGTCGAGAACAATAAAATCCGCTGGGAAGATAAATTTATCCACTTTTACTAGCACTTCCTCAATCACTCCCCTCGGATACTTAATGGATCGATCTGCTAATTTCAAGGAGACCGTCGTCGGCTTTGCTTCTCCAATTCCCAGCTTCTTGAAAATATACAAAGGCATGAGGTTAATACTAGCACCGAGATCGCATAATGCCTTGTTAAAAGAAAGATTCCCCATGGTGCACGGTATGTTGAAACTTCCCGGATCTTTCAATTTTGGTGGAAGCTTCTTTTGAAGAATCGCGCTGCATTCCTCCGTCAAGGCGACTGTTTCAAACTCCTCGAGTTTTCTTTTCTTCGACAATATCTCTTTCATGAATTTAACGTAGCTCGGCATTTGTTCCAACGTGTCGGCAAATGGAATGTTAATATGAAGCTTTCTGAACACGTCAAGGAACTTAGAGAATTGTTTGTCCACCTTTTTTTGCTGTAGTCTCTGCGGAAACGGGACGGGGGGCACATATGCCTTCGGGTTATCCGGAAACGTTATCGAAGGTCTCCAATCTTGTGACTCCTCTGTCGCTAAATTATTCTTCTCCTCAATTCTCGGGCTGCTCACACACCTCGTTCCCGCTTCTCAGACTGATCGCATTTAGACTCTCTCTAGGATTTGTCTCGGTCGTACTTGGCAATGCTCCCTCCGGGCGGGCTGTCAACACGTTAGCAATTTGGCCCAGCTGGACTTCCAAGTTGCGAATGGAAGCGGAATGATTCTGCAATGTCGCTTCAGTACGGGTCATGAATTGACTCGTATTCGCTGCCAATTTCGCGATTGCCTCCTCGAGAGAAACTTTTGGAGCGGGAGGGGGCTGCTGTTGGTTCTGAGCGAACGGAGGCTGGTTTGAGTTCTGTCCGTTTCTCCACAAAAAGTTGGGATGATTACGCCACACCGGATTATACGTGTTGGAGTACGGATTATTTTTCCGGTTTCCGTTTCCTACAAACTGAGCTTGTTCAATTTGGGGCTGCTCGAACGGATTTCCGACTTGACACTCCGCGCTCGGGTGGGATCCGTTACACCAATTGCATGTCTCAATGGTAACGGGGGAAGGAGCATGCGAAAATGCTTGGAGCTGCTGCGTCAAGGCGGCGACTTGAGCTGACAATGTGGATATTGGATCATTACTAGAAACTTCCATAACTCGCTTCGGCGTTAATCTTTCAGATGGCCATTGATATGCATTTGCATCCATAGCTTCCAACAATGAGTGTGCCTTAGCCATAGTCTTTCCCATCAAAGCCCCACCGGCGGCTGCATCCACGAGAGTGCGCGTAGAGGCACTCAATCCATTGTAAAATGTCTGAATTTGAAGCCAGTCTGGAAGGCCGTGATGTGGACATCTCCGTAACAAATCTTTATATCACTCCCATGCCTCGTGGAGCGATTCCATATCATACTGACCGAAAGTGGTGATCTCGTTTCTCAATCTCGCCGTCTTAGAGGGTGGGAAGAATTTGGCAAGGAAGGTTTGCGCTAACTCTGCCCATGTTGTGATCGACCCCGGCGGTAAGAAACTTAGCCAAAATTTCGCTTTATCCCTCAAAGAGAAAGGGAAAAGCCGTAATCGGATAGCATCGTCGGTGACACCATTATTCTTGAACGTGTCACATATTTCGATAAAAGAAGCAATATGTGCGTTGGGGTCGTCATTCGGCAATCCACAGAATTGGCTCGCCTGCACCATCTGAATGATCGCAGGCTTGATCTCGAAATTTTTAGCTTGGGTAGTGGGACGCCGAATCCCCGAAAAATTAGCATTAATCTGCGGCATGGCATAGTCTCGAAGAGCTAGTGCCGGTTGAACTTGCTGCACATGGTTATCTCCTCCTTGAATTTCGATATTTTCGGCCATGTTGACCGTTGTCGGTAGCTCTCGTTTCTCCTTCTTGTTCCTTCGAAGAGTGCGCTCGAGCTCGGTATCCAAAGGTAGTAGGCCTTCGTTACCTAGTTTTCTCATGCACTACACGAAAGATCCTGAAAGGAAAAACAAATAAACAAAATTAAATACACAAAAATAATAAAACAAAAACGTTCAAACTAAGACTAGAAATACTGAAATCGATATATGAAAAAATTCAATCCCCGGCAACGGCGCCAAAGACTTGTTGCGATATTCTTACACGCAAATGCACGTTATCGTTTACAAGTAATAAAGTGATGAGTGAGTATCGTTCCCACGAGGACTGAATCACTAACTACCGATTTTTATGTATTCCAGTTTTATTCGAACAATCGAATTTGGGTTTTGCAATTAATTACTAAAAGAATTATTAAAAGACTAAACAGTAGAAAACGATAGCTTGAAGAAAGGGAATCAAATGATGAATAAGTCTAGGATTCTGAATCCACCTCGGTTTATCCGAATTTACTATCGATTATCTGAAGTAATAATTTTCCCAATTTATTGAAGGTGGAGATTGCTAATATATTCTACCGCCTCTCCCGAGGTCACTAGATTTTTCTAAAGGCGAATAACGCACTATATTCCTAGGTGAATTAATTCGTCAATAGGCAAAAAGCATAAAATCTCCAAAAGGCCACGTAGTTCCTATGAGTTTATTCCTATCTCACAGAATAAAACGGTCCTCACCAATAGTTCCTCACCAATTCTCCTCTCCCGATTCGAATTGAATGATTAAATCAATACAAATATTGGCCAGATAATTTAAAGCATTAAACACGATTGGGAAAACTCAACAAAAAGGTAATTAATTAGATAATCTCAAGCAAATCCGTCAAAACGTAGGTTTCATCAAAATCCTAGATTATGGTTTTAGCCTGACATGCTAATAAATGATAATACAGAATAAATGAATGAAAGCATTAAAATCAAACGCAGATGAAGCTCGGATTCCTCCGTTCTTCTGCTTCCGCCCTCTGCTCTTGAAGTCTTCTGCTTCTCTTCCTCTTCTGCCGTCTCCAATCTTCTTTTATTCCCAAGATCGAAAGATTCCCAGATCGTTAATTAGGGTCTTAAACCCTTATTTATAGCTTTGCACATCCTCCAAATCGCGTCCGTGTGAGTAGGTCGAGAACTGGCTTCGAAACGGCCCAAATCCGCGCGGAGCATACAAAAACTGCCTAGTGTGCCGCGACTCACTAAATCTGTGCCGTGGCACACTGTCTTCAGCTGGAAGCCTGGGCGCCATTTAATTCATCTGTGCCGCGGCTCACTTGGACTGTGCCGCGGCACAGAGTACAGTCTACTTTGTGCTCGCTTGTTGTCTTCCTGCGCCGCGGCCCTGCTTCCATGTGCCGCGGCTCATAGCCAAAATTTGCCGTTTTCGCCCGTTTCGCCTCGTTTTAGCTTCCAGACTTCAATTTCCTGACAAACATACAAAATTAAGGCATTAAAAGTTCATTTAAACAATTTCACTCTCCAAAATGATACAAAATAATGATAAATAAGCGTATAAAAATACGCCTAACACAACATCCTAATTCCCATTTGAGTAGTTCAACTTTTTAAGATATTGAAGTGTTACTCCAAGAACCTTATTCAATACCATTCTATTCTTACAATTGATTACAAGATGTTTACCAAATGTTTGCTGGATTAAGAATTGATCCATAATGTGTTAAACAATAATCTCCTACCCTTTAAACTTATCAAGAACATCTCAATTGATTACAACTAAAAATCTACATTACACACAATCACTAGTGATAAATCTATATCATGATCATGAAGACTATCTCAAGTTTAACACCATCCTTATAATCTTCTAACTAACCTGGAGATTCAAATATCATACCTCTGAATTTACCTAGCTTAGGTTCAAGAAGGTCATTACATTCTTCTAATGATCAACAAGGGTTTCTTAAAACATTTTATGGTAATTATTCCAACAAGTCATTTACATTACAATGAAACAATGACTATTATTATTCCAATGGTGTTATTAGTCTAGCAAGGAGAGTATGGTTTCACTAAACATGATCATCATTATTCAAAACACCAAGAACACATCATTACAAATCCCCTAATCATCATATTCATCATTAAGTTTGTTGGAAGCTTAACTATAAACATGTTTAGCTTGATTAATTCATCACTAGGTGGAGTATACTTAATCACTATCATTATAATTACGAGATTATAGGGTTAAATCATATAACATACCTTCAGAATTGAAGAACAATACACCAAAACCATAGGAACACAATCTAAGCTTCAAGAATGACTCCAACTTCCAATCAACAAGCTCCAAAATCAAAATATAAAGCTCAAACATAAGTTGGAAGAAGGTAATTTTGATCTCGGGATGAAGGGGGATGATTATATGTGTGAAAAATTAGAGGTTGGACGTGCAAAATGAAAGACACAAGTTGTCTTTTTATAACAGCACTATTCATTACGTACGTTATCACAAGAGGATAACGTACGTTAACAGCTTTACGTACGCTACACAAAAAGTGTTACGTACGTAAGCTAAGTCCAGAGGCTGCTGGACTGAAATACGTACATCATTACGTACGTTACCGCTTGAAGCTTTACGTACGTAATGTAGGTCAACTAGGTTGCCTCCAAAAGATCAGATATTCGAATCCCGTCCGGCCCCACACGTCGAAAGTTGAGATCGGATACGATTACACTGGTTACGTACGTAACAAGTGCCTCTTTACATACGTAAAGGCCTTAAAATAACATACGTTATGCCTAAGGATTAGCGTACGTTAGGCTCAGGTTTAATAGCTAAAAAATGTACTTATCTATCCAATGTTGAGAATCCAGTCATAGTGCGAGTGATCATTATTATTATGTCTATTTATGATATATTCCAACATCAATAAACATTACACAAATGCAACAAGACTACAACAGTATTGACTTATCCGAATAATACAACAGTAAGTAAGAATTTCCGTTGGATATTACATACTCCCCCCTTAAAAAGGGGTTTCGTCCTCGAAACTAAGGGGTAAACAATTCAGGATACCTCTCTTGAATGCTTCTCTCCGTCTCCCACGTGGCCTCCTCGACCCCGTGTCGTGACCACTGAACCTTCAGTAGGGGAATCGTCTTATTCCGCAATTGTTTGATCCTCCTCTCAAGTATCCGTACGGGGCGCTCCTCATACGAATGATCCTCCGCTAAATCGATCTCATCGAACTGAAGTACATGACTCGGATCAGCAACGTATTTCCTTAACTAGGAGACATGGAACACGTTATGAATCCGCCTGTATCGGTGGTAAAGCCAGGCGATAGGCTAAATCGCCTACTCGTTCCAAAACCTCAAACGGCCCGATATACCTCGGACTCAGCTTGCCTCTCTTCCCAAAACGAAAAACTCCTCGAGTAGGGGACACCTTCATTAGTACATGGTCGCCGACCTCGAACTCAAGCGGTCGCCGGTGGTTGTCTGTGTAGGACTTCTGTCGGCTTTGAGCCGTCAACAAATGACTCCTAATTAGAGTGATCTTCTCACGGGCTGCTAACAACATATCGGGTTCCATACCCAAGGTTTCAGACGGATCGTCCCAACACAGAGGGGATCTACAACGACGGCCATACAATGCTTCATAAGGTGCCATCTGAATCGAACTGTGCCAGCTATTATTATAAGTGAATTCCACCAAAGGTAGTGGGGTCTCCCAATCATCCTTCCAATCGAGAACGCACACCCTCAGCATATCCTCTAAAGTTTGGATAGTCCTCTCAGTCTGACCATCCATCTGCGGGTGAAATGCTGTGCCGAATTGCGTACCCATCGCACGATGAACTGCTTTCCAAAAATGTCACACGAATCGCCCGTCACGATCTGATACAATACTCTTAGGGGTACCATGTAACCTTACAATTTCTTTGATAAATAGTTGGGCCAATCTCTTGGGTCCCCAAGTGTCTTTAATCTCCAGAAAGTGGGCTGATTTGGTCAGTCGATCCACAATCACCCAAATCGCATTCATCCCTCGATGACTCGTCGGCAAGCTGGTGATAAAATCCATCGATATGTCCTCTCATTTCCACTCGGGAATCGAAAGCGGTTTCAGCATTCCTGCGGGTCGCTGGTGCTCAATCTTAACTTGTTGACAGGTTAGACACCTCGAAACGAACTCCGCAACCTCACATTTCATACTTCCCCACCAATAATATTGTTTCATATCCTTATACATTTTCAGGATAGAATTCCTTAATTCATCATCTGCGGGTACACAAACTCGGTTCCTGAAGCGTATCAATCCATCCTCGTGTATCACAAAGCCAGGAGCTTTCCCTTAAGTTATTTCATCGTGAACTCGAGATAAGAATGGGTCCGTAACTTGCTTCGATCTAATTATATCCTTAAGGGACGATGAAATCGCAAGTGTACAGAGTTGTGCTTGAATACGCTGTAACAAGACTTCAATTTCCGGCCTCACCAATTCTAACTGCAATTCCCTCTGAGTTGTTAGGCGGGCAAGCATCCGCTCCTGTACTGTTTTACGACTCAAAGCGCCAGCAACTACATCTGCTTTGCCCGGATGATAAAGGATCTCGATATCATAGTCTTTGATGAGTTCTAGCCACCTTCTCTGCCTCATGTTTAACTCCTTCTGAGTAAAAATGTACTTCAGGCTCTTATGATCAGTAAAAATCTCACAGGTAACTCCATACAGATAATGACGCCAGATTTTTAAAGCAAACACCACGGCTGCGAGCTCTAAATCATGGGTGGGGTAGTTGACCTCGTAAGGTCTTAGCTGTCTCGATGCATAGGAGATCACCTTCCCGTTCTGCATTAGTACACACCCAAGGCCCTGTTTAGATGCGTCACTATAGACTACAAACCCTTCCGTTCCTTTCGGTAGGACTAAAATAGGTGCCGAAATCAAACGACTCTTAAGTTCATCAAAACTCCGCTGACATGCCTCTGACCATAAATACTTCTTATCCTTCCTCAGCAAATCAGTCATTGGTTGGGCAATTTTGGAAAAACCTTCCACGAACCGTCGGTAATAACCTGCTAGTCCCAAGAAACTACGTACTTCCTTAACATTCTTTAGTGGTAACCAGTCTCGGATAGCTTCTGTCTTCGGTGGGTCTACTCGCACCCCATTAGCTGATATCACGTGTCCGAGAAAGATAACTTCATTCATCCAGAACTCACATTTAGAAAACTTTCCATAAAGCTGCTCCCACCTTAACGCCTCGAGAACCAGATGGAGATGACGCTCATGCTCTTCATGGTCACGAGAATAGATCAGAATGTCATCAATAAAAACGACTACAAAGTGATCCAGATAATTAATAAAGACTCGATTCATCAGTTCCATGAATACTGTCGGTGCATTCGTCAATCCAAAAGGCATTACTACGAACTCATAATGTCCATAGCGAGTACGAAAAGCGGTCTTCGAAATATCAGACTCATGAATCCTCAACTGATGGTAACCAGACCTCAAGTCGATCTTAGAAAACACAGCAGCCCCCTGAAGCTGATCCAGTACATACGCCATCAGCTGGCCTCACCGAAAGCCACCAAGTGTGGGCGCCCTTGCCCAAGTAGTAAGCTGCTACGGAGACGCGATTCTCTGCTGGACAGTTTACCTTATCGAACAATTTCTCGAAGTGTTCGATCCAATGCACGATATCAGCCGGCTCAGAGGAACCTTCAAAAATCGGGGGTCGCTGGCGAGAGATGTCGCTGATGATCCGACTCACCAGTCCGCCATGTACAGGGGGTGGCCCCTGATGCTGGTCGGTAGCAGCTCTCTGCATAGCTTCCATTAACTGACCCATTTGGGTTATCTGAGCCATCATGCCCTCCATCACAGTGTAAGGATCGACACGAGCATCCTCGCGTCCAGTGTGGTGCGATTGATCCCTAGAAGGCGAATCACTGCCTGCGGAACTATGCTCTGCATTCGCTCGCCTATTGTCTTGTGGTATCGGGATTCGGCCCCTTCCGCGGCCTCGTCCCCCTCTTCCACGGCCTCTCAAATTTCTTTCCATACCGAAAGAATCAATTCGTAAAGATAACCATAAGTGCAGTTCATGATACCAATCAAAATTCATGCTAAGTTAATGGCAGTAAGAAATTACATATTCAAGAAAATAGTTCGTAATGAGTTATCGTCACTACGAGGGTCACACAGAATATCATATCGACGTTTGAGTCGAATGATTTCAATCATATAATCAATCCAGAATTTTATTTGTATCAACAATCACATAATTCCTGCCACAAACCCTTAAAATGCCAAGATCAACAAATAGATCCATTCAGATATCAATATCATGTCAGTAATTTAATCATGGTTCATAAAGTACGTACCACATTTGGCTCATAGGATCAGGCGCTCGCACGGGTCAAACGTGTCACGAAGGTCTCTTGATACTAGTTCAATACACAAAGACTTAAAAAAAATGACAGTTTTCTCTGATACCATCTTCTGTAACACCTTAATAAAGTGGCTATTACAGTGCCGTGGACCCCACACTGGGACCCACCAGGCGATATCCAAAATACAGATTAAATACACAATACATGTGATACCGAACCACAAAACATAGTAGTTACTCCGATTTGGAGTTTACAGCAG
Organism: Orobanche coerulescens; assembly: GCA_033398695.1. NCBI lineage: Eukaryota > Viridiplantae > Streptophyta > Magnoliopsida > Lamiales > Orobanchaceae > Orobanche > Orobanche coerulescens. Next base: position 60,334,045 of record CM065809.1, on the reverse strand, counting down.
TATGGCCTACGGCCTTATTATACATACTCCGATTTGGAGTTTACAACAGTATGGCCTACGGCCTTATTATACACAGGATCCAAAACATAAGTATAATCCATATGGAGATGGAATATACCTTAAATAACAATACATTTGTTCATATTTAAAATAAAGCGGAAAGATAACATTACACGGTACGAACATGACCGGACTCAAAAGACTTGGGGCCCCCGAACTAGTATCCTTCGAACCCTTCGTCATCACCCTGATCTTCCCATGCCTTGCCCTTTCATCGACCTAAAATACAACACAAGTATTTCGCCCAACACAGGGTCAGATATACATGATAAATGATTCTCAAGATATTATACAATTCACTTATATAAGATTTCAAGGATAACAACCCGACTAACGAACATACCCCTCGGGCGTATGAACGCTTAGTCACAAAACATCGAACATATCCAAATATAAGAATGGACTATGAACGACTAAGATAGTACGGCTCAAGAGGGACATCACAGTACGCCCGATACGAATATGTTTCAGTGCACATGTCCACCCCGTATACGGAATCCAGGATATACGTGGGACAATGTACCTAATTAGCCTCAACGAACTACGTCTCGTGTGCACAGCCCAACACGGAAAATATTCACGCATGACTATATATGTGCCCGACTAAAAATCCTACATAATATCCAATCGGAACGTAGATATGACTCCGGATATGTCACGATGCAACATGACAACGAATTCAATAATTCACAAATCCGATTAAGGACCGAGGACTCACTGAAATGACGACAAGATCAACAATAACAAGGGTTCGAAAGTGACGAACTTGGGAATACAATCCCATGATGAAAACGGGACATCATTAAGAACAACCTCAAATCACAAGACACGAGTTTATAAGTGTTTCATATACACAAAATGCATAATCATTATAAGAATCCACACATCATTATAACCAAGTAAGTTAACTTGCCTCAATACGGAGGCTAGAATAGTCCTTCCTTCTCAAATGAACGAACGGCCCTCGATTCAAAATCGGTTACTCGAACAATTAACCTTGAATGAAGTATATTTTACTCAATGATACGTTCATATGATCATCTATACCAAATTTTAACGAGACAACATCCTAATTCCCTTTTGAGTAGTTCAACTTTTTATGATATTGAAGTGTTACTCCAATAACCTTATTCAATACCATTCTATTCTTACAATTGATTACAAGATGTTTAACAAATATTTGCTGGATTAAGAATTGATCCATAATGTGTTAAACAATAATCTCCTACCCTTTAAACTTATCAAGAACATCTCAATTGATTACAAGTAAAAATCTGCATTACACACAATCACTAGTGATAAATCTATATCATGATCATGAAGACTATCTCAAGTTTAACACCATCCTTATAATCTTCTAACTAACCTGGAGATTCAAATATCATACCTATGAATTTACCTAGCTTAGGTTCAAGAAGGTCCTTACATTCTTCTAATGATCAACAAAGGTTTCTTAAAACATTTTATGGTAATTATTCCAACAAGTCATTTACATTACAATGAAACAAGGACTATTATTATTCCAATGGTGTTATTAGTCTAGCAAGGAGAGTGTGGTTTCACTAAACATGATCATCATCATTCAAAATACCAAGAACACATCATTACAAATCCCCTAATCATCATATTCATCATTAAGTTTGTTGGAAGCTTAACTATAAACATGTTTAGCTTGATTAATTCATCACTAGGTGGAGTATACTTAATCACTATCATTATAATTACGAGATTATAGGGTTAAATCGTATAACATACCTTCATAGTTGAAGAACAATACACCAAAACCACAGGAACACAATCTAAGCTTCAAGAATGACTCCAACTTCCAATCAACAAGCTCCAAAATCAAAATGTAAAGCTCAAACATAAGTTGGAAGAAGGTAATTTTGATCTAGGGATGAAGGGGGCTAATTATATGGGTGAAAAATTAGAGGTTGGACGTGCAAAATGAAAGACGCAAGTTGTCTTTTTATAACAGCACAGTTCGTTACGTACGTTATCACAAGAGGATAACGTATGTTAACAGCTTTACGTACGCTACACAAAAAGTGTTACGTATGTAAGCTAAGTCCAGAGGCTGCTGGACTAAAATACGTACATCATTACGTACGTTACCGCTTGAAGCTTTACGTACGTAATGTAGGTCAACTAGGATGCCTCCAAAAGATCAGATATTCGAATCCCGTCCGGCCCCACACACAAAAAGTTGAGATCGGATACGACTACACTGGTTACGTACATAATTGGTGCCTCTTTACGTACGTAAAGGCCTTAAAATAACGTACGTTATGCCTAAGGATTAGCGTACGTTAGGCTCAGGTTTAATAGCTCAAAAATGTACTTATCTATACAACGTTGAGAATTCAATCATAGTGCGAGTGATCGTTATTATTATGTCTATTTATGATATATTCCAACATCAATAAACATTACACAAATGCAACAAGACTACAACAGTATTGACTTATCCGAATAATACAACAGTAAGTAAGAATTTCCGTCGGATATTACAATATCAACATCTAATCATTGTTCTTCGTCGGATTGAGGTAATTCCTTGAAATCTCCTAGAATTTGATTTTCGGGATTTCTTCTTGATTTTCATTGTTCATCCGAATTTGATGAATCGGTTGATGTTAGTAAATATTATTAATCATGTTATATGGATTGTATATTCATATATTCGATTCGTTCGACCCGATTGATGATTCTTAAGTTCTTGAGGAACTTTGAACATTTAGTGTTCGATTAAATGTCTCAAAGAGTTTCTTTCGGTCGTTGTGTTGATTTAGATTGATATTGTGTTATTGAATGAATTGTATTTCATTCAAGGTGGTTTGATTACTTGTGTTTATCGGAGGACGCCGTTTGTTGTTCGTGGAAGGAATTCACCGCCTTCGGTTGAGGCAAGTTTTATACTTGTACTAGTCAATGAGATTAATGTTATCATATATGCGTATGGATGTGTTGTATCATTCAGAGACTTAGTCTCTTCATAAGTTCATTGATATTAGGGGATCGTTCGATACGATACTCTTCGACAATTATGCCAAATGTTTATTATCATTCATTAATGGCCGGTAAGGCATTGAGATATTCGTTGTTAATGTTATTATCGATCACCGGTTCGCGGAATCGATGTATCGGTTGTTGTTGTTAATATTGATGTCGATATAAGACATTGTTGTAATCATTGTTATTAATGTTGGCGTCCTATCATTCATGTTGTATTAGCCGATTGAAGGCATTGTCGTATTCATTCTCATCTTCGTAAATCATTAGCAGATTAAAGGTACTGAGGCATTCATTGTTTCCTTGTTATCGATTGGCCGTTCTAAGACAATCGAAGAGTTCAATCATCCATTGTATCATTGTCATCGATTAGCCATTCTAAGGAAATCGAGGTGCTCAATCATCCGCTGTATCATTGTTATCGATTGACTGTTATAAGGCAATCGAGATATTGAATCATCCGCTGCATCATCGTTATCGGTTGGCCATTCTAAGGTAATCGAGGTATTGATTTGGGACTGTCAAGTATGATGCCCATCCGTGAGTCATCATTATCGTGTTGGCCGACTCAAGGTAGCACACTATCATTCTCGTGAATTCGGTAATCTACAAATCATTGTCGTTTGTTATTAATTATATTTTGGAGGCTGGTCTCGGCTAGTGCTTATTATGGGTAAGCTTGGGGCTTGAACCTTCGCGGTTGGGTTCCCAACACCTACAACTCAGTAGGTCACGGTCGTGTTTATGATCTTATGGGTAATTTTGGGGCTTGAACCTTTACGGTTGGCTTCCCAACACCTACAACTCAGTAGGTCACAGTCGTGTTTATGATCTTATGGGTAAGCTTTGAACCTTCGCGGTTGGCTTCCCAACACCTACACCTCAGTAGGTCACGGTCGTGGTTATGATCTTATTAGCCCTCATTAACTACAGCTTCTGGTTGTTCCGGTTTCAGTGTTTATGTTGATTGATAGCTTCGGCTAAGAGACTTTCAGGTCTTTATGATGTCTTATTAATTTCATTGGAGCCTTCGGGCATTGTGATTCATATTTAATTCAGTCCTGTTTTGGTTCATGTTTTGTAATTTATTGTGGTACTCTGTGATTATGATTCGCCATTGGGCACTTATGTTCTAACCTGTCTAGCAGGTATTAATAGTATGTCGTGGGCATAGTGTTTCACGAATGCTCGGTTCTTACCTTGGTTTGTGAGCATCTCGTATTATTATCATCATTGTACCGTTTCATTCTGCCTTTGGATGCATATCATGTTATACATGTATTTGATGTTCATTATCTGGATGACTGAACCCGTGGGGGCGGAACATGTTTTCATGTTTTAGGTGCTTGCGAGGAGAGAGTTGAGACACAGGGGCATGATGATGGTGACGAGGCATTCGAGCGATACTAGTTCGAGTTTTTCATGTTGGTCAGTCAGTTGGAGTGTCCTCCGGTTTGTCAGTCATTGTCATTATGTATTACCCGAGCAGATGCTCGTGGATGTTGTATTTTTACTTTTGGCCATGTATGCCCATCGTTATCGTTGAAATTCCTTATCGGAATATTATGTCGGATATCATGGTAGGGATTATGATTTTCCCTTATTGTTTAATTTAATGTATTTTAATCATGTTCGCCTGGTGGATCTCCTGGCGTGGGGTCCACGGCACTATAATAACCCAATAGGTTTTGGGGGTGTTATAGATACTAATCACAACGAATCACAATTGATCACAACGGATCACCACGATCACACTTGTTCACAATTTCTCACCCGGGTGACACGCCAAGACACGACTCGACAAGACCCAATTAGACCCAACTGCCTAGGTTTTCGCAAATCTAAGCTCCGATACCATTTATGTAACACCCCAATATATTCAGGGATATTACACGCCGTATATCCCTTTCCACAAGGGTCTACCACGCAAGAAACTACAAAACAAAAACCCATACGTGGTCAACTCGACTAAAACATAAAACCGTAGACCGATTAGGTATCTCGAAACACAACATAGTTGTACATCTGATAAACTAAAATACAACTCAATCACATATTACATAACATGTCTATCCCCTCAAGGATGACAAGGAAAACTCAGACCGAAAGATCACTGACGGACAACCGACAACAACTGTGACTAGTATCGCTGCTTTACATCATCCTCCGATCTGATCTTGTGATTGCTCTCTCCAGTCAGAACACCTGGAATAAATAACAAAATCCCCAACGAGGGGTTAGCGATGGAATCGCTAGCAAGTAACCAAGATATAAAGTTATGCATCAAGAATATAACCGTTATGAAAATAACCTTTCGACAAGGTAGTAATACGATCCCCGAGTCCAAAGTCTTTTCGAAAACAGTTTCCACTAGGAAGGATCATAAAGATAACTTCAAAACACATAAGCAAGAATAATTGAGGACGTCGGGGGTCTCAGTGTAAAATCATGAAAAGATTTATAATTCTCCTTTCCAAAAGGGTTTTCTTTCAAAATCATGTAGATGGTTCAATTTTCAAACAAGCCTTAAAGGCGGAACCATAACCACCAATATAACCGGAACAAAGATTCAAGCATTCACCATTCAGAGATATCCAATCAAATAATCAAATCACCTACATGGCCGCGATGGGACCTACCCGGACTAGCTACCAAAAACAAGCTCAAATCCACCCATAAGTTATCTTGACATCGTACTCGCAAGTAACGATTCTCGGAGCCCTCTCGAGACCTACCCGATTAGATAACCTTATGGTCAAATCATATCAACCTACCATACTCGCAAGTAACGTGCCGCCGGAGGCCTCACGGGTCCCTACCCGGTTAACATCATTCAAACATGACCACAAGTTATCGTGACATCGCACTCGCAAGTAATGATTCTCGGAGCCCTCTCCAGACCTACCTGATTCGATAACCTTATGGCTAAATCATATCAACTGGACGTACTCGCAATTAACGCGCCGTCGGAGGCCTCACGGGTCCCTACCCGGTTATATCTCAATTCACCAATTAAACAACAAAGGTACAATATCCGCCACATTCACAAACATGCAAAACATAAGCTAACACATCATACACCTCCTCAAAGGTTCAACATTCACGTCACAAAATTATTCAGGAAATAGGCTAACAAGCGGATAATACAAATATTCCACGATTCCACAATTCCTCGGATAACTACGCATTTCTAACACTCGTTTTAAGCAAAAATACACATGAAATGAGTGTTGTCATCCTTCACGGAATTCAAGTTTACATTCGTATTTACTTTCATAGAATCACATGTTCATTTAGAAGTGAGTTACGGTTAAGCGTTCAATCACTAACAAGTCCATGTTAAATTCACGACACGTCATATTCTCAAAGTATAAAGATTATAGACGAGATACTCGCCTCAAGTCCAAAGCACGCGAAGTAACGGGAAGGCTCGACCGGAAACCCTCGAACACCTATAATCCCCCAGCCAAAAACAACGAAGATACGATCACAATGAGAATCAAGGTATAAAAACAACGGAAATCCCACCAAACTATCGAAAGAAAACTCATTGGGACATTTAATCGAACACTCAACGTTCGATCACTCCCAAGAACACTCGAATCACCAATCGAGTTAAACAAACTCGAAATATGGATATACAACCCATAGAACATGATTATTAATGCTCAATAACATCAACCGATTCATCAAAATCGGACGAACAACTAAAATCAAGAAGGAATCTCGAAAGTCAATTCTAGGAGATTTCAAGAAATTACCTCTATCTGACGAAGAACAAGGATTAGGTGATGATAATAAACACCAATCAAGCTTCCCAAATGAGGCACAAGGAGTTTACCAACCAAAATTCCGGAAACTTGCCGAAGAATCGCGGAAGAGGGTGAAAAATGGTGAAAAACGGGGTAAATGGCCGAGTGACCTGCTGCCTCGGCCTTATATGGCCGATCACTTACGGACGTAACCGGCACCCGTTACGGCCATAACCAGCCTTCGTGAAAAATCTGCCCAATGTGTGCCGATCACTTACGGCCGTAACCTCTTACGGCCGTAACCGGCCTTCGTCCGAAAGCTGCCTGGCGCCCGTACATCCGTAGCCGATCACGCCTTACGGCCGTAACTGGACTTCGTCCAGCTCGTGCCTACCGATCACTTACGGCCGTAACCGGCACCTTACGGCCGTAACTCGGCCAGGCGAGTCCCTGCCCCAAAATGTGCGGTCCTGACTCGGCCGTGGCCAATTCTGACGTCCCTGTTAGGCATTCGACAACGTCTCGGTTACAATAACACACCGGTTATGATTCAAAACAATAACGAGTCATTTATGAAAGGTAACATACCACATCCCAAGCACACATTTAATCAAGGAAACGCCGGCAACACAAGTCTCACTCGACGAACTTCACAGCAGTACACATCATACAGTGCATCAAGAAAAATGTATCCCACATAGTCATAACGAAACAAAATAATCGGAACCAAATGATAAATAATTCAGGGTAACTGGAAAATAAAAATCTCAGGTATTACAGTTAGTTGTTCATATTTTTCAATGTACAACTAATACTCTTTACTTTTTTTGTCCACAATGGGTGGTTCAGAGTGTTTTTCTACACGTGTTAATTTTCAGCACTAGATTGTGATTTGTAAAAATTAATTTGAGTGTTATGTAAATACATTGAGAAATATGATTGGATGGCATTATGAATCCCTTGTGAAAAGTTATTGAATTACATGCAGAAAAAATTGTGGTTTTAATATTTTTTTGTATTTTTTACAACATTTGTGACTACTAAAAACAGTCACAAGTTATAGAAATGATGACCAGCTTGTGACTGTCAATGGTAGTCACGAAAGGTGACATTTACGACTGTCAATGGTAGTCACAAAAGTTGAAATTTATGACTGCTAATGACGGTCATAAATGACTGGCATGGGAAGTGGTATTGTAAAGTCATATAAATGAGGTTTTCTCACTGTTTTTGACAGTCACAAAAAAACTTGTGACTGGTGATTTTATGTGATCATTTTTGATCGTTTTGCCATTGTGACGATTTTGTGATCATAAAATCGTGATTCTGGTGTAGTGTTAGCTATAATGTGCCTCAAGGATCATGGTGTAATATCCTGAATTTCTACTATGGTTGTTTAATATTATTTTATCCGAGTTATACTTCAGAGTGTGGAATATGTACAGTATGGATAAAATAATAAGAGGACTGAGATATCTGTATTGGTATGATCGTCGTACTTGGTCGAAAATTGCATTTGAAGACATCGTGTGTCAAGTTGTTTGAATTCTGATATCAGGTATATCATTGGGACGAGTATATGTATTCAGTATGTGTGTATACGTAACCAGTATGTCGAGACAGACAGGAACAATTGGAATTGGCTAAGTGCAGAATCCATTACGTACGCTAAGGTGAGGAGCTTACGTACGTTAAGATGGTAAGTATAACGTACGTTATGTATCATGCATTACGTACGTTATAGCATCAGGTGAGACGCAGTCGTCTGATCAGAGAACTTTGTCAAAATACAAGTGTAGCGTATGTTAAGCATAGGAGCTTACGTACGTTAAGACACACACGTAACGTACGTTACGTACATAATGTACATTATGAAGAGAATCAGATAGGATCAGGCTATGACCGACAAGTGGGTCCCGTGGCCGGCAACTTTTGGCTGGCGTGCGAAAAGGCAAGTCAATGAAGAGGTTAACATACACAACGGATTGCTCATTACGTATGTTAAATGGGTATATACTATAACACCCCCAAATCCCATTGGGTTATTACAGTGCCGTAGACCCCACACCTGGAGATCCACCAGGCGAAAATGACTGAAATACATTAAATTAACCAACAAGGGAGATCACAGTCCTTACCATGATATCCGACACAATATTCCGATAAGGAATTTCAACGACAACGATGGGCCTACATGGCCAAAAAAATAATAATACAACAACATTAACGAGCATCTGCTCGGATAATACATAATGACAGTGACTGACAACCTGGAGAACACTCCAACTGACTGACCAACATGAACAACTCGGACTAGTACCGCTCGAATGCCTCGTCGCCATCCTCATGCCCCTGTGTCTCAACTCTCTCCTCGCAAGCACCTAAAACAAGAAAACATGTTTCGCCCCCACGGGGTCAGTCATCCAGATAATGAACATCAAATACATGTATAACATGATATGCATCCAAAGGCAAAATGAAACGGTACAATGATAATAATAATACGAGATGCTCACAAACCAAGGTAAGAACCGAGCATTCGTGAAACAATATGCCCACGGCATATCATCAATACCTGCTCAACAGGTTAAAGTATACGTGCCCAACAGCAAATCAGTGATACAAAACACCACAATGAATTACACGAAGATGAACCAAATCAGAACTGAATTAAATATGAATCACAATGAAATACATGAAGATGAACCAATCCAGAACTGAATTAAATATGAATCACAATGAAATACATGAAGATGAACCAAACCAGAACTGAATTAAATATGAATCACAATGAATTACATGAAGATGAACCAAACCAGGCCGAAGTTGTAACAATGAAGGCCGAAGCCACGACACGAAGCCGTATCAAAATAAAACCATCTAATGGCCGTTGACCTACTGAGCTGTAGGTGTTGGGGGAAACAACCGCGAAGGTTCAGGCCCCAGCAAACTTACCCCATAATGAAACCATCCAATGGCCATTGACCTACTGAGCTGTAGGTGTTGGAGGAAACAACCGCGAAGGTTCAGGCCCCACCAAATCTCTGATACCATCTTCTGTAACACCCCCAAATCCCATTGGGTTATTACCGTGCCGTATACCCCACACCCGGAGATCCACCAGGCGAAAATGACTGGAATACATTAAATTAACCAACAAGGGAGATCATAGTCCTTACCATGATATCCGACACAATATTCCGATAAGGAATTTCAATGACAACGATGGGCCTACATGGCCAAAAAAATAATAATACAACAACATCCACGAGCATCTGCTCGGGTAATACATAATGACAATGACTGACAACCTGGAGAACACTCCAATTGACTGACCAACATGAACAACTCGACTAGTATCGCTCGAATGCCTCGTCGCCATCCTCATGCCCCTGTGTCTCAACTCTCTCCTCACAAGCACCTAAAACATGAAAACATGTTCCGCCCCCACAGGGTCAGTCATCCACATAATGAACATCAAATACATGTATAACATGATATGCATCCAAAGGCAGAATGAAACGGTACATTGATAATAATAATACGAGATGCTCACAAACCAAGGTAAGAACCGAGCATTCATGAAACAATATGCCCACGACATATGATCAATACCTGCTCAACATGTTAAAGTATACGTGCCCGACGGCAAATCAGCGATACAGAACACCACAATGAATTACACGATGATGAACCAAACCAGAACTGAATTAAATATGAATCACAATGAAATACATAAAGATGAACCAAACCATAACTGAATTAAATATGAATCACAATGAATTACATGAAGATGAACTAAACCAGAACTGAATTAAATATGAATCACAATAAATTACATGAAGATGAACCAAACCAGAACTGAATTAAATATGAATCACAATAAATTACATGAATATGAACCAAACCAGCCCGAAGTTGTAACAATGAAAGCCGAAGCCACGACACGAGGCCGTATCAAAATGAAACCATCCAATGGCCATTGACCTACTGAGCGGTAGGTGTTGGGGGAAACAACCGCGAAGGTTTAGACCCCACCAAACTTGCCCCATAATGAAACCATCCAATGGCCGTTGACCTACTGAGTTGTAGTGTTGGGGGAAACAACCGCGAAGGTTTAGGCCCCACCAAACTTACCCCATAATGAAACCATCCAATGGCCGTTGACCTACTGAGCTGTAGGTGTTGGGAGAAACAACCGCGAAGGTTCAGGCCCCACCAAACTTACCCCATCGAGCACTAGCCGAGACTAGCCTCCAAAACATAATTAATCATAAACGGCAACGATCCCAAGATTACCGAATTCACGAGAATGATAGTGTGCTGCCTTGATTCGGCCAACACGATAATGATGACTCACGGATGGGCACCGTCCTCGGCGGTCCCAATTCAATACCTCGATTATCTTAGAATGGTCAATCGATAACAACGACACAATGGATGGGAACTATCCTCGACAGTCCCAATTTAGTACCTCGATTGCCTTTGAATGGGTAACCGATAACAATGATGCAGCGGATGATTCTATACCTCGATTGTCTTAAAACGGCCAATCGATAACAATGATACAATGAATGATTGAGTATCTTGATTGCCTTAGAACGGTCAATCGATAACAATGATACAATGAATGATTGAGCACCTCGATTACCTTAGAACGGCCAATCGATAACAATGATATAATGAATGCCTCGGCACCTTTAATCGGCTACCGACGACGAAGATGCGAATGAATACGGCAAGGCCTTCAATCGGCCAATACAACATGAATGACAGGACGCCAACATTTATAACAATGATTACAACAATGTCTTAGATCAACATCAATATTAACAACAATAATCGATACATCGATACCATGAACCGGCTATCGACAATAACATTAACAACGAGTACCCCAATGCCTTGAACCAGCCATTAATGAACAATAATAAACATTTGGAATAATTGCCGAAGAGTATCGTATCGAACAATCCCTTTAATATCAATGAATTCATGAAGAGACAAGTCTCGGAATGATACAACATATTCATACACATATACGATAACATTAATCTCATTGACTAGTACAAGTATAAAACTTGCCTTGAACCGAAGGCGAGAAAGTCCTTCCACGAACAACGTCCTTGAAGTGATTATCGGTCCTCGAACAACCTTGACTAACACAATACCAATGATTCGCTTAATATACATATCCACGTATAATCAAAATCAACTCAGAAGGTCGATACAACACTGCCCAAACTCATTGGGGCAATCTAACAAACACGTTGTAAACAATCTCTAATTGTTTACAACCAAAAATCAATTATGCCGAAAACCAACTATCAATGAATGATTCAATCCAATAAAACCTCATTAATACCATTAATAATCCAATAGTAATACTTCATTCGAGATTACGACAACATCTAGTCGAAAACCCCCAAATTCCAAAGTCAACAACCAAGATGTTCTTGAACAATTCCAAATATTAAAAAATTCCGAAATTACATCAATGAATCCATAAGAATACAAGTATCCAAGGTATATAATCCATAATCAACATATTCCATCATGATAGCAAGCTAACTCGAAGAGATCGGGAAGAAAACCTTCAAATCCCGAAATTCAAGATTCAAATGAAAAGTTACCTTGATTTGATGAATTGGAGAGGATTAGATGATGATTAATCCAACTAAGGAGCTTGACAATGATGATAGGTGAATGCAGCTCGAAAAAATCTCTCCAAAACATCCAAAATCGCCCAAAACCGACGGAAGGAGGAAAAGAAATGAAGAAATGACTAATCTGGACTGAACTGTCCCATATATAGTAAACCCAGCTTAGCGCACGCTATGACCTGATATTTAGCGTGCGCTAGCAGTTTACTGGGCAGTCCAGTGAGCTCTGACTTCCTCATTAGCGTGCGCTAACACCTTACCGATAGCGTGCGTTAATCCATATTGTTAGTGTGCGCTAACTGATGTCTGATACCCAGAAACTGAAGTCCAGAACCTACTGTCCCCTGCCTTGCTCGCATTAGCGTGCGCTATTAATGTGACTTAGCGTGCGTTACCAGCACAGTTAGCGTATGTTACTTACCACTCGTAGCGTGCGCTACGAATTTCTCAAATCAGCCCAGTACCTTCTGGACTGTCTGCCTCACTTGCGCTAGCGTGCGCTAATACTGAACCATAGCGTGCGCTACCTGCACCCCATTAGCGAGCACTAACAAGAATACGTAACGTGCGCTACCTCTCAAATTGAATACCAAAATATGATGATGATGATGATGAAAATATTCTCGTCTCGATCCCGAACAGTGATGAATGATGAATAACAACTGATACACGACTCCAAGATACGCCGAACGATGAACACGAAATGAATGAATACGAATGATGAATGATTATTATTGAGTGAAAAAAATTCTGAGTGAAAATTACTGAATGATAATCAATGAGTTCACAACCGGGTATTACATATAGTGTAGCAAGTCAACTCTTTGTTACGTATGCTATGGAACAAGTGTTACGTACGTAACACAAGGTACGAAATGAGGCAGTAAGCTATGGATGCTGATTACGTATGCTATGTAGAACATATATCGTACGTTAGAGGGCCTTACGTACGTTAATGTTGGGTGTTAACGTACTTAACAAAATGTGCAGGTTATAAAACAAGGATCTGTCTTTCATTTCTTCACGAGAAGAAATGGATATCTTCCTCCCAAATTTTGTCCCTCTTCACTTGTAATCCTATTCCAGACCCTTCCACCTTGGTTGAGACATTGATGGTTCGATTAAAAGCTTGAGGTTTAGAGTCCTTGATGTTTCTTGAAGTGTTTGAATGTTGTGGTTCTTCTTCAAGAGGTATGTTGGATAACTCCTCTCTTTAATTTCGTATTTTGATGTTGTTGTTGATATCTTCTTCGTATGATGATGGTTATGGTGGTGTTTTTGCGATTCTTGAGGTTAGGTGAATTGTATGTTGAAGAATATGATGATATATGTCTTCAATATGCTTTTTGTTATTAACATGATTATGGAATCAAGGTGTTCTTGGTGTTCTTGATATATATCACATCAAAGAGGAATATGTGAAGGAATATTTGTACTTGGCTGATCTCAAGTTGGCTGATGTACAGTCATCTTCTCTGCAGCTTGGACTTCTCTGATGGTGACTCGCCTGATTAGATGGCTTGTCTGGAGTCACTTGACTGCAATCTGGTCAAACATCTCTGATGATTTTTTGTTGACCAAAACTTCTCTGACTTGACTCGGCTGTACCTCTCTGATGAAGTCAGCTGCATTTTTGTACTTAGCCGATTTGAGCCTAACTTATTTTGGCCTATAGAAGATACTCACTTGGTTCTTCCTTACATTTTGCCAAGTATCTAACTTAAAATGATTTGGCCTATGGAAGATACTCATTTGGTTCTTCCTTACATTTTGCCAAGTAATAAGCATTTTAATTACATTTAATGACATCATCAAAATCTAACAAGTATTCCTAACAAATTCCCCCTATTTTGATGATGGCAAAACTTAAGCAAACTATTCAAATAAACAAGTCTGCACCTGATTGCGATCGTTATTATTGACGTGATGTGATCGTTATCATTGTTGAGTATTGTGGCTGACCCCGTTGTGGGCTTTGTTTTTAGGTTCTTGGGATATCGAGCTTCTAGCGTTCATGAAGAGATGAACTTCCCGGAGGACACTAGCTATGGCATGTGTTTGTGAATCGAGTACTTTGACTAGTTGTTGTATTCCGCTGCGTGAGTATTTTTAAATGACCTTTCGAAATCTGGTAACTTAAGTTACTTTGGAAAATCGTTTTCTAAACTATTTTGTCAGTACGTGTAAGCGATGGCTTAACGTATGCTTTTAAACTGTTGAGTTTTGGTGTTTTGGGCCTTGTAGTTTCAAATGAGTTTTTACGACGGTTTTGATATATAGATTTTATAAAGTCTTCGAATATTTTTAAATATATTACCATCATGGCCGCTTAGGCGTATTTGGAATGTTTGTAAAAATGTCTTTTAGCCTTGTGGGTTCCGTCTCGGGGCCTACGACGCTGTAATATTCCTAGATGGTTCTGGGGGTGTTACACATGGCAACCGGGGGATGTGGATGCCCAACTAACCGAGGTGCGGATAAACTCGGTAATCAGAATGCCGACAGTAACGTTATGCCAGTTCCTAGCCCGACTCAAGTCATGGAACAGTTTGGCCGGTTCATGTGATATCCCACATCGGCTAGCGAAGAGGTGCCGAAGTGCTTTATATGTGTGCATGCCCGCCTCCAAATAGCATGAGGTCTTTTGGGAGCTCACTCGTTTTGGGGAGATGGAAACTCCAAAGTTAAGCGTGCTCGGGCGTGAGTAGTCTCGGGATGGGTGACCTCTTGGGAGCTGCTCGTGGGCTCTCCAAAATAAAACCGTGAAGGCCAGCTCATAGGAGAGTGCCCAGAGATGATAATATCATGTTACGGCAGAGCGGTCTTGGGATGTGATAGTTTTCTCTTCTGTGTAGTGCGAGTGTGCCGGCGAGGACGATGGGCCCCTTGAGGGAGGGGTGGATTGTGATATCCCACATCGGCTAATGGAGAGGGGGCGAAGTGCCTTATATGTGCATGCCCGGTCTCCAAATAGCATGAGCTCTTTTGGGAGCTCACTGGCTTCGGGGAGATGGGAACTCTAAAGTTAAGCGTGCTTGGGCGAGAGCAATCTCAGGATGGGTGACCTCTTCAGAAGTTGCTCGCGGGCTCCCAAAAATAAAATCGTGAGGGCCAACTCATAGAAGAGTGCCCAGAGCGAACAATATCATGCTACGGCAGAGCAGTCTTGGGATGTGACAGTTCATGCCTCTTTCATTCAATGGTCGAGAAGGACCGGTGTATCTCGATGAATGGTTCATGTCGTTGAAGCGCACCTTTGAGCTCATTGGGTGCACTTATGCACAAGGGATTCTTTGCACCCATTATCAAATGGTGGAGGATTTGGGCGTTGGTGGATGAGTTATTGGAAATTGAGGTCGGCAGCAGAGCATGCTGCTTTAACCTCTACATCTTCAAGGAATTGGTAATGGAGCGGTACTATCCTCAGCATTCCGTGAAAACATGAAAATGGAGTTTTGGAATCTCGAATAGGGGGAACTTACAGTCGAGGAGTATGAAAGGGAGTTAAATCAGATTGGTTTCTTCGTGGAGCACATGGTGGATAACGATCGAAAGAGAGCTCTTAGGTTTCGAAGTAGATTGCGACCAAGTATTCACCATATTGTGGCTGGTCATTGATGTTAGGAGTATGCCCTCGAATGCCACTCAGATGATGTTAGAGTGAGGGCATTATACTTGTTATTATGTAAATCATTATCCGAAGGCAATTGTATGTTTCTTTATTTACTGGTAGTTAGTGGCATTCCTGACTCCTAAATATATATATATAGAGAAACTAGTCCGTGTATTTGAGAGCAAAAATATTCCACTCTTTATTGGACAATGGGGTCGGCACTGGAAATGTTTATGGCTCAAATACTTAATCGTTCGCAAGTCGATGAAACTTGACTGGAGGTTAAGTTTATGTGAAGACTTGAATGACGTGTTCTTTGAGCTGGAGAGTGTCTATCGTCACTAATGGTTAGTGGGAGCACACGTCATAAGTATGCTAATGAGATTAGTATACTCGAACCGGCTCACCCTCGATTCGTCACACGAATTTCACTCCGGGACAGTCAATGATGGAATTGAAAGGTTGTGATAGGTATTCGTGAACCTTCGACTTGAGGATTTAGTAGGGATGTGCATGTGACGTTAAGATTTTTACTAGAGTAGTTCGACCCAGAAAACTGGAAGGTGGGGTTCAACCTCGACGTGCATCTTGACGGACAAGCAGCAGGTTCTACTAAATACCGAGATATGGTTCTTTCTCCTGTAAGTGAACAAGTATATGTCCTATGCGGTTATTGGCAAATGAGATCATAAGTCTTTGGCCAAAGCATTGGAGCTAGATGCATTAGATACACGAAAGCTCAGTGATCTCGATTTGCATTAACTCATGCATAGCGTCAAGTACAGATAGGGTTTGACCGACCGTGACCCTACAACTTGATCGGGATATTTGATAGAAATGTTTATACATTTACTGGTATTCACGACAGAAAGGTTTTGGAATGATCACAATCATTCGTTCTCAGTTAGGTTTCAATGTAGGCTGCGGGACTGGCTAGGTGGTGCTATCACTCTTTGGTTCCTTCCATTGCTAACTAAGACGGACCTACCGAGTCGCGCATTAGGATAGACGACGGAACAAACCGATCTTACTCTCTCTTTATAAATATTAGATATTGGATATCTAATTTATTGGACATTGGATGTCTAATTAATTTGGGACATTAGATGTCTAAATTAAGTTATTGGATAAATTAATTTACGGCCTAATGAATTAAATAAATTAATGAGCAATTAATTTAATTCACATATATAATTATTTCTAGAGAAATTAATTATATTATTTTGTATTTGATATAATTAATTAATTGGATTAATTAACTAATATAAATACATCGAAATAGAACGGATTTTATCTGTTTGGACACACGAGAGTCCGAAAGAACCGAACTCTCCCGTAAGCTTCTAGATGGCCGCCGCCCCTCTTGTATTTTATTCTTGGTCTTTGATTCGACCATATATGGTGGAAGACCAAAGACAAAAGGCATGTGATGTATCAAAATATGAGAGGAGACTTTGAGTATTGAAAGAAGGAAGAAAACAAAATAAAAGGAGACTTCCTCCTCACTTCCTATAGCTCCATCCGTGAGTTGCAAAGTAAAGGGAGAGAATTTTGTTTTGTTCTTCATTCTCTTTTTCATGTTCTTAGAGAAAATTGAGAGAAAAATTCATTTTATATACTCAGAGTGTTATAAATATAATTGGTAAGCTCCAACCACTTTATTCTAGCCATATCCTTGGAGGATAATAAGGTGTGTGTTATTTCGGTCGACTTCCGGCGCGTGGCAAGTAGAGGCACGGTGCTTTCGGTGCTTGGGATATCAAAAGCTTTGACGAATCGGATTCATGGCGGGGATCACCAACCTCAATATTTAAACAAAGAACTTCAAGAGCATGATTTCGAATCCTATATTTGCTTAGTTTTATATTTGTATATATGTTGCTTCAATCGATCCTCTTAAGGGATTCAGATCGAACTTATTTTGTAGATTACTTCCGATGCGCCTTCGTTTTAGGCACTGAATCCTAACAGTGATATCGGAGCGAGATCTTGCGATCGTATATACGATATTTAGCATTTGGAGTGCTTGATTGCATGATTTATGATTTGGAATCATTATTATTATTATTATCGTGGTATATGTTTGATTGTTCGTTGTAGTTATATTTTTCGTAAATCTATGTCTATATATAAGTTTTATTTTCTTGGAAATACGATTTACATTGAAGATATGAAAGTTGAAAAATATTGATATTGGATATCCGATCGAAAATCAAGCCACGAATTCTCGTTGGACGGCCCAGGAACTTGCCACAGGGGATTCCGTGCGGTCTGGCACTAGGCACCGTTGTCCAGGTCTGTTTCGGGACCTGCCGTACGGTCCGGCTTGTTGGGACCGCGGTCAAGGCCCCTTCAGGACCTGTTTCGGGTCTATTTTCTCCGTTTATTCCAGAAAATAATCTCTTGTATTTAAATTAGATTTAATTTGATTAAAATAATATATGCTATTTCATTTTAAAATGAAAATTAATTTATTGGATTACTAATGATTTACCGAATTACTTTGAACGAATTCATATTACCGATTGTGTGAATTGATTGGAGTAATTCTATTAAATACTAAATTTTATATTTTAGTTGGATTAATATATCAAATTACTTATTTAATATAAAATCCATTTATTTAGTACTTATTAGATGAATGTTGTGAATGGTGATGTAGTTTATGGACCTAGTTTTGAATCGTTTGTTTTATTCGATTGGGTTGTAAAGGCCTTTTTGAGCCTATTTATTTTACTAGAAAAAATTGTATTAGGATGCAATTTTTCAATGTAAAATTTATATGTAATGACGAAAACCGGAGGAAGATCCGTTCGAGAAGACGAAGATTCAAGGCCGACATGTAATTAGATTACGATGTTTTTTGTTATAGGAACGGTCCATGAACTGCATGTTGGTATCAACTAGGTTGTGAATCTTTTATTCATATGGTATGAATGCAACAAACGCGCTTAAATGAACTAATGTGCAAAGTCGCGAAAATTCTCCCACGAAAAGATATTAAGTTTAAAAGGTTTCAGGGTTTTCCTTCCCTCCATCGAGCACTGGGAAAATTGAAATCCAAATCGGATGTGCTATGCTTCCGAGTTATTGGGGTAGTCATTCAGGGAGGGTCGATAAATTCCGAGAGTGCATTGGATGCCTTCGGGTGGAGCAAATTTTATCCCTAGAAACCTGTTCGGTTGCCGGATAGGATTCAATTGCGAAATTGATCAGCATCGATGGTGTAAACTTAACTTGTCCACGAGCCATAGAAACCGTTTAGGTTTAGGGGAGTGAACAAGGGGAAAAAGATGATGAAATTATCCATTAGATGGGTTGGTGTTGGACGCCACTTTATAAAGATTAATAGACCAGAAACCTATTCTATTGCCGTCTATTAAAATTTATAAAGAACTCGATCACCACTATGAAGTAAAGCGAATGAATACTTTTGGATTTCACAAGGGAGTGTGTTATTCAATAAAAATAGTGGTAGCTGGATTAAAAGAATATAAAAGTCCTTAATTTTAAAATTAATCAAGTGTACTTTACGCAGACAGAAAACTCTCATAAATGACAATGAACCCACTCACTATACTACTCGAAAAGAACACATTAATTGGGCCTAACTTTGTGGACTGACTCCGCAACCTGATGATAGTCCTCAGTATGGAGGTGCTGGGATAAGTCTTGGATACGGACATTTCAGCAGCTCCGGTGTGGACCAAAGCCAGTCAGGAATATGTTGGAAACCACAAAAATTGGGTTAAGGATGACATTAGAGTCCGTGGCTATATGATGGCCTTTATGTCTAATGAGCTTCAGAGAGCTCATGAGAAAATGACTTCTGCTAGGCAGATCTTATCTCACTTAACCGAGCTTTATGGTGAGCACAGTCGAACTGCTAGATATGAGATATTTAAGGAGCTTTTCGGTGCCAGGATGAAGGAAGGTGAGAAAGTCGGGGACCATGTCCTCAAAATTATCTCTATGATCGAGAGGTTGGAAGCTCTTGATTTTAGGATGCATGCTTCTCTTCAGACCGACCTTATCCTGCAATCTCTTCTTGATTCCTTCTCACAGTTTGTTATGAACTTCAACTGCAATGAGATTGCTTGCATTTTAGCAGGGTTGATAAACAAACTAGTAACCGCTCAGTCTCAGATGAAGACTCCGCGGGTGAAGGAGTCTGCCCTTGTGATTTCTTCTGGATCTCGGAGGTCTAAGAATAGTGTTGGGAAAACAAGAACCCTGTATCGAAACAGCCGGGATATCCAATCCCTGTATCGAATGGTATTTGATAATAGGTTTTGACATATATGCCAATCCGCATACAGTAAAAGAAACTGTATCGAAGTATTGAGGCATTATCCTGTATCGAAGACCTGCCTCGAATCAGCATATAGTGAAGCCCTTCAGTACAACAAGAAGTCTTATAAAAGACCAAGTATGGAAACTGTCTCGAATCTCCAATACAGTAATCTTCCATACAGCTCACAACAGGACAAAGAAGAATCTTTAGAAGTCAAGTCCTGTTGAATAAAGAAGTATTTAAACACTCAAGGATAAAGTATTTAAATACTGTCAGTCAACAGATCTTCAAATCCCACTAAATCCGGATCGTGTTATAAATCCGTTGGAATGGAATCTCACTCAAACGGATACATCTCAACGGATATATATTTCAAAGTCTATATATATCACATCAAGATGCTGAAGATCAGTCACCCAAGCTATCGAAATTATCAAGCTATCGAAATTATTATCAGAGTAAAACATATCTCCAAAGCTCACTGCAACTCAGATCAAAAGAGATGTACAGTGCTCATCATCCCGAACAACACTTCATCAGCTGAAAGCTCTTAAAGTCAAAATTGTTGTTCACCATCCGTTCTATACTTTGAACAAACTCAAATCAGCCCTGTGTGGACTGAGCAATATGTGCTTCTCCGGAACTGTGTGTGAAGGATTTGCTTTGAAGAAGACGAAGCTTCAGAACTGTGTGTGAAGAAGCAAGTCAAAGCATTAGCTCAAAACCAATCTGTGTGAACGGTTGAAGCTAAGATCTTTATATCAATCCGTGTGAACGATATATTGATTGTGTCTTGTTATAATTACGTAGTTGTGTACATAGTAATTATAATAAACTTTTTACTCTTGTGTGAAGGACCAGTGGACGTAGAGGAGTTTACCTCGAACCACTTTAATTACTATGTTATTTACCTTCAGTTTTTACTGTTTTAATTACTGTGATTAATTAAGTATACACTATACATTTAGTTCCTGTATCCACAGCAACCTACTGTATCTAAGACTTCCGCTACTTACTCAGGTTTAAAATCCGTACAGTTTGTTGTTTAAACTATTTCCCAAACTGTATCCAGTATACTTAGTGGCCAACAAGTGGTATCGGAGTTGTTGATTCTAAAAAGAATCAGTCGTATTTTTAACCGAATCAGATCCAAAATCACTTATTTTCAAAACAGTCTCTTTCATTTCTGTATTATCACATGGATACTTCTATGATCAACAAAGTACCTATGTTCTCTATTAACGAATTTGATGATTGGAGAATTAGGATGGAGGCTCATCTTGCAGCAATGCACGAAGAGATGATTTTTGTGATACAGGATGGCCCTATCAAGATCATGAAGGTAAACACGGCCGCAAGGATTAAAGGCCAAGCCCATGCTGAGATGCTCGAGAAGGATCGCGAGCAATGGACCACAGATGAAAGAAAGCGAGCAAACCTTGAAAACGTGGCTAAGAACGCGTTATTTGTCACTATTGACAAAGGCACGTTCTCAAAGGTAAAGAGCTGCAAAACAGCCAAAGACATCTGGGATAAACTCAAGTTGATTTATGAGGGAACTGAGCTCTCAAAAGAAAACAAGATTTCAAAACTGACTCAGCAATTTGAATCCTTCGAAATGAAACCAGTTGAGACACTTGAGGAACTTGACCTCAGATTCACTGGTATTGTTGGTGAACTTGAAGTGTTGTGCAAAATTTATACCCAAAAGGAGAAGAATTTAAAAATTTTCAGATCTCTCCCAGCCCGATGGGACAGTGAGACCACAGCTATGCGTGTATCTTGCAATCTTAATGAAATATCTACTTTTTATCTCTTCTCTGACCTCAAAGCTTTTGAGTATGATATTGACAGAAGAGAGAAAGCTGAAGAATCTCCTTCAAAAGTCACAAGACTAGTCTTGTATCGAACAATCGACACAAAGATGCCCACTCGTCGAAGCCTAGTCACAAGAATGTTGACAGTGACGACGACATCCTGTCTCAAGATGAAATGGGGCTTCTCATGCACAAATTCAAAAAGTTCATTAAACAGTCTGGAAAGACTCCCTACAGGCCCAAACCTGTCCACAAGGTAAGTACCGAAACATCATCTGGTGACGCTAACCTGTGCTATAATTGCAGGAAACCAGGGCATTATGCAAATAAATGTCCTCATCACAATGTCCAAAGGTTGCCGGAGGCCGAGCAACAAGAGAGAGATGAAAGAAGACGTGCTTGGAAAGACAAGCTCAAGGCCCTGATTGGAGAATCAGAAGCCTCCCCCACACCATCCAAATCAGCAGAATGTCTTCAGGTGGTCACTGAAAGTGATTCATCTGACGATGAGTTCGATGATAAAGAATATATGTGCTTTATGGCCAAAGACATTCCCGAAGGTGAAGATAGCGATGATGAGGTCAGTTTAACCTCAGCTATTCCGTCAAATGCATCTCATACTTTTGAAAACATGATGAATGAATTTAAAAACATTCAAAAGGCCCATGAGACTCTAAAAACTGAGAATATACAGCTTCAATTAACTAATTTAGAGCTGAAAGATGAAAATGACTTGCTAAAAATAAATTATGAAAATATGTCTCTTGACTGTGAAACCAGCAAAGTCGATTTTGAAAAACTCATGGAGAGCAATCATCAACTTGCTCATGAACTAAGTGAGGTTAAAACTCACAATGAGAGCAAGACAAATGATTTAGTTCTACTTCAAGCCAAAATTATAACTCTCGAAAAGCGAGAAATTGAACTTGAGACCACTCTGAAATCGTTCGAGAAATCGTCCTAAAGAATGGAAGAAATTCTGAGCACTGGGAAAAATGCTCATGATAAAAGTGGCTTAGGATACAGCTCATTTTGAAACAAAGGGAAAACTAGTACAGTGTTCGTCAAGAGTGTGGAACACAGTACAGAATCGGAAGAAACCCCTAGTCCTGTGAAGGAACCTATTGTACCGAGAAAACCGAAGGCTGCTATTCCGCCCCCACAATCCTATTCCAGACAGCGGAATCATAAGCCATCCCAACCTGTGAGGCACACTCAACAGCATGCTCCCAGAGCATATCAACAGCGCCAACAGCCGTTCAGAAGGAATGTTGTATCCAACCACCAAAGGCCCGCACGACAGTACTATCAGTACAGCATAGGAGCCCCGTTATCCCTCGAGACAGCAGATGCCGGTTCAGTATCAACAACAGCATTGGGAATCCAACTGGAGACCCAGAAGGCAAGCTGTTAGGCCTAAGAAAATGGCTCCACCTCCAAGACGGCACTCGTACTGGATTAATAACAATAACCCTGAATTTTTCATGCATAATAATTATCATGGTTATAACAACTACGGATATGCCCCCCGTAGATATCGCAACACTGTACCGAGTATGCCCTACAGTAAACCAATTGCTGCCAGGAAAACTTGGGTACCTAGAGGAACTAACAATCATGGACCCAAAAATCAAAGGGGACCTAAATCTACTTAATTTCTTTGTTACAGGACATTCTAGAGGAGGATACCTGGTACTTTGATAGTGGATGCTCTCGACACATGACCGGAGATAGGAGCAAGCTATCAGATTTTGTAGAAGGTTGCGGTCCAAAAGTTCGTTTCTAAATCTAAAGGAAGAACAAGAGGGAAAGGAAACCTACTTGTCGGAAAATTCAAAGTCACCAATGTTGCATATGTTGAAGGCTTACAGTACAATCTACTTAGTATTAGCCAGTTCTGTGATAAACAGTTCTCGGTGAAGTTCTATATAGATCGCTGTAGAGTCAAAAACATCCAAACCAAGGAAGTTGTGCTTACAGGAAGCAGATCAGGTAACATGTATATTGCTGACTGGAAGCCTATGAGCTCCTCAATTACATGCTTTGTTGTCAAAGGCACTGTAGATCATAGCTGGTTATGGCACGAGAGGATGTCTCACGTCAACTTCAAGACAATCAACAAGCTCTCAAGACAGGGAATGGTTAGAGGTTTACCAAATGTGTCATTCAAGAAGGATAGCGTCTGCGGACTATGTCAGAAAGGCAAGCAAATCAAGTCAACCCTGAAGAGAAAATCCTACCTTTCAACCCAAAGAGTGTTGGAAATGCTACACATGGATCTCTACGGTCATGTAGACCCAGTAAGTTTGGGAGGTAAGAAATACTGCATGGTTGTTGTTGATGATTATTCCAGGTATGCTTGGACGAACTTCCTTAGCAAGAAGAAGGAAATTCTGAGCACTGGGAAAAATGCTCATGATAAAAGTGGCTTAGGATACAGCTCATTTTCAAACAAAGGAAAAACTAGTACAGTGTTCGTCAAGAGTGTGGAACACAGTACAGAATCGGAAGAAACCCCTAGTCCTGTGAAGGAACCTACTGTACCGAGAAAACCGAAGGCTGCTATTCCGCCCCCACAATCCTATTCCAGACAGCGGAATCATAAGTCGTCCCAACCTGTGAGGCACACTAAAGAGCATGCTCCCAGAGCATATCAACAGCGCCAACAGCCGTTCAGAAGGAAGGCTGTATCCAACCACCAAAGGCCCGCACGGCAGTACTATCAGTACAGCATAGGAGCCCCGTTATCCCTCGAGACAGCAGATGCTGGTTCAGTATCAACAACAGCATTGGGAATCCAACTGGAGACCCAGAAGGAAAGCTGTTAGGCCTAAGAAAATGGCTCCACCTCCAAGACGGCACTCGTACTGGATTAATAACAATAACCCTGAATTTTTCATGCATAATAATTATCATGGTTATAACAACTACGGATATGCCCCCCGTAGATATCGCAACACTGTACCGAGTATGCCCTACAGTAAACCAATTGCTGCCAGAAAAACTTGGGTACCTAGAGGAACTAACAATCATGGACCCAAAAATCAAAGGGGACCTAAATCTACTTAATTTCTTTGTTACAGGACATTCTAGAGGAGGATACCTGGTACTTTGATAGTGGATGCTCTCGACACATGACTGGAGATAGGAGCAAGCTATCAGATTTTGTAGAAGGTCGCGGTCCAAAAGTTCATTTCTAAATCTAAAGGAAGAACAAGAGGGAAAGGAAACCTACTTGTCGGAAAATTCAAAGTCACCGATGTTGCATATGTTGAAGGCTTACACTACAATCTACTTAGTATTAGCCAGTTCTGTGATAAACAGTTCTCGGTGAAGTTCTATATAGATCGCTGTAGAGTCAAAAACATCCAAACCAAGGAAGTTGTGCTTACAGGAAGCAGATCAGGTAACATGTATATTGATGACTGGAAGCCTATGAGCTCCTCAATTACATGCTTTGTTGCCAAAGGCACTGCAGATCTTAGCTGGTTATGGCACAAGAGGATGTCTCACGTCAACTTCAAGACAATCAACAAGCTCTCAAGACAGGGAATGGTTAGAGGTTTGCCAAATATGTCATTCAAGAAGGATAGCGTCTGCGGACCATGTCAGAAAGGCATGCAAATCAAGTCAACCCTGAAGAGCAAATCCTACCTTTCAACCCAAAGAGTGTTGGAAATGGTACACATGGATCTCTACGGTCCTGTAGACCCAGTAAGTTTGGGAGGTAAGAAATACTGCATGGTTGTTGTTGATGATTATTCCAGGTATGCTTGGACGAACTTCCTTAGCAAGAAGAAGGAAATTCTGAGCACTAGGAAAAATGCTCATGATAAAAGTGGCTTAGGATACAGCTCATTTTCAAACAAAGGGAAAACTAGTACAGTGTTCGTCAAGAGTGTGGAACACAGTACAGAATCGGAAGAAACCCCTAGTCCTGTGAAGGAACCTACTGTACCGAGAAAACCGAAGGCTGCTATTCCGCCCCCACAATCCTATTCCAGACAGCGGAATCATAAGCCGTCCCAACCTGTGAGGCACACTCAACAGCATGCTCCCAGAGCATATCAACAGCGCCAACAGCCGTTCAGAATGAAGGCCGTATCCAACCACCAAAGGCCCGCACGGCAGTACTATCAGTACAGCACAGGAGCCCCGTTATCCCTCGAGACAGCAGATGCCGGTTCAGTATCAACAACAGCATTGGGAATCCAACTGGAGACCCAGAAGGCAAGCTGTTAGGCCTAAGAAAATGGCTCCACCTCCAAGACGGCACTCGTACTGGATTAATAACAATAACCCTGATTTTTTCATGCATAATAATTATCATGGTTATAACAACTACGGATATGCCCCCCGTAGATATCGCAACACTGTACCGAGTATGCCCTACAGTAAACCAATTTCTGCCAGGAAAACTTGGGTACCTAGAGGAACTAACAATCATGGACCCAAAAATCAAAGGGGACCTAAATCTACTTAATTTCTTTGTTACAGGACATTCTAGAGGAGGATACCTGGTACTTTGATAGTGGATGCTCTCGACACATGACCGGAGATAGGAGCAAGCTATCAGATTTTGTAGAAGGTCGCGGTCCAAAATTTCGTTTCTAAATCTAAAGGAAGAACAAGAGGGAAAGGAAACCTACTTGTCGGAAAATTCAAAGTCACCGATGTTGCATATGTTGAAGGCTTACAGTACAATATACTTAGTATTAGCCAGTTCTGTGATAAACAGTTCTCAGTGAAGTTCTATATAGATCGCTGTAGAGTCAAAAATATCCAAACCAAGGAAGTTGTGCTTACAGGAAGCAGATCAAGTAACATGTATATTGCTGACTAGAAGCCTATGAGCTCCTCAATTACATGCTTTGTTGCCAAAGGCACTGCAGATCTTAGCTGGTTATGGCACAAGAGGATGTCTCACGTCAACTTCAAGACAATCAACAAGCTCTCAAGACAGGGAATGGTTAGAGGTTTGCCAAATATGTCATTCAAGAAGGATAGCGTCTGCGGACCATGTCAGAAAGGCATGCAAATCAAGTCAACCCTGAAGAGCAAATCCTACCTTTCAACCCAAAGAGTGTTGGAAATGGTACACATGGATCTCTACGGTCCTGTAGACCCAGTAAGTTTGGGAGGTAAGAAATACTGCATGGTTGTTGTTGATGATTATTCCAGGTATGCTTGGACGAACTTCCTTAGCAAGAAGAAGGAAATTCTGAGCACTAGGAAAAATGCTCATGATAAAAGTGGCTTAGGATACAGCTCATTTTCAAACAAAGGGAAAACTAGTACATTGTTCGTCGAGAGTGTGGAACACAGTATAGAATCGGAAGAAACCCCTAGTCCTGTGAAGGAACCTACTGTACCGAGAAAACCGAAGGCTGCTATTCCGCCCCCACAATCCTATTCCAGACAGCGGAATCATAAGCCGTCCCAACCTGTGAGGCACACTCAACAGCATGCTCCCAGAGCATATCAATAGCGCCAACAGCCGTTCAGAAGGAAGGCTGTATCCAACCACCAAAGGCCCGTACGGCAGTACTATCAGTACAGCACAGGAGCCCCGTTATCCCTCGAGACAGCAGATGCCGGTTCAGTATCAACAACAGCATTGGGAATCTAACTGGAGACCCAGAAGGCAAGCTATTAGGCCTAAGAAAATGGCTCCACCTCCAAGACGGCACTCGTACTGGATTAATAACAATAACCCTGAATTTTTCATGCATAATAATTATCATGGTTATAACAACTACGGATATGCCCCCCGTAGATATCGCAACACTGTACCGAGTATGCCCTACAGTAAACCAATTGCTGCCAGGAAAACTTGGGTACCTAGAGGAACTAACAATCATAGACCCAAAAATCAAAGGGGACCTAAATCTACTTAATTTCTTTGTTACAGGACATTCTAGAGGAGGATACCTGGTACTTTGATAGTGGATGCTCTCGACACATGACCGAAGATAGGAGCAAGCTATCAGATTTTGTAGAAGGTCGCGGTCCAAAAGTTCGTTTCTAAATCTAAAGGAAGAACAAGAGGGAAAGGAAACCTACTTGTCGGAAAATTCAAAGTCACCGATGTTGCATATGTTGAAGGCTTACAGTACAATCTACTTAGTATTAGCCAGTTCTGTGATAAACAGTTCTCGGTGAAGTTCTATATCGATCGCTGTAGAGTAAAAAACATCCAAACCAAGGAAGTTGTGCTTACAGGAAGCAGATCATGTAACATGTATATTGCTGACTGGAAGCCTATGAGCTCCTCAATTACATGCTTTGTTGCCAAAGACACTGCAGATCTTAGCTGGTTATGGCACAAGAGGATGTCTCACATCAACTTCAAGACAATCAACAAGCTCTCAAGACAGGGAATGGTTAGAGGTTTGCCAAATGTGTCATTCAAGAAGGATAGCGTCTGCGGACCATGTCAGAAAGGCAAGCAAATCAAGTCAACCCTGAAGAGCAAATCCTACCTTTCAACCCAAAGGGTGTTGGAAATGCTACACATGGATCTCTACGGTCCTGTAGACCCAGTAAGTTTGGGAGGTAAGAAATACTGCATGGTTGTTGTTGATGATTATTCCAGGTATGCTTGGACGAACTTCCTTAGCAAGAAGAAGGAAACAACATCAAAGCTGCCCGAGCTCCTGATAAAGTTGCAAAATGAAAAGGCATTGAGTATCGTGTGCATTCATTCCGACAGAGGTACATAATTTACTAACCACTTTATAGAGCAATACTGTTCGGAGAATGGAATACAGTACGAATACTCAGTTGCCCGTACACCTCAACAAAATGGTGTTGCCGAGCGAAAGAATAGGACGTTGAAAGAAGCAACAAGGACAATGATGGCCGCAAGCAAATTGCCACAGCGTTTCTACGGTGAAGCAACCAATACAGCATGCTACACTCAAAACCGTTGTATCGTCAACAATCACCACAACAAAACAGCATATGAGGTATGGAACAACAAAACTCCATTAGTTTCGTATTTCCACATTTTTGGATGCAGGTGTTATGTATTGAATAATGGGAAGGACCAACTTAGAACCTTTGATGAGAAATCAGATGAAGGAATATTCGTAGGATACTCCTCCGTCAGCAAAGCTTTCAGAATCTTTAATAAAAGGAAGATGACGATCGAGGAATCAGTTCATGTAGTGTTCGACGAACCCCACCATGACCCTACAGGAGTAGATGATATTACCCAGAACTTTCAACATCTATCTATCTTGGATCCTCCAACTCCCATAGAATATGTCGTTGATTTAGAAATCAACCCCGCAGCTGTAAGAATCGATGTGGATGAAGCCCACGTTGTACAAGCTGAAGTTGTATCCACAGAATCTTTCGATACAGTACGGGATCCTGAATTAGAACCCGACCGAAGATGGTTGAGAGATCACCCGCAAGAGCTGATCATTAGAAACATAAATGCTGGTGTTTCCACTCGTAGGAGAATACAGAGTACCCAAGGAAATGTACTTTGTGCACAAGAAGAATCTGATACTGAGAAATCACAGTTTTCTGAATGGAAATCTCAATCTGAGCTTAGAAGACTCAATATGTGAACTATCGCTGTATTCTTAGCCCAGTTCGAACATGTTTCGACAATAGACGCTCTTAATAATTCTCATTGGATAACATCTATGGAAGAAGAGCTTAACGGTTTTGAAAGAAACAATATATGGTATCTTGTACCCAGACCTACACATCAATCGGTTATAGGAACCAAATGGGTATTTCGAAACAAAAAGGATCGAAATGGACTTATTATAAGGAATAAATCCAGACTAGTCGCACAAGGCTATAGTCAGGAAGAAGGCATAGACTATGATGAAACGTTCGCCCCTGTAGCGAGACTAGAAGCCATCAGGATATTTCTAGCCTTTGTCGCCCATAAGAGCTTTATTGTATACCAAATGGACGTCAAGAGTGCATTCCTGAATGGAGACCTTGCAGAAGAAGTTTATGTTGAACAACCACAAGGGTTTGCCAACACAGACGGTATCGATTTAGTTTACAGGCTAAGGAAAGCGCTGTATGGACTTAAACAAGCCCATACAGCCTGGTACGAAACATTGTCCTAGTATCTAACTATCAACG
This sequence comes from Orobanche coerulescens, assembly GCA_033398695.1. Classification (NCBI taxonomy): domain Eukaryota; kingdom Viridiplantae; phylum Streptophyta; class Magnoliopsida; order Lamiales; family Orobanchaceae; genus Orobanche; species Orobanche coerulescens. The sequence continues at coordinate 60,303,719 of CM065809.1, read as the reverse complement.
GATTTGAGAAAGGTGCTGTGGACAAGACCTTGTTCAAGATACAGGAAGGTGATGACCTTCTTATGGTGCAAATCTATGTGGATGATATTATTTTTGGTTCAACTAACCTTGCTTTATGTCAAAGGTTCTCTCATCTCATGCAAAGTAAATTTGAAATGAGTATGATGGGGGAACTTAGTTATTTCCTAGGTTTGCAGGTAAAGCAGTTGCCTACAGGTATTTTCATCAACCAAGAAAAATACAGCAAGGAGGTTCTCAACAAATTTGGAATGAACACTTCCAAATCCTCGCCAACCCCCATGAGCACTTCCGTGCAAATCAGTACTGGTGAAGCCGGAAAGCCGTTTGACCAATCACTCTACAGGAAGCTCATTGGTTCGCTCCTGTACCTAACGGCTAGCAGGCCCGATATCCAGTTTGCTGTTGGAGTGTGTGCAAGGTATCAAGTAGCCCCAAAGGAATCACACTTCAATACAGCTAAACGAATCCTGAAGTACATTAAAGGAACAGTCGATGCAGGACTATGGTATCCTAAAGAAGGCGGATTCGATTTAGTTGGATACAACGACTCGGATCTCGGAGGCTACAAGCTAGATAGGAAAAGTACAAGTGGAACTTGTCACTTTCTTGGACCTAGACTCATTTCTTGGTTCAGTAAGAAGCAATTGGCTAATTCTCTTTCCACGGCTGAATCAGAGTACTATGCTGCTGGTAGTTGCTGTATGCAGATCCTTTGGATGCAGAAACAGCTGTCAGACTATGGAATCGATGCCAGAGAGACTCCAATCATGTGTGATAGCACGAGTGCAATTGCAATCACGCACAATCCTGTCCTGCACTCGCGCACTAAGCATATCAACATGAAGCATCATTTTATAAGGAATCATGTCGAGAACAAGGATGTTCGCCTTGAAAAAGTTCATACAGACGTTCAGTTGGCCGACATCTTCACCAAGCCGCTCGACACAGCAAGATTCAACATGCTCAGACAAGAATTGGGAATGCTACAGACGGACTCCCTGTAAGTAAATTACTGTTTTACTCAACAATTGAGGGGGAATGCTGTAAGACCCAAGAATACAGTATCCCACGTTAATTATTTGTACACTCAGAACCGTCAATACAGCACTGTAGTGAGCGGAGACATATCAATCCTATAATTGACGTGTGCAATAATTAAGGGAGAATACAGTATGACCCATGAATACAGCATTAATCCAAAAATTTGTTGTATGGAATCTAAAACCTATATTTACCTTTTAAGGGGTAACGCTGTATCGACGCGGAAACAGCACATACTTAAGATTTCGATTCAGAATATATATAATATAATATTATTTCTTTTCAAAATGATTTTTGTCCACGTGCCTTGTTTTTATGTCAAACGTCATGTACATTAAATGCCTTACACGACATCTGGACAACTGAATCTCAAAAGCCGCAATGTTTTAAATTCTTTATTGTTTTAAAACCGCCGTTTCACGCATTTAGGGTGACGCAAATGTCAGAAGTGGGACCCGCTCATTTTTTTTAAACATTTTAATGGATTAGCGTACCAGTTACACTCAGTCCATCTTAACCGTTGATTTCAAAAACCGGTTCCCATCCCTTAAAATCTGACCATTCGTACTCTGCAAAACCCTATTTCGCCGCCCAACTATAAAAGGACTGAATCTGCCATTAGAGACTCTTTACGCTTTCTGCAAATTCAAGAGTTCTCAAGCAAAAACAGCCTACATACTTTTCTGCATTTTACTGCATATTTTGGTTATTTTCTTGCACTTTTTCTTAAGAAATCATCAAATGGCTGGACAAACTTCTTCTCCCGCTCTGAAGAAAACTGCTAACATCATCGATGGACGGATCTTTTCAAGATCTGTTATCATTGAGCGCATTCTGTCTGAAACCAACGACGCAGAACCCATGGAGTACATCATAACTCGTCTTCATTAACAATGACTCTATCGCCTTGGAAGTCAAACTGCTGATAAGTATGATGCTCATCTGGTTGAGGAATTTTACCTCAACGCCGCCGTACGCTTTTTGTCATTGGCCCAAGGAGGTCATGTTGCTGACATTACCGCTACAATCCAAGGAGTTGAGATCAGTGTTGATAACGATCTGCTCCAGAATATCTACAGGCTACCCGCTGATAGCCTGACAATGGATCAACTTGAGACATTTGGGTCTCAAGAGCTAATAACGAAATTTTATGGACTGTTCACAGGCTCCAAAGTTGTTGACATGGTTCAGACTACATGTCACAAGAAAATTTTTTGTCTCCCATATGTGTATCTTCATGATTTTTGCTGCAGGATAATTGAGAATCGAATCGGTGCGTTCGAAATTTGTACCAATCTGAGGTTCAGGATGATGGTGGCTATTCTGACCTGTGAAAAGGTCATTTGGTGCCAGATAATCCTGAAGCGCCTGCAAGAGGAGGTGTGCAAGCCTGCCACCCAGAAGAAATCTTTTGGTTTGATGTTAAACCATATCCTGACGAAATGCGGACTGTCGCAATCCGATGATGCTAAGAAGAATAACTCCAGAATATACCTAGGAGGCGTCAAGTCTACTGCGTATAATCAAACCACTCTCGTCTCCAACCACCCAAAAACTGGAAGTATGCCAATTTCCGCAAATCCACAAAATTAGTCTTTGAAGTTCCAGGACGTGGAATCTTCAAAGAAGAGAAAGAGATCTCACAGCAAGAAACCCATTGCTGGTGAGAAGCCCAAGAAGAAACTTAGGAGGCTTTCTAAAGTCAAATCTGCCAAGCCCTCCGAAGAAGTTTCCCCCGTGGCTCAACCCACTGAAGAACAACCCCAGGGCCCAACCCCTGTTGAAGAGGTGTCCCCGACTGTATCGACAGTATATCCTGAGCCTTTGGCGGCTAGGACGGATGATGAGACATATGCCAACAAACAAGACTTTAGCAAGTCGGCTGCCCATTTGGAGCCAACAGCTACTTCTCTTATGCGAGATCCCACACCCGTACAAGATCCATCTTCCTTCAGGGCACCATCCCCTATAAGGAATCCTACTTCCATACAGAATCCCATACCTGTACAGGAATCCCTCGCTACAGCATCTCCAGACGTTGTACGTAGTCCCTCCCCTGACACCATTATTCATAAGACCCTTCCCTCTGTTCAAATTGAACATGCTTATGAAATATTTCTAACATGGAAAGGCTACAGGCTAGCTCCGTATGAAACACTGTACAACTGGAGCGATTGGAGCCAAGAAGAAAGATTCGTATCAGAAGTGACGGACTCAATGGAAATTGAAGCCATGATCCGATGGGACAATCCCTTCTTCAAGGAGTTGATTGAAAGCCATCTTTTGCAAAAATCTGACGCAAGAAGGAAAGGAAAGGACAAGTCAGAGGACTCTCCCGCAAATCCAAAAGACGACAATGACAATGACTCAGACGACGATGACAATGCCTTTCAAGATGGTCTGAGGATGAGTCGTGAAGAGGCTCAAGCTAGAGACGCCTCTCCACCAAAAGGTGATGAAGGGCCATCGACTCGAAGCAATCCCCCTTCACCACAGCAAGAGTTAATTCCCGATGAAGAGGAATCAGTCCCTCTAGTCGAGGAAGTGGAAGCAGTTTTGGAACAGGCACCTGAGCCTGCTGCCACCAAATAAGTTGTCACTGAGAGACAACAGGAGGATTCAGTCCCTCCTGTATCCATGTCTACTGAGGAAACTTCGCAACAGGAAGCCACTCAACCCCCTGTCGCCGAACCAGAACAAGCTGCTCCCGCCCCTTCAACCGTGGAATCCGAGGACGGTATTGTACCTGAGGATGTCCAACTTAATTCACGCCCAACCGTGAATGTAAGGTGGTTGAACAGCTCTGAAGACTTTGCTCAACCAGATTCTCCGATTTCTGCCGCTAGGAAAGAGCGCCTGCGTGCACTTGGTCTTCAAACTGTATTCATCCAGGATGCAGTGAATGCTCTGTCTTCCATTGAGAAAGCATTGAATTGGATGCATACTTCTGCCGTGGAGGAGATGACCACTCTACAACATGAAGTATCTCATGTTGTCGAGGCATTCGTCATTTTTCCAGAAGTGTTCAAACAAGCTCTAAAAATCATGGAAGACAAGCAGGAGCAACTCCTGAAGGAAGAAGCAACCAAAACGCGAATAGCTGAAGCTAAGACCGCATGTGCTATGATTGAAAACAGCTTTCAATTGCGCGCTCACGACAAATGTATCCAGGACATGTCGCAGACGCTTTCCGCCCTTGTAGAAAGAATGACTAACATTGAGACGAAACAGGATGCAGCATTAGAGATCCTAGAACGTCTTGATGAAGCCAAAAAGGGGGAAGAGGCAAGAGAAGCTGCTAGAAGAATCAGGATACAACAAGAAAGGGAATTCGAGGCCGCTCAAGACAGCATCACTTCCGAGTTAAACAAGCTAGCCCCTCCCTCCCAAAGTTTTAGGATTTCAGGCTCCCGACCTGAATTTCATGATCCAAATGTTCCATGGCAAAATCTAATCCAGAGACCTTCTAAAATTCGTCTGCCGACCAACCGCCATCCTACTGCCGATGAAGTGAAGCAATGGAGGAAAAACGAACTGATGAGATACTTTGTCAAACTCATCAGGGAATCCGCCATCTTCAAGAACTATAAAACGTTAGCGGAGGCCGCAGACAAATTTACGAAGATGCTAGAAGACGGAAAACTCCCTCTCCAGCTTGATATGAAGAGCAAGCACAGGAAAGGAGATCGGATCACCCATCCAGAAGACTGGATTCTTGCCTTTGATCGATCCTATGAAGGAAGAGCTATATACCAGGATCGAGGCAACGATTCCCTACGTAATCGGTGGCGTGGTACCGAGAATGATCCAGGGAGAAAGCCATGGAGGCATGCGGACTACAGATAGGAGCTGAAATCTCTGTATATTATTCTTGATTTGTAATTTTTCTCTTCAAAACAGCAAACCATGTACTCAATTTATTTTGAATATCAATAAAAGTGTTTGTTTGTCTTGAAAGATTACAACTCGTAATATACTGTGTTGATGTATGATTACTTAAATTAATTAATAACAATCTCAAGTATACAAACTTGATTGAAAATAAAGCTGTACGAACTAGTCTACATTTCATGATTTCAGTTGTAAGCTTAGAATACATTGTAAGATTGTGCCTGCGCGCCAATCATAAGCTTAAGTTGTAAAAATCCTTAACTGTATTGAACTCGCCTGCGAGCAGTTCATTATTTAGACTAAGTTACTGAAAGACAGACCTTTTGACGAAAGACCAAGAAATCTGCCAGAAGACATCAAAGAAGATCACTTCATGAAGAAGGTTTTGGCATCATCAAGAAGACATGAAAAGTTAAGAAAGTAAGTCTTGGCAAATTGTCAAAAAGGGGGAAATTGTTGGGAAAATAAGAACCCTGTATCGAATCAGCCGGGATATCCAATCCCTGTATCGAATGGTATTTGATAAGAGGTTTTGACATATATACCAATCCGCATACAGTAAAATAAATTGTATCGAAGTATTGAGGCATTATCCTGTATCGAAGACCTACCTCGAATAAGCATATAGTGAAGCCCTTCAGTACAGCAAGAAGTCTTATAAAAGACCAAGTATGGAAACTGTCTCGAATCTCCAATACAGTTATCTTCCATACAGCTCACAACAGGACAAAGAAGGAATCTTCAGAAGTCAAGTCCCATTGAATAAAGAAGTATTTAAATACTCAAGGATAAAGTATTTAAATACTGTCAGTCAACAGATCATCAAATCCCGCTAAATCCGGATCGTGTTATAAATCCGTTGGAATGGAATCTCACTCAAACGGATACATCTCAACGGATATATATTTCAAAGTCTATATATATCACATCAAGATGCTGAAGATCAGTCACCCAAGCTATCGAAATTATCAAGCTATCGAAATTATTATCAGAGCAAAACATATCTCCAAAGCTCACTGCAACTCAGATCAAAAGAGATATACAGTGCTCATCATCCTGAACAACACTTCATCAGCTGAAAGCTCTTAAAGTCAAAATTGTTGTTCACCATCCGTTCTATACTTTGAACAAACCCAGATCAGCCCTGTGTGGACTGAGCAATCTGTGTTTCTCCGGAACTGTGTGTGAAGGATTTGCATTGAAGAAGACGAAGCTTCAGAACTATGTGTGAAGAAGCAAGTCAAAGCATTAGCTCAAAACCAATCTGTGTGAACGGTTGAAGCTAAGATCTTTATATCAATCTGTGTGCACGATATATTGATTGTGTGTTGTTATAATTACGTAGTTGTGTACGTAGTAATTATAATAAACTTTTTACTCCTGTGTGGAGAACCAGTGGACGTAGAGGGGTTTACCTCGAACCACTTTAATTACTGTGTTATTTACCTTCAGTTTTTACTATTTTAATTACTGTGATTAATTAAGTATACACTATACATTTAGTTGTTGTATCCACAGCAACCTACTGTATCTAGGGCTGGGACTTTCGAAACCGGGAACCGAGGAACCGATCCGAACCGCGTTGGAACCGACGGTTCGGTTCGGTTCGTGGTGACAATTTCTTTGTTTTTTTTCGGTTTGGTTCCCAGAGATAGGAAACGGTTTGGTTCGCGGTTCCATATCTATTTTAAAGAGGAACCGTCGGAACCGAACCGAACCGCAGAACCAAACCGAAATGGGAACCGAACCTAATGGAATAAATATAATATAATATATCCTTATTAAAAACATAATTATAATTTTAATTATTATTAAAACCTACTGCTACTAAATACAAAAGTCTTTCTCAAAAAAAAATACAAAAGTCTTTCTCAAAACCTACTGCTACTAACTTCACTCACACCGCCGCCCCCTGAAGAAAAAACCTACCTGCAGCATCCGTCCATCCGTTCTTCTTCGTCAATTGAGTTCTTCGGTTTCCGTCCATGGCATCTTCTTCGAATCCCAGCCCCGCCGTTAATCAAGCACATCTAACTGAAAACTCCGATTTTGATTCTTCTTGTTCGTTGGATGAAGAACGCAGCCAACAGTTAGGTAATTGCAAAAATTAGAAATTTCATGTTTCATCTCTGAACTCTGATAATGATAATATAGTCCGGATTCTTCATATTTGGTAATCTGTCTAAATTCTCACAATGTTTTGGAAATTGTACATTCTTTCTTTCTCAAATATGAATGCAGTGATTTGAGAGATTAGTTTTCCTGCAGTGAATCGAGTGATTAATTTATGGTTGAAATATATTTCATGAATCTTAATTATTTGGTTTGAAGTTTGCAGATGAATCTTATTTATTTAGTTTGGAGTTTGATTCTTGAACAGAATCAACAGATGACTCTTCTCATAATTGCTTGCTTTTTGTAGGCTGAAGTATGATTCTTGAACAGATGACTCTTCTCATTAACAATACAATTCTCACAACAGTGAATTGCTTGATTTTTGTTGCTTTATTTAAATTACTATCTTGATTGAGTTGTGATTCCTAATTTGTTAATCATATATTTTATTTATTTGCAGTAGCTAAAAATGTGGAAGAGTTTGTTAAAGAGCAAGAACGTACTACAAAAAGTAAGAAAAGGAAGACCACTATTGCAAAGAAGAAACAGGACACATCGAAGCCTAGTGTTTGGCCTCACTTCACCAAATATAACGAGCCTCTTGTTGAAGTAGTTGATGGAGTGGAAAAGGTTGTTGGGAGCACACAACGATGTTCATGCAACTATTGTGGCACAACCTTTGGGTGTGATTCACGAGGTAATGGCACTAGTACCCTTAGAAAACATATTGAGATTGTGTGTAAGAGTTATCCGGGTAAAGTTAATATAGAAGAAGGGGGGCAACAAATTTTTACTAAGAATAGCACTATGGTTGATGGTGTGAGAACTTTTGGTAGTACTGTTTGGACTAAAGAGGCTTGTACTGATGCAGCAACTAGGATGATAGTTATAGATGAGTTGCCATTTAGCTTCATTGAAAATACTGGTTTTAGGCATTTTTGTGATGTTGCGGTCCCTAAATGGGAGCCTCCAACTAGGAAGATGATTGTTAAAAATTTTTTGAGAATGTATGCTGATAAGAAGGCTGTGTTGAAGAGTGAGTTACAGTCCCGTTCTGTGTGTTTGACAACAGACACATGGACTAGTTGTCAAAATATTAATTATATGGTCATTACAACCCACTTTGTTGACCATTCTTGGAAAATGCACAAAAGAGTCTTAAACTTCTGTGTCATTTCCAATCATAATGGCACTACAATTGGAAAAATATTAGAGAATGCATTGCTTGAGTGTTGAATTGAGAATGTGCTAACAATAAGTGTTGATAATGCATCGTCAAACAAGGTTGCCATTGATTATCTTAGAACTCAAATGGGAGATTGGGAAAAGAGGCCACTTTTGGGGGGGAGATTTATGCATGTGAGATGCCTAGCTCATATTGTGAATTTGATCGTGAGGTCTGGTTTGAATTTAATGGATAAATCAGTGGCTGCCATTAGAAATGCTGTGAAGTATGTGAGAAGTTCACAGGCTAGAATGGATGTTTTTAAAAGTTATGTTGAGAAAACAAGGCTAGAATGTAAGAAAATTTGCATTTTGGATGTACAAACAAGATGGAACTCGACTTATCTTATGTTGGACACTGCATTGGAGTTGACAAGGGCATTTGATAGGATGGCATCTGAAGAAGATTCAAAGTATAGGTAAATAAAATACTTTGTTCCCTTTCCATATACTCCGTAAACTGTAATTTTCTTAATTATTGATGCATATTCCATACATTTTTCACTTTGTAGGTCGTATTTTGATGAGGATGAGGCCGAAGATGAGGGTGATGAGGAAGGTCAGGAAGCAGAATATGTTTTGGCTCCAGCACGATCTAGAGCATCAAAGAAGAGGGTTGGGCCACCGAAAGCTGCAGATTGGGCAAATGCAGAAATATTTGTAAGTTTTCTAAGGGTTTTTTATCAAGTTACATTGAACGTGAGTTCTCAACTGAAGCCTACTGCTCAGTTAGCTTTTCATGACATAGTTTCGATTAAGGCTGAGATTGATGAGTTGTATGATAAGCCTATTGATGAGCAGTCTAATGCAACTGATGTGTTGTTGCATAATATGGCCCAGAAGATGAAAAAAAAGTACAGCAAATACTTTGACAAGGTAGATGATATTAATGAGTTATTTCTTGTGGCACTTGTGTTGGACCCTAGGTACAAGCTTAAGTATTTGGAAAGAAATTTTGAGAAAATGCTTGACATGAATAGGGTAGAGGTCAAAAGAAGGTCAGATGGTGTGAAGGAGTTACTGGTCAGTCTTTGTGATGCTTATAGCCAAAGCACCACTTCACATGGTTCTCAAAAGAGTAGAACTGAATCTAGTGAGGGTATTAGTCAAAGAACAAAAAGAAATGTTTGTGGAAAGAAGAAAGACATGCTTGAAGATTGGAATAGGCAGCTCGAAGAAGGTGAACAAGTGGTGGTTGGGTCTGAAATAGATAGATATTTGCTTGATCCTATTGAGAAGCCAAATGATCATGTTGAGTTCAAGATTTTGGATTGGTGGGCACGTAATGGCAGCAAATATCCCACCTTGGCGATTGTTGCAAGGGATATACTTGCCATTTAAGTTTCCACAGTTGCTAGTGAGTCAAGTTTTTCAACTGGAAAAAGGGTTATTGACCTGCATAGAAGCTCAATGACTCCTAAAACTGTAGAAGCTCTTATTTTCCTTCAAAATTGGCTGAAGTCGGATAGTGTCATGGGGCTTTCATATCTCCCAACTGTAGAAGAAATAGAATTTTATGAAGATGTCGAAAAACGTAATCATGCTTTATATTTGTTATTTAGTAGAATTTCTAGGTTTATTTTTTTGCCATTTTTTAGTAAAATCTTCACCTTTTCTTGAAGAAATTGAATCTGTGTCTTTTCTTCACTTACCCTACTGAACTTTTCTTTTATGTATACACACTCACACACATCTATATCTATATTATTGCTGGATTACTTTAGAATTTTACACACACACACACTTATGCATATGTATATTCATGTTTTCTAGATTACAAAATGTTATGCATATGTATATGATTTCAGGTTGCCTATTTTTTTTTTTGGTGTGTATATTTTTGGTGGGCTTCTTCTTGATTTACTTTTGAGCTGGTCCAGTGATTTGCTTGGTGGGCTGTTTTCTCACCATTCCCTCATTGATTTGATATTCTTATTTTATTTTTCTAGAATCATTTGTGAGTTCTGTGGGGTTCAATGGTAGGGTTTTATACAGAAAATTGGTGGGTCGTTGCTCAAAATCTGTTTGCTTTCATGGGCCCATTTCATTCTATTTTCTTTTCTTTTTTTTTTTTATCCTGAGATTATTGTTTGCTATGAAGTGTTTGGTAATGACATGACTCTGTAAACAATTAATTATGCCATTCCAAGGTGAAAAGATTTTATTTTGAAGTCCATTTGTTTTTTTACTTCCATGAAGAATTGTTTTTTTTTTTCTTTTTTTTGCTTATTATATTAATCTGCATCCATATATTTTATTCTTTCTCTCTTTCCCCCTCTCTCCCCCCTCTCTCTTTGTCTCTATCTGTAGCTAGCAACTGATTACTTGATTTGGTTCATATTTTGAGGGCTGAACTTTCCTGGTATGGTCATATAATTTATCTGTGGGTTATTGCTATTAGTTGTAGGATTTTAATATTTTTTCTCAGTTTTATTAACCATTTGATGTTTTATAAGATGTTGAAAAAGGTAATCATGCTTTATATTTGATGTTGAAAAAGATGTTGGTAGTCCATTTTTCTGTTTAATTGTAGATTTTCAAGGTTTACAAGGTTTATTACATTCCTGTCTAGTTCATTTTTTCTTTTTCCCAGGTTTATTACTTTATTTGTTCCTTCCTTCGATATGTTCAATTTGTTTATTATATATGCAGAACAACTTCAAGAAGAGAAAGAACAACTTCAGAAATTTTGGAAAACTACTAGTGAGCAACCAACAAGTGCGTGCGAAAAAATGGAGCTCAGCTTGGCGCCCAAGAAGTCATCCAAATCGAACAAGAAAATGAAAAGATGAACCTGAGTGTTGAAGAATGTTTAATCCTTTACATTTTAATGACTTGAAAACTACTGTTGTCATTCATTTTTAGTTTTTTTAGTTTATGCCTGTTTAAACATGAATGTTGAGAAAACTACTGTTGTCATTCAATTTCTTTTTTTAGTTTCTGCATGTTTAACCTGATTCTGAATGTTAACTACTGTTGTGTTGTCATTCATTTTTTTTAGTTTCTATTTCTGTTCTGTGTGTTATTCAATTTCATCCTGGGAGAAGTTTTCTTTTCTGTTGTCTATTGTCTGTTGTTCAATTTCATTTTGGGTTTGGTAGTTTTTTGGGGGAAAAAATTCCAGTCAATTGGAATTGGTTCCGGTTCGGTTCCGAGTCGGTTCGGTTCCAAGTCAGTTCGGTTCCGAGTCGGTTCGGTTCCGAGTCGGTTCGGGCAAAAAAAACAGGCAGAACCGAACCGCGAAAAAAATGAGCGGCTCGGTTCCGGTTCCTGCACTTTTCTTGTTGGAACCGAAAATTCCCAGGCCTAACTGTATCTAAGACTTCCGCTACGCACTCAGATTTAAAATTCGTACAGTTTGTTGTTTAAAGTATTTCTCAAACTGTATCCAGTATACTTAGTGGCCAACAAATAGGAAGAAAAAGACCAAAAAGCATACGGGCCCACAAACCAAGGACTTTAAAGGTAAGAGCAATGCCACGATGGTTCCTAAAAGCAAGAAGGTGAAGACGGACGCATGTCTCAGATGCGGTGAGCTGGGACACTGGGCAAGAGACTGTCCGAAGCTTCACGACACTTCTTGTACAAAATTTTTAGTTTTGGAAACGAATTATTCTGATACCGTATTTTCTACTTCTTGGATACTGGATTCAGGTGCTAGTTTCTCACATTTGTACCATGAATCAGCATCTGGAACAAAATAGAAAATCCCAAGTCTTAATCATATTAGGATTTGGGGATGTCCCGCTTATGTCAAGAAAACTAAGGTGGAGAAATTGGAAGCAATGTCCGTGAAGGGACTTTTCATTGGATTCCCTTTTGGGACGATGGGTTATCTATTCTACATGCCTGAAGATCGAAAGATCATTGTTGCTTTGCAAGCACACTTTCTGGAAGATGAGTTAATTCAGGAAGTTGGAGTAGGTAGAAATATTACTTTGGAAGAATACAATGAAACTCCTCATGAGACACCTGCACAAGAACTTGGAACCGAACCTTCTGAAACACAAGTACAACCACCTCGCATGTCTAATAGGGTGTCTCAATTACCTGAGAGGTATGGCTTTATGCACCTGTAGGAACTAGGTCTCCATGAGGTTCCAGGTGATAGTCAAGACACCGACCCCACGACCTATGACCAAGCGATGGTGGATGTAGACTCCGTGAAATGGCGTTAAGCTATGGAAGCTGAGATAAACTCGATGCATGAAAATCAGGTATGGACTCTAGTAGACCGTCCCAAGGGCATAGTGCCTATTGGGAATAAGTGGATCTACAAGAGAAAATATTGATGGGGATGGCAAGGTTGACACCTATAAGGCCAGGCTTGTGGCAAAGGGTTACACTCAAAAGGAAGGGATCGATTATCACAATACCTTTTCACCCGTAGCTATGATCAAGTATATTCGAATGATGCTTGCTATAGCTGACTACCACGATTATGAGATATGGCAGATGGACGTAAATATAGATTTCCTTAATGGATTCCTCGAGGAGGAGATCTATATGGAACAGCCTAAAAGCTGTGTCCGAGGTCGATATTCATAAGGTGTGTAAACTTCAGCGTTCCATTTATGGACTGAAGCGAGCTTCGCGTAGTTGGAACCTTTGTTTTGATGAGGCAGTCAAAGAGTTTGACTTCGTGCAGAATGAAGAGGAACCTTGTGTATACAAGAGGATTAGTGGGAGCAAGATCGCATTCTTAGTACTGATGACATTCTACTAATAGGAAACGATGTGGGAATGCTCAGTTCAGTGAAAGCTTGGCTTTCGAGTAGGTTCTCCATGAAAGACTTGGGAGAAGCTACCTATATTCTTGGGATTCGGATCTACCGGGATAGAGCGAAGAGAATGATAGGTCTTTATCAAGCCCTCTATTTAGATAAAATATTAAAGCGATTTAAGATGGATGGTTTTAAAAGAGGGTTCCTATCGATGCGACATGGAATAAAACTCACCTCGAAGATGTGTCCTCAAAGTGAGGAACAACGAAAGAAAATGAGTAATGTACCATATGCTTCGGTCGTGAGTAGCCTTATGTATGTCATGTTGTGTACGAGACCTGACATAGCGCATCCTGTGAGCGTGATAAGTAGGTTTCAGGCAAATCCAGGTAGGGAACATTGGACCGCTGTAAAGAACATTCTCAAGTACTTAATAAGGACTAGAGATCTGGTTCTTATGTATGGTGGTGGATAACTGAAAGTGACGGGCTTCACTGATTCAGACTTCCAAGGACAGAAAGACGACTTGATGTCCACTTCTGGCTACATTTTCACTCTTAATGGAGGACCAGTATCTTGGCGAAGCGCCAAGCAAAGCGCGACTGCTGATTCCACCTGTAAGGCTGAGTATCAAGCGGCCTCGGAGGCTTCTAAGGAAGGGTTTTGGATTAAGAAGTTTTTGGGCGAACTTCAAGTGATACCATGTGCTGAGCTGCGTGTTCCGCTTTTATCCGACAACGACGAAGCTGTAGCGCAGGCTAAGGAGCCGAGGTTTCATAACAGTACAAAACACATTGAGAGGAAGTATGATCTCGTGAGAGAATTTGTTCGCAAAGGATACATTGTGCTGCAAAGAGTTGACTCAGTAGACAACGTTGTTGATCCACTGACCAAGCCACTTTCTCTGATAAGCTTGGAGCATCATCTGGAGAATATGGGTATTAGATACCATAGTGTGTGGTATTGAGTGCAAGTGGGAGATTGTTAGGAGTATTCCACTCAGAGGATGTTAGAGTGAGGGCATTGTACTTGTTATTATATGTAAATCATTATTAGAAGGCAATTGTATGTTTTCTTATTTGCTCGTAGTTACTGGCATTCCTGACCCGTAAATATATATATATATATATATATATATATATATATATATATATATATATATTATATATATATATATATATATATATAGAGAAACAAGTCCGTGATTTGAGAGCAAAAATATTCCACTCCTTATTGGATAAGGGGTCGGCACTTGAACGGTTTATGGCTCAATACTTAATCGTTTGCAAGTCGATGAAACTTGACTGAACGTTAAGTTTATGTGAAGACTTGTATGACATGTTCTTTGACTTGGAGACTGCCTGTCGTCACTAATGGTTAGTGGGAGCACACGTTATAGGTATGCTAATGAGACTACTATACTCGAACCGACTCACCCTAGATTCGTCACACGAATTTCACTCCGGGGCAGTCAATGACGACACCTAAAGGTTGTGATAGGTATTTGTGAACCTTCGACTTGAGTATTTAGTAGGGATGTGCTTGTGACGTTAAGAGTTTCACTAGAGTAGTTCGACCCAGAAAACCTCGACGTGCATGTTGACGGACAAGCAACAGGTTCTACTAAATACGAGATAGGATTCTTTCTCCTGTAAGTGAACAAGTATATGTCTTATGCGGTTATTGGCAGATGAGATCATAAGTCTTTGGACAAAGCGTTGGAGCTAGTTGTATTAGATACAAGAGAGCTCAGTGATCTCGATTTGCATTAACTCATGCATAGCGTCAAGTACAGATAGGGTTTAACCGACCATGGCCCTATAACTTGATCGGGACATTTGAGAGAAGGGTTTATTCGTATACTGGTATTCACGACAGAAAGGTTTTGGAATGATCCCAACCATTCGTTTTAAATTAGGTTATTGTGTAGGCCGCGGGACTGGCTAGGTGGTGCTATCACTCTTTGGTTCCTCCCATTGCTAACTAAGACAGACCTACCGAGTCGCGCATTAGGATAGACGATGGAATAAATCGAGCTTACTCTCTCATTATAAATATTAGATATTGGATATCTAATTTATTGGACATTGGATGTCTAATTATTTTTTGAACGTTAGATGTCTAAATTAATTTATTGAATAAATTAAATTACGGCCTAATAAATTAAATAAATTACTAGGTAATTAATTTAATTCACATATATAATTATTTCTTGGAGAAATTAATTATATTATTTTGTATTTGACATAATTAATTAATTAGATTAATTAATTGATATAAATATATCGAAAAGGAACGGAATATATCTGTTTGCACAAACGAGAGTCCGAACGAACCGAACTCTCCTGTAAGCTTCTAAATGGCCGCCCCCCTCTTGTATTTTATTCTTGATCTTTGATTTCACCATATATGGTGGAAGACCAAAGACAAAAAGCATGTTATATATTAAAATATGAGAGGAGACTTTGAGTACCGATAGAAGGAAGAAAAGAAAATAAAAAGAGACTTCCTCGTCACTTCCTATAGCTCCAGCCCTGAGTTGAAAAGTAAAGGAAGAGAATTTTGTTTTGTTCTTCATTCTCTTCTTCATGTTCTTAGAGAAAATTGATAGAAAAATTCATTTTATACACTTAGAGTGTTATAAATATAATTGGTAAGCTCCAACGACTTTATTCTAGCCGTATCCTTGGAGGATAATAAGGTGGGTGTTCTTCCGATCGACTTCCGGCACATCGCAAGTAGAGGTACAGTACTTTCGGTGCTCGGGATATCAAGAGCTTTGACGAATCGGATTCGTGGCGGAGATCACCAACCTCAACATTTAATCAAAGGACTTCAAGGGTATAATTTCGAATCCTACACTTGTTTAGTTTTATATTCGTATGTACGTTGCTTGAATCGATCCTCTTAAAGGATTCAGATCGAACTTATTTTCGTAGATTACTTCCGCTGCGCCTTCGTTTTAGGCACCGAATCCCATCAATTGGGTGCTACCCTATGCTGAGACGGTGTCCAGCCCTACGTTGAGACTGTGTCCAGAGACCATGAAGTTGAGGCTAGTCAGAATCTTGTCTCACGTGTGTCTGCAAAATCTTGCAATGGGAAGAGGAACTTGGATGGGGATCACAATAAGGACAAGAACCCAAGTAAGCAAGCAAGAACTGAAGAGGATTTTGAACCGTATAATCAGATTAGTAGCCCGCAATGTACCAATTGTGGGAGGAACAATAAAGGAATATGTCTGATTGGATAGGATATGTGATATAGATGTAAGAAGCCAGGAATACAAACTTCAAATGTCCTCACCGAGAAAACAATGGACAGAGTTCTAGTGGAAATGTCAAATACTCAAATTTTTGTAGTCGAGGTATGCAACTGAATATTACTCAGAGATAATGATGGTGGCTCCCCAAGGTTGTACAGCGATCTTCCATCATATACTGATATGGAGCTCGTTAACCCACTTCCTAATATTTCCCACTACATATTTTTGGTTGCGCAGTTCATGTGCCAATTACGCATCCACAAGATATTAAAATGGGTCCGCAAAGTCGATTATGTATATATATTGGCTACGTGTTGCCTAAAATTATCCGCTATTGGAAACATTGACAGGAGATATGTTTACTGCAAGATTTGCAGATTGTCACTTTGATGAGACAGTCTTCTTATTGTTAAGGGAGATATGAATCGGATGATTGTGGTTGGACCGCCACGAAATTGTCTTGTCTGATCCCTATTTCCCTCATCAAGGTCCTCGCACTGCTCAATTCGAGCTGTAAGTGCAATGCATTCTTAGTCTTCAAAAAGTTGCGGATTTGATGCCCGACAATTTTACTGATACTGCAAAAGTGACAAGATCTACCATTCCGCTGCCACTGTACCTGCAAGGTTAGAAGTCTCAGTAATAGGGAAACGTTCAACCTCCCAAATGTTAGGGTTGTATACTGCAACTCATACTTTATGCTTGTATTACCTCATTTTCCTGTGACTACCTATGAGAATATTAATTACATTTAATCACATGTTTTGCATATTTATTCACGTTATGGTTATGCAAATGAAATGTCTAATTATTTTATATTGTAGATAATATGGCATGTTGGTGTCACACGCAAGATCACATTATCGTTGCCTTATAAAATAATACAATAATTTCACAACCTATATAATTATTAGACAAATTATGTGAAAGGTTGTAATGTATGCTTGAGATTAGTTGGTCTTGACTGTTAGCATGCATTAGTATATTTGCATATGTTGTGCTGGATCGAAGTGAGATAGTGTCTTCTGTACTGACTGTAAAAAGAATGTAAATCTTAGATTATTATTATTTTTTAATTCTAAGTATATAATATTTAATCATGTATTTATAATATTTATTTCTTTGATTTACCATGGGTGAGAGTCAAAGTGATTGACTCAATATACTTCGTATCTTGGGCAATAATATTATTTATATGACAATTATTATTATAACTAGAAATCGTGTCCCGACTTGTGCGAGCTGATGATATCCCCTTGAGGAGCTCCATAATGATTATTACATTAAACTCTGCAGGTGGATTTAATTCCGATATGATAATAAGGTTCAAGTGGTACTACTCTTAGATAAGAAATTAATTAATTGAAATTGTCAGTAGCTTAAATTAATTAATGAACATTCGATATCTTAAACAGGGGAAACAATATAGTTAAATAGGGAGCCCAATTTCTAAATCGGGATTTGGGGTTGGAAGTGTAATATTAATTCTTTAGTGGATTGAATTGATATTAGTGAACTCAACCATATTAGGAAGGGTTTAATATGGAAAGTTGGGTTGCACTAGAAGTCCTACCCTAATCCTCCTTAAGATTCCTAGAGGAGTCCAAAGCCTATAAATAAGACATTAAGGGGGGGGGGGGGGTAACACTCATGATAGCACAAGGGTTTCGATTTTTTTCTTAGTGTTTAATTGTGGATCTTGACTTGTGTCTTTGATTCCACAATTTAGATAACACTTTAATTCTTGCTACAAATCGGAATTACTTGAAGAAAAGAAAATTGAGAGTTGTGAGAACTGGTAGTTTCGGCCGATTTCCCTTTTATAGTCCAAGCAATATTCGGTAGTTCGTTGCCCATACAACGTCCGGATTAAGGCGGGATCATACTCTAGTAGATTTTGAGGAAAAGATCAAGAAAGCAACCACTACGCTTTAAAAGGTAAATATCCTATGATCTTCGATCTAGATTAGGATATTGAATTTACCAACAAATTATTTGATAAATAATCAACAATATTTAAATAGCTTATTAATCTTAATAGTTAATTCATTAGCATGCCTAAATAGGTTTTGGGCTCGTGGATGTGCAAAATGCTTTTATCAATCTTCGTTTTATTTCCAACAATTGGTATCGGAGCCAGATTTTTAGGCTTTTGCTATTTTAAATAATTTTGGTGATTAATAGATAGCAATTTAAATATTCATATAATTTGATGTTGGAATATTTTGCTAGATGTGTCCTTGCAGAGAATATGATCCAATTATCATGGTTATGTGAATGATTAATTTTATTATTTTTATGCAATTATTGGTTTGGCCCGGTTTTGAGGCATGTAATGATTTTTCCCGTGAGAAAATTCGCATATAGATTTATGATCTTAATTCTCATGTAATTTTGCTGTAAATTCGATGTATTTTTTCGTGTAAGATTGTAATCGAATTCGGAGAAGACAAAATCACGAAGAATTAGAGCAAAACCGGGACATCCGGATCAATGATGCCGAACAAAGAACACGCAAGCGTTGCCGAGCAAAGACAAGATCGTCACGAGCAAAGGCGGCTCGCTTCCGCAGTGTCGCGGCACTTATTCGAGCCACCACGGCTCGGGTCGGGTCGTCCGATTTTTGGTCCGGTCTGTTTCACCGCCGTTCGTTGCGTCTGCTGTAGAGTCGGAATTTGAAAATTGAGTTTTTTATATAACTAATTTTGCATAAAAGTGAACATTTTAATTTTGGGAATCCACGACCCGATCGGGAAGGAGTGACGAGATCCTTGATTCAGTAGGAGATATCGAGTTGGAGATTTGCTCGGATTCAATTCAAGGAAGAAGACCATGATAATTGGATAATTTAATTATCCATGAGTTTAGTTTGGTTTTTACTGTTTTAATGTATGGCATGTATGAATGTATGCTGATATGTTTCTTGCATGTTAAGACGACAAAATTAAAAACCTTAAGACTAAAATAACTAAGTGATTAAATTGATTTATTTTTTTAAAAATAAAATCAAATTGGCCTCCATAATTAATTTAAATTGTGAAGTAATGCTCTTGTTTTGTGCAGTCATCATCCAATACCACAACTCTTTCTCTGCTTTGTTCAAACTTTCGGCAACGTATACTACCCTTCTATGGTATGATGACAAAAATTTATGAGTTCTCTTCATTT
This sequence comes from Orobanche coerulescens, assembly GCA_033398695.1. Classification (NCBI taxonomy): domain Eukaryota; kingdom Viridiplantae; phylum Streptophyta; class Magnoliopsida; order Lamiales; family Orobanchaceae; genus Orobanche; species Orobanche coerulescens. Next base: position 60,284,270 of record CM065809.1, on the reverse strand, counting down.
CAGCCAGATTTCTCTGGACCATTGTATGTAACCGTGGCTGATTGTTTATTGGTGCAATTATTTCGTTAGCTTGGTTTTGTAGTTGTTGCTGAACTGTTGATCCTTCAGTTGTAGGAGCCTGCGATATCATGTAAGTGGAATTGGGACATTTAGACTGGAAAAATTATAGTAGGAGTATATTATACAATTAGCGCACTATAATAAACTATTATAGCAGTGTACTGGTCACCAATATAAACTTTTACATGCAGTATATGATATAACAATTACCTATTAATTTGCATCATTCAATGCATGTGTGTCAAAATTACCATTTTTTTCGTTCATTCCTTCGTCCTCAAAAGTTTCGTCTTCTAAACTTTCATTAATTTCCTTTGCTATATCTCTTATTGGGTTCCATGCTTCCTGTGTTAGGCCTAAACCGGAACTTGGCATATGATCTTTCTTCTTCATGTACTCACCTCTCTTTGCCACTTCAGTTTCAATGCCTTCAATCACCGCAAGTTGGTCAGGGTGTTGAAATCATTTGAGCTTTGTGTGAACTAGAAGCTTGTTTTAGTTGGTGATGTGTGGGGTGTTGATTCTGCTGGCTTGCATCCTATTAGTTGTTGTGGTGCATCAACCATTTTTTTTCTTGAAATTTGAGTCTTCTAGCATATGTGCGGGTGTCTCCTGGACAATTGTCATTACGTCAAGCATTGATTAAGCCAGTAACTTTGCCTTTTTCAAGAACTTATTAGCAAATATTTGTGCATCGACACGAGAAGATGATTGATTCAGTGGTTCGATTTTCAGTGGTGGTGCAGTCATAGCTTTCTTGTTGAAGTTGATGTTGTTGGTATTGTAGTTGGGCATAGGTTAAATGGCTCACAAGGATATCCTCCGCAATCCACCAGAGTTGATTTCAGATTTTTCCCTTTGTCAGACAAACTTGAGTTCCATTCCTTGATTGCTGGAGAAGAACATGGCACAATTCTCCTATAGACCACAGTCATATCGACATACAGAGTCTAAGAGAAGATCAAATTAGCAATATCATAAAATAATTAAAAGCAACATTAATAGATTGTTGGAGCAATATTTTAAAGTATTAAAAGCAACAGTAGAATATTAGTAACCACATCTGATTTATAACTTAACGGTATACAGAGTGTTTACTTATTTTACTGTGAGGAAATGTATAGGTCTGGTGAAAAAATTCCTTTTATTTTTTTCCCAGCGAAGCTTGTGTTCAACTAAACTTCTAAGAAGATAATAACACTGGTTGTAGTGCTTAATGCTGGCCACATCTTGCAAGCAATTCATGATACATGGTTTGATGTATCCATTATTAGTGTTCTCAATCAAGCATGCTGTCATTAGCACCATAAAAAGACGTTTGAATCAATCTTCGCCTTCAGTTTAGGATAATATTTTCTCGGAGACACGGTTTGCTACTACACCTCTCTTTGTTCCTTCAAAAAAGCTTGTCTATTGATCCAGTAGAGAACTTTTTTCATGTTTTGTTTAGGCTCTATTGGAAGTTGACCATGAGGCAATCCTAAAATGAGCTTAAAGTCACTTGGTTCGATGTGTACTGTACAGGCTCCTTGTAGATTAATTTCATAGGTTTTGGGATTAAATTTGTCAAGCGCCCAATAAGCTAGTTTTGCTGGGACCTCTTTGATTTGTAACAACAGTATATCCGCAATTCCCAATGCTCTTGTTTTAAGTTTCGAGACGAAACTTATTTTTAGTGGGGTAGAATCCAATACCCGAGATTTTCGTTATGGTTGCGTTGGATTTTTATTTTACCATTTAATGGATTATATGCTGTTTGTGCCTTTATGATCATGTCTTGTCATGTCACGTAGTTGCTTACAACATGGTTTTTGGTGTTAGACGTTGGCGTTTTATCGCATGTTGTACGATTTGTCGTCCTATTGTCAGGTATCGTTGTTGTGATGAGTTTTTGGTGCGATTCTACTACATGTGCAGTAGGAATAGCACACGCTACGTGCATAGATAGCGCGCAATACTGGGACATGGCTAGCGCACGCTAAGGATCTGTTAGCACGCTAACTGGAGGTGCAGAATCGATGCAGAAGCTACTGCCTTGGGCTAGGAAGTCGATAGTGCACGGTATGTAGTTGGATAGCACGCGCTAAGCTGCATCAGTAGCCTACGATATGGTGAGGATAGCGCATGCTAACTGGTGGTGCAGGGCAGTCCATAAGCTACTGGACTGGGTTGAAGGATTCGTTAGCACGCGCTAAGGCTTGTAGTTAGCGCACGCTAACTATATGTTTGACAGAACGCTTTGTAGTGAGGCTTCGATAGCGCGTGCTAAATCATGTTGATTAGCGCACGCTAATCTGTCCCGTATATAAACCGGACACCAGGCTTATTTTCTCATTTTCACTTCTTTTCTTCTTCTCTCCACGGGTTTGAGACGAGGGCAATTAGGGTTCGATTTCTTGACCGATTTTGCTCTATCCAAAAGTGTTTTGGAGAGTCCTAGGTGATTGTAACATCATCTAATCCGTTATTCTTCATTGGATCGAGGTATTTTCCCATTTTTCCTTGAGTTGACTTTTTTGAAGGTTTTGTTCTTGATTTCGAATTCACTCCGGATCTGGTGAATCGATTGTTGTTAAACTTTGTTTCGAGCGTGATCTATGGATTGTATATCCATAATTCTGATTTGTTCAACCCAGTTGTTTATTCTAAGGTTCTTGAGGAACCAAGAACATTTAATGTTCGCTTAAATGCTCGAATGAGTTTTTCTTCGGTAGTTGAATGTGATTTCCGTTGTTATTGGTCTTGATCGTCGTTGTGATCGTGTTTTTATTTTGTCTTGCGGAATTTTTAGGTTTCGAGGAACTTCGGTCGTGTAATACTCGAGATCTTCGTTCCGATTTCATCGAATTTTTCTTCGGTCGAGCGGATTGTTGTCGTCCGCGTCTTTGGAATCGTATGTTTACACTGTGGTACGTTGAGTTTCGTAGCCTGCTCGTTATCATTTTGGATTTTAGTTGGTGCGTTTGCGTGATCGAGACGTCGTCGAGTCTCTAGCTGGGCAGTCGGAGGGTTGGCTGGGCCTAGTTACGGCCGTAAGGCGTGGCCAATTACAGCCGTAATGCACCTGCACATCGTGGCCTGGGAGGACTCGGTTACGGCCGTAAGGGTTATCCGGTTACGTCCGTAATGCTTCGTTACGGCCGCAAGGCATTGGCCGGTTACGACCGTAATGCATCGGTAGATTTCGGGCAGTAGCCCTGGGAGTTCGGTTACGGCCGTAAGGTTATGCCGAGTACGGCCATAAGGTGTGCCCGTTGCATACGTAAGGATGCAGCCGTTACGTACATAAGTCACGTTGATCGAGTTACGGCCGTAACACTATCGGCCATATATAGGCCTCGTGACAGGCCAGACCTCATTTGTGCGCATTTTTCATTTCCTGTGGTGGCTGTCGGATCAGAGAGATGAGGAGGGGAGTCCTTGGTCGATTCCACTCGATTCCAAGGTGTTTTGGAAGAATCTTGTCGATTATATCATCATCAAATCCTTGTTCTTCGTCGGATCGAGGTATTTTCTTTCTTAGAACCCTAATTATGTAATTTTTGGGGGTTTCTTCGTGATTCGTCGATTTAATCCATGGTTGATGAATTGTTTATGGTGTTCTTGTTGTCTTGGTCATGATCTTCGGACTTTGTAACCCGTTTATCAATTTTTATCACGCGGATCATGATTTTTGATTTCCTAGAAGAAACCCTCGGATCCTTGTTGTTTTTCGGGATGATTCGGATTCCAATTAGTGTTATTTATTCGTGGTGATGTTATTTTCGTAATATTCGTGGGGTTGTCGAGTTCTTGGTCATTCTTGGAAGTTGGAGGGCTACCTGACCGTGTCCGTTCATTGTTCCGTTGCTCGTGGTATCGAGGCAAGTATCTTGCCCATACATTTCACGTTTCGTAGACGAAATAGTTGGTAAATGATTTTATATGCAATCCGAATGTTTAATGAACTTTAAAAAGGATCGATATGTTCTCGATAAATGTTGTATTTCAAAAGATAACTCGTATGCTTCGTGGATTAATGTGTTTTCGGAATATGTTTGTCGGTTTCATATGTTGGAAGATGTTATAATCATATTTAGTGAATATAGTAGACCATAATCATTTGCCGAGGATCGTGTATTGATATGTGTACTTGTTCGGGAAATATGTGACGTTGTGTGATATTAGTTATTACTCCTTTGTAAGGAGGTTGCGGTGCTTAGTGTTGTTTGGTGTTGGTATTGGCTTGTTGTTGTGCGTGATTGTTGTAAGTGATGTGCCTCCGGGTAAGATTGTTGAATCTCCGGGATCCGTCCTTGCTAGTACGGATCGGGCGAGACCATAGGGTTGTCCAATCAGGTATGTCTTGCGGGGACTCCGAGGTTTGTGGCTTTCTAGCCCGATGCCGGGATAACTTGTGGGGTTATCCAGTCCGGGTATGTCTTGCGGGGACTCCGAGGTTCGTAGCTTGTTAGCATAATGCCGGGATAACTTATGATTGTGGTTTGGTTGTGTGATGTACGTGTCATGGGTTGTCCAATTGGGTATGTCTCGTGGAGGCTCCGAGGTTCGCAGCTTGCTAGTGCGATGCCGAGATAACTATGAACGTATGTATGGATATGGTTACGTGACTGTTGTCACGGTGACGTGATTTGGTATGGTTTCCCATTGGGTTATTCACTCGGGTATGTTCTGCGGGAGCATCTGAGGTTCGTGGCTTGTTAGCACGGGATTCTAATTATAACACCCCCAGAAACAGACCGGGAATATTACACGTCGCAGACCCTCTATGTGAGGATCCACCAGGCTAGACATCGAAACTACACATTACATTACATACTGACGTGACAAAATCACGAATCATTAGACCGATTAGGTCTTTCGTCACTGACTTACAAATCAAAGTACATAAACTCATCCAGACTCATACCCACGCAAGGGTAAAATACTTGTAAACAACAAACAATAAGACAACGGAAAAGACAATACAATGGACTTCGATTAACTGAACCCAAAACAGGCCTTCGTGTGATTAGTATCATTCGTCTTTCATCATCCCTCGTACCGATCCTGTGACTTGCTCCCGAAAACCTGCATGTACCTGGACACAATACAGATATCCACCCCCTATTACTCAGGGGTTAGCAAAACTCCATTGTTTCGCTAGTGCAAGTATAAAGTGCAAAAACGAGCCATACACAGCACATTCCGAAAATACAATAATTTGAATAAACTTCAACTCAGCCAAGACAAAAGACTTCCCGAGACTTCTCATTTAAATAAAATAGTTCAAACCATAAACGTATAAATGAAATGAGTGGTCATTTTGAAAATCAATTCAAGACATCGGGAGTTTTGAAAAACATAAGTAATTGAATAATTCTCTACTTATCGAAAACCACTTAGGGTCACACCCCGGAGCTTATTTTCCCAAAATACAAATCTGATAACAAAACGCAGGGTCCACGACCCAACCGGCTCGATTCAAATCATTACCACAGACAATTACACACACCACATTACACTTATGCCATTCTATCCAAACACCAAGACTTAATATAATGTCTCACGACTCCAAGCACAAGGCATTGTGATACTCCGGACATATCACAATTAATCAACAGTACAAACACTCTGGCATTTCTCGCGCAACACCACTCGACCAAGTCCCTGTGCGCCCCGTCGAGCGACCCCAGGTGAGAATGCCCACTCAAAAGTAACTCTCGCGCAAGACCACACGGTCAAGTCCCTGTGCGCCCCGTCGAGCGACCCCAGGTGAGAGTAGCCAAAGAACAACCTTACAACTCTCATCAGATCAAATTCCAAAAACACAAACCACGAGAGTCAAACACAATATATATAGTCGAGGTACTGCTAGAATGGCCAAATTATCCAACACATATTCACGACCCAGAACTATAATAATCTACACAGAAACACCATATCTAAATAGCACCGAAACGACACAACCAATGTCACACAAACTCACATATTCGTCGATAACCACGTGACTCCACGCACACATCTTAACAAAGAATTCAACTTTACATTTACCGACGACATAATCCTACATAATGACATCTTACGGAAGTAAGACGATCCTATACTCAACACTAGCACACATATTCAATTAAGCATATTAATTTCCGAAACACAAGGGTCACCTTTAAGAAAACCATGATAGTAAATATACCGATTCTTTTGAAAAATGGTTATAAATATTTATTTAGCACATATCGGCGATTAACAACCATTATATCCACAAAACACATAATGTATGGGCAAGATACTTGCCTCGACAATAGATACCGGACACTCCGACGAACACGGCTCAGTCGGGAAACCTCGAACACCTAAAATTCTCTGGTGAAGACAATGAATACCCCCCTCGATCGGAAAACATGAAGAAAACAACGAACGGAAGAGGTCCGACTCAAGTTCTTCGCAAGGAACCTAACCCTAACATCATACCATCAATAAATTAACGATCGAACGAGGAAAAATAATCTAAGAACACCCGAATCCCCTTCGTGACATTTTATCAAACACCTTCAAGGCGTCGATAAGAAACTCAATAGAACGACGAATCCTTGGCAATCCAACAATGGAATAACAAGGAATTCGATATAATACAACTTAACAATCATTAATCCATCACTATTCTAAGTTATTTCAGATTAAACGGACAAAATCAAGTAAAACCCCAAATTTACCCAAAAGTAGGATTTTAGGAAAACTTGCCTTGATTCGATCGATCGGAGCAAGTTATGGAATGATTAATCGATATTATGGACTCAGAAGTTTCGTGTATTTACAATGGAACAACATCTCCTCGTGCCCTCCAAGCTCCAGCCGTGGAATGGGAAGATAGGGAATGGAAAAAAGGGTGTAAACCCGACTGTCCTGCCATATATTATATATATACCCCTGCCGAACACGGCGCAGCAAACAGCCCAGACCAGCGCCGTGTCTTCCGCCGGGTTGTGGGTCAGTGTGTGACCTGACCGACACGGCGCAACACCCGACGCAAGGTGCCCGCACGTATGACTCGTCCGTGTCCGACACGGCGCATCACCCGGCACAAAACTTGCGCGGGTTCTCGGCCGTGTCTCGACAGACTGCTAGTCCTGGCCGACCTGGCGCAGGACACGGCGCTCGGCAGCGCCATTTTCACCACCGTTTCGTACAGGTCCAGCCAGAAAACCTCCGATTGCAAAACGACTCCGATACGAACCGAAATTTAAGATAGGACCACAACAACGATCCGGAAGAAGACGAATAATAACAAAACAAGACATACGATTAGCTCGACTTACAAAATGAAAAGTCATACCCGACGAATATCACGACCCGGTCTATCATGCCGGACCAAGAAATCGTCCACAGAACAAAATGACTGGCACAACTGGCAAAATTGAAAAATAACCGGAACCGAGAATCTCGGGTATCACACGAATAATCCTTGGGAATATGTTGTTATGGATGATTGGGTCGTGGACCCCATGTTTCGTGATTTAGGTCGTGGACCCCGTGTTTCGTAATTTGGATCGTGGACCCCGTGTTTTGTTATCGGAATTGTATTTTGGAAAAATGATCTTTGGGCTGTGTCCCTAAGTGGTTCCGAAGAACTTGAGAATTCTTAAATCCCAAATGTTTTCAGAACTCCCGAGATTTATAAAACGTTTTGTAAGATGTATAATGAGTTTATTCCCACCTTTCATGATTTGCATGGTTTTGATCAAGTGATTTATCTCGGGAAGCGTGTTCACGACTATTATGTTCTTGGTGTATGTTGTATATGGCTTGTATTTGTATTTTATACTCGCACTAGAAAAATAATGGAGTTTTGCTAACCCCCGAGTATTCGGGGGGTGGATGTCTGTATTACGTCCACGTACTTGCAGGTTGCTGGGGAGCGAATCACATGATCGGTATGAATGATGATGGAAGATGACGATACTAATCACATGAAGACCGGTTGTTGAGTATTTTGGTAGAGTTTCATTGTTTGTCTCTCTGTTGTGTAATTCTCCCATTTTATGGGAATGTTGATGTATTCTAACCCCTGTGTGGGTATGAGTTGTGAGAAAGAGTTATGTATGTTTGATGTGTATGTTGTGGTAAAAGACCATATCGGTCTAGTGGTTCGTTATTAGCCATGTTGGCATGTATTGATATGTTGTATTTTCTATATTTAGCCTGGTAGATCCTCGTGGAGAGGGTCTACGGCGTTGTAATATTCCCGTGATTTGGGGGTGTTACAAAATATGGTATTAGAGCTTAGGTTGCAGAAACCTAGGCTGTCGGGTCGAGTTGTGTGTTGTCGGGTCTGGTCTTGTCTTGTCTTGTCGGATTTTATCTGACTGAGTTGTGTCATGACGCATCGTCTGAGATGTCGGTCGTGATTAGTATCGAGGTGCAGCCATCGTCTTCGTGCGATCTGTAGATGTAAGTCTCCCTACTTTGTTGTGTCTCCTGTTATACGAACTTGTGTGATTTTATGTTATTATGTGGAGTTTAAATGTGAATTGTGAATACGTAATCCATGCTTGTTGATTCTCGTGTTGTGCTGGAATGAAGAGTGGTGCCGGTTTACATGTATTTATGTATATATATATATATATATATATATATCTTTGCATAAACCGTTTTTACAGGAGTAGTTTTTTGGTGTGGTTACACAATGAAAGCTTATCAATGCGATATTTTAAAACTTTAAATGTTTTGGGGAGTCAGGTAAATTTTCATTTTAAAACACCCTTCAAGAGGGGAAAAGGGTTTGATTTTCATATGATGACTTCGAGGCCGAAAATATCAAAAATTCAAACTACATATATTTTAATTTCATCTTGAATTGCAAATTTTCAAAATTTGATTTTTAAATACTCAAATGAGGTCTATCAAAAATTTACTTGAGACGTGACTTTCTCCTTCAACTTTTCGGTTTCATGAATTTCGGTTAAAAGGTATGTAGTGAGGATGTTGTTATAATTATGTGAACAGTTGGCGTTTGGATTTGTACGCTGCTGTTTATTTGAAACCTCCGGTCTACTACCGTTGGGAGATGAGTATTTATGTGTTGCCAAATTTGCACAGTTAGCGCACGCCATCTTGTGTTGTGGAGCGCGCTTTCTAGTCGGGCAAAAGTTTGGGACTGCATTTTTGCCGTCGGGCCTAACTTTTGCAGTCAATCATCTGTGAGTGGATTTTATGTGTGCTGTAATAGTTGTTGTGTGTGATTATGTGATTTCCGTTGCATTAGGTTGTTGCTTATTAATATGCCGAGGGGCAGAGGTCGTGGTCGCAACCGTGGTACGGATGGCCACGGGGATCATGCGCGGAATCGAGAGAATATTGCTGGGAACGATATTGGTTTGGGTGTTGCTACTATATTGCAACAAGTAGCAGCATAAATGACTCAGTTGACCCAGGCGGTTCAACGCAACACTGACGCGAATTAGAACGTCGGTGTAAATCAATGGCTTCGAGAGGTAGTTTGTATGAATCCCCCTCGATTCGCCGGTGCTGCGGATGCTTTGGGCTGGGATGGTTGGATTTTCTAGTTGGGAAAGATATTCGAGGCTGTCGATTGTCCTGAAGAGAGGAAGGTACCTATCGCTCAGTACCTTCTTGACAAAGATGTCGCTATTTGGTGGGAAGCTGTTAAACCTCGTGATCGTGATGTCACGTGGGCAGAGTTCCAGGTATTTATGGAAGCTGAGTTCTATCCGAAACTGATTAGAGAGCAGAGGATTCGTGAAATTTATTTGGCAGAACCACAAGATGTATCGGTGTCGCGGGCTAGCATCGACTATAGCAAACAACTCAGTTATGTGCGAGATCGGGTGAGGACCGAAGAAGAGAGGATCCTTCATTTTGACAGACGGATGAAGCTGGAGATTCTCCAGTATATGTCGGGACTCAATTGTACTTCATTTAGAGATTATCAGGATCGAGCCTTAGCTTACGAACTAGCTTCGTTATCGTCGGAACGTGTGCCCGAGTCGAAGAAACAGAGGAAGTCCGATGACCTTATAGGCAGTACAAGAGTTGGTGTTTCTAGTTTGCAACGTCGTAGTCTTTCCGTTGTGAAGCTCCATCGCTCGATGCATGGGACTGAGAGTTCCAAGTCATCTGCTTCGACTCCTAGTAAAGCCAGGAGGTGTTTTAACTGCAATGTGTCGGGGCATGTTCATGCGCATTGTCCTTCTCTACCATTAACGTGTTACAAGTGCGGACTCGAGGGACACCGAGTTTAGTTTTTTGAGTTGGTCACCGATCCTTCCGAGGCATGGACTTTAGCACTGATATCAGGATCGACTCTGAGAAGTCCCTGAGGGGTGTAGTCTACCAGTTGTATGTTATGTTATTTCCTTGCCTTGTTGTTTCGAACTTCATAGATAAACTTCTTTTGTTAGAAGTGGAGCGGATGGTTGAACTTCTTTATTTTCAACTCTATTGACTCGTTTGTGTTCGTTGACATTTTCTGAACTTGTCCTATCTTCTGTTTTTGTTGATCGAATGAGTTGTGGTATTGTTTTGGATTAATCCGTTTGTCGTTGTGACTTTTTAGAATGCGATTCCATTCCTGTGAATCTTATGTGGGTGCATATCTTATCGTCCTTACTAGATCACATATTGCCTCGAGTCGAGGTGTGAACTTCGGAGTTGTTATTTGATTCTTGTTGTTCGTCGTGATTCGAACATGATTGTTTGACTGTTGTTGTATTGATCATTGTGGTTCGATCATTTGTTTTCCGGTTTTTGTTGATCTCGTATCGTGATTTTTGAGAATTCGGGTCACTTCATAATTTCCCTTAAGTTCGGGAAATTAGCTTCGTATTCGATCTTCCAAACCTTAGGTTGTGGAATTTTGTATCTGTTCAGCGATCAATTCGTGATTTGACTGCTGCGCTGTTCGTGTTGGTCAATCATATTGATTTTGTTCGTTGTGTTTTGTTATCGTTCTGGTGTAGCGATATGAATGGTAGCAGCTACGTGCTGCATGTGATTCATTACAAGTCGTCGGCAACGGATAGCGTGTGTTATTGGAGATTGTTTTGCGTTGATCATTATTTGTTTTAAGTTTCGGGGATGAAACTTCTTTTAAGAGGGGTATAATGTAATACCCGAGATCTTCGTTCTGGTTTCGTCGAATTTTTCTTCGGTCGAGTGGATTGTTGTCGTACGCGTCTTTGGAATCGTGTGCTTGCACTGTGGTACGTTGAGTTTCGTAGCCTGCTCGTTATCATTTTGGATCTTATTCGGTGCGTTTGCATGATCGAGACGTCGTCGAGTCTCTAGCCGGGCAGTCGGAGGGTTGGCTGGGCCGAGTTACGGTCGTAAGGCGTGGCCGATTACGGCCGTAATGCACCTACACACCTGGCCTGGGAGGACTCGGTTATGGCCGTAAGGGTTATCCTGTTACGGTCGTAATGCTTCGTTACGGCCGCAAGGCATTGGCCGGTTACGGACGTAATGCATCGGCAGATTTCGGGCAATAGCCCTGGGAGCTCGGTTACGGCCATAAGGTTATGCCGAGTATGGCCGTAAGGTGTGCCCGTTGCGTACGTAAGGCTGCGTCCGTTACGTATGTAAGTCACGTTGACCGAGTTACGGCCGTAATGAGCTGCCGGTTACGGCCGTAACATTGTCGGCCATATATAGGCCTGGTGATGGGCCATACCTCATTTGTGCACATTTTTCATTTCCTGTGGCGGCTGTCGGACGGGAGAGACGAGGAGGGGAGTCCTTGGTCTATTCCACTCGATTCCAAGGTGTTTTGGAAGATTCTTGTCGATTATATCATCATCAAATCCTTGTTCTTCGTCGGATCGAGGTATTTTCTTCCTTAGAACTCTAGTTGTGTAATTTTTAGGGGTTTCTTCGTGATTCGTCGATTTAATCTGTGGTTTATGAATTGTTTATGGTGTGCTTGTTGTCTTGGTCATGATCTTCAGATTTTGTAACCCGTTTATCGATTTTTATCACGCGGATCATGATTCTTGATTTCCTAGAAGAAACCCTCGGATACTTGTTGTTTTTCGGGTTGATTCAGATTCCGATTAGTGTTATTTATTCGTGGTGATGTTATTTTCATAGTATTCGTGGGGTTGTCGAGTTCTTGTTCGTTCTTGGAAGTTCGAGGGCTACCCGGCCGTGTCCGTTTGTTGTTCCATTGCTCGTGGTATTGAGTCAAGTATCTTGCCCATACATTTCATGTTTCGTAGACGAACTAGTTGGTAAATGATTTTATGTGCAATCCGAATGTTTAATGAACTTTAAAAAGGATCGGTATGTTCTCGATAAATGTTGTCTTTCAAAAGATAACTTGTATGCTTCGTGGATTAATGTGTTTTCGGAATATGTATGTTGGTTTTGTATGTTCGAAGATGTTATAATCATATTTAGTGAATATAGTAGACCGTAATCATTTGCCGAGGATTATGTATTGATATGTGTACTTGTTCGGTGAATATGTGACGTTGTGTGATATTAGTTATTACTCCTTTGTAAGGAGGTTGTGGTGCTTAGTGTTGTTTGGTGTTGGTATTGGCTTGTTGTAGTGCGTGATTGTTGTAAGTGATGTGCCTCCGGGTAAGAGTATTGAATCTCCGGGATCCGTCCTTGCTAGTACGGATCAGGCGTGACCATAAGGTTGTCCAATCGGGTATGTCTTGCGGGGACTCTGAGGTTCGTGGCTTGCTAGTCCGATGCGGGGATAACTTGTAGGGTTATCCAGACCGGGTATGTCATGCGGGGACTCCGAGGTTCGTAGCTTGTTAGCGCGATGCCGGGATAACTTATGGTTGTGGTTTGGTTGTGTGATGTATGTGTCATGGGTTGTCTAATCGGGTATGTCTCGTGGAGGCTCCAAGGTTCGCACCTTGCTAGTGCGATGCCGGGATAACTTTGAACATATGTATGGATATGGTTACGTGACTGTTGTTACGGTGACATGTTATTTGGTATGGTTTCCCATTGGATTATTCACTCGGGTATGTTCTGTGGGAGCATCTGAGGTTCGTGGCTTGTTAGCACGGGACGCGAATAATCCTTGGGAATATGTTGTTATGGATGATTGGGTCGTGGACCCCGTGTTTCGTGATTTGGGTCGTAGACCCTGTGTTTCGTAATTTGAGTTGTGGACCCCGTGTTTTGTTATCAGAATTGTATCTTGGAAAAATGATCTTTGGGTTGTGTCCCTAAGTGGTTCCGAAGAACTTGAGAATTCTTAAATCGCAAATGTTTTCAAAACTCCCGAGATTTATAAAATGTTTTGTAAGATGTATAATGGGTTTATTCCCACCTTTCATGATTTGAACGGTTTTGATCAAGTGATTTATCTCGGGAAGCGTGTTCACGATTATTATGTTCTTGGGGTATGTTGTGTATGGCTTGAATTTGTATTTTATACTTGCACTAGCAAAACAGTGGAGTTTTGCTAATCTCCGAGTATTCGGGGGTGGATGTCTGTATTGCGTCCAGGTACTTGCAGGTTGCTGGGCAGCGAATCACTGGATCGATACGAAGGATGATGGAAGATGACGATACTAATCACATGAAGACTAGTTGTTGAGTATTTTGGTAGAGTTTCGTTGTTTGTCTCTCCGTTGTGTAATTCTTCCATTTTATGGGAATGTTGATGTATTCTAACCCCTGCGTAGGTATGACTTGTGAGAAAAAGTTATGTATGTTTTATGTGTATATTGTGGTAAAAGACCATATCGGTCTAGTGGTTCGTTATTAGCCATGTTGGTATGTATTGATATGTTGTGTTTTCTGTATTTAGCCTCGTAGATCCTCGTGGAGAGGGTCTGCGGTGCTGTACCGAGTGGTTTGGGGGTGTTACAGGTCGAGCCGTGTTCGTCGGAGTACTTGCGTGCCGATTTCGAGGCAAGTATTTTGCTTATATGACTTGTATCTTGTGACTAGAAATCACGTGTTGGGTTTGTGATGATTTGTTTACCTTTATAAACATGGTTCGTGTGAGTTGGTTGTGTTATGCGTTGTGAAGTCTTGGTGATGACTTTGATATTTTGGTATATGTATTGTGTTGTGTTATGTGTGCAGGATTGTGATAATCGTGTTGGTTTGGTTGTACACGTGGTTGTGCAATGTATTGTGTATCGATCATGAGTTATGTTGGTTGTGTAATGTTGATGATGAGTGTTTAGATTGTGTTATGTGCGCGTGATGCGTGATATCATGGTGATCAATGTAATTGATTGTACGTGTTCATTGTTGATGGAATATGTACGTGAATGTTACATGTTGTAATGCTAAGTTCACTCGTATGGATTTGACGGGACCTACGAGGATTCATGGCAGTTGACCATGGGATCGGAACTTAGTATGTTGTACTATGGTCCAATCGTGTGGGTCTGACGAGGCCTACGATGACACATGACAGAAGATCATGGGGTCAGGGCACAGTACGTCCAACCGTGCGGGTTCGACGGGGCCTACGGTGACTTGTGACAGTGGATCGCGGAGTCAGGACTGGTAAATGTGACTGATGTGTTTGGCTAAGACCATGTGGGTTGTTTAACCTACAGTGACTGATGACAATGAATCACGGAGTCGAGATTGATATATGTGATTATTGTGTTTGGTTAAGACCGTATGGGTTGTTGAATCTACGATGACTCGTGACGGTAGATCACGGAGTCGAGAGCATGTTTTGATAAACAAAGTTTTTGAAGGAAAGTTTTATGACAATGGAATGGTTGGGCTGAGACCCAAGTGTTTTGTGGAAATGTTTTCCTATTGTAAAAACTAATGAAATTTGGGTTAAGACCCTAACGTTTTGTAATGATTTTGGAAAACTTAGGACATGATTTCCTAATGATTTTGATAAACTTAGGAGACGAGTTCCTAATGAATGATTTTGACAAACTTAAGATTCGAGGTCCTAAAGGCTTTGTGTTTCTAAAACTCCCGAGATGACAGTTTATTTTCCACGGACTCCACTTGTGTTGTTTTCTAGACTACTAAAACCTCTCGGGAAATGCTTGGTGAATGATTGTCCTTCTCTGATTTGTGATTGTTGTATGCTGGCTGCATTTCATATGGTTATGATACTTGTATTGGCATTAGAATTGCTAACCCCTTAATGGGGAAATACATATCATGCATTTCAGGTATGTTCGGTTCATGAGCTGCGATACTAATCAAGAGTTATGGAGTTCAGTTGTTGTTGCGTCATTGTATTATTCTCAGTCTTCCGCGGTGTTGTATCGTTTTGTATTTTGTACCCCTGCGTGGGTATGAGTTGAAAGAAATTATTTTAGTTTGAGTTAGTCGTGTGACCTCATCGGTTCGTCTTATTATCTTGTTTGACCCTGAATGGTCAAACAGTTGATCTTTTGTAATGTTTAGCCTGTTAGATCCTTGTGAGGAGGTCTACGGCGTGTGATATTTCCAGATGATTTCTGGGGGTGTTACACGCGTAGCGCCCCTGGCATGATTCAATGGTATCCTAAGATGATACATTTTTACCAGCAGATGGAGGAACATGAAAGATGCGTGCTATGGCAAAGCCTTTTTGTCTCTTTGTCCATATTGTGTCTGTTCCAGTCTAAACGTAGTGCTGGGGAAATTCACTGTACAACCACTGTCGAGCCTCCATATTATTTTTATTAATTTCCATGCACTGTAGAAATTGAGATTATGTGATAGTATTACTGGCCAGGACAGTATAAATATAATCGCCTTCTCTAAATATGCACGTCTGTTCACCTTCCAAATGGAACGACAAACATTCCATATGGGGAGTCCGATAATGAATTGGAAACTCAAATATTCTCCACATAGCCTCACATGCATAAATGTATCTAGAGTCGACGTACTCGCTGATTTCGTCATTATTTGTATTCATTATTCAGGAACCCATCCCATCGTTGGCCTTATTAATTACTTAAAGAGATACTTCACGGACTGTCCCTTACTGCAATACTCAATGTTGATATGGGCCCGATATGTTATCACCTTCCATATGGAACCACAAATATGTTATCAAGAAGGATTCCATTTTTGTCAAGGGTGGCACCTGTGTCTCTCCTCCTATAGACTGGATATCCATTGGCATCTAATTTTGTACGCTCCATGTAGTGTTTCGGGAACCTCTTTGAGCACTTTGAATCCACCATGTAAGGCGAACTCATTCTTTCTGGTGCACATGGACCATGTATCATACATTCTGGAACAACGTCAAATAGTTTAGGGTATTTTTCATGGTCGGGAAGTTCTGTACATATGAAATCATCTATCTTTTCTATCATGTGTTGTTGATCCTCACATTTTATAAAAAGAACGATATGGGCATAAGGAAGGCCTCGCTTCTCAATTCGACAGTTGCAACAACTGTGCCAATAAATAAAGACATTATCATAACATTAGCAAGTTAAAAAATACATAATATGTATAATATATAAATAATATAATCAATTTTGTGAGGATGTCATTGACATTAACTTAATATGTGAGGAAATAAGACTCTATATAAACTAAGAAGAGCTTACGTGTAGTATGTCTGCCAAACACTTTGCTCTGCTTCGAATCAGTCATAAGCTCATCCAGTTTCATTTTGAATATTCGAACTGATATATCATGTATATCTTATGGCCTTAATCCCCATTTATTAACGAACCTTATGATCTCTGGCCATTTTTGATGGCACGTAAAAGTGATAAACAATGACGGATATCCAGTCCACCTGCAAATAGCCATGGCATTTTGATAATTTTGAATCATGTAGCGCTTCCCTCCAGTAACTGATGATGGCAATATGAAAAGTTTACCAATAGTTGA
This sequence comes from Orobanche coerulescens, assembly GCA_033398695.1. Lineage (NCBI taxonomy): Eukaryota > Viridiplantae > Streptophyta > Magnoliopsida > Lamiales > Orobanchaceae > Orobanche > Orobanche coerulescens. The sequence goes on along the minus strand of CM065809.1, from coordinate 60,267,419 downwards.
AGTTTCAATATTTCCTTTGTTGGTTGATTATGACGAATCCACTGTAGCCTTTTGCATTTCCATCATGGTGTATCTGTAACATCCGGAATTTCCACTACTATTGTTTAATATTATCTTATCTGAGTTATATTGGAATCTGTACAGTATGGATAAAATAAATAGAGGACTGAGAGATCTGTATTGGTATAATTGTCGTACTTAGTCGACAATTGCATTTGAGGATATAGTGCATCGTGTATACGTATCTAGTATATTGAGACGTTGGACAAGAATAAGCTGAAAATGGCTAAGTACAGCCACATTAGTGCACGCTACGATGTATACTTAGCATACGCTAAGGAACAAGGATTACGTACGTTAAGGAGTATAGTTAACGTACTTTAATATGCTAAGTGTTACGTACGCTATGTATAGGGCATTACGTACGTAACGAGAGGAATCAGACAGCTCAGGCTATGGACGACAGGTGGGACCCGTGGTCGGCAGCTTTCGGCGAAGAACGTGCTTGGTCGAGTCAACTCTTGGTTAACGTACGCTATGGGTAGTGCATTACGTAAGTTAAATGAGGATTTACTGTAGCAAGTTAACGTACGTATTACGTACGCTATGAAGGATATGTTACGTACGTAATCGATTTAACGAAACAGGTCAGTGAGTTCTGGAATGATGTTACGTACGCTATGAGAGACATGTAGCGTACGTAAGGTACATTACGTACGTTAATATGGATTGATAACGTATGTAATGAGCGATGCAATTTATAAAATAAGGTTCGTTCTTTCATTTATTCACGAGAGAAAATCGATATCTTTCCTCCAACTTCGTCCCTCTGCACATGAAAGTGAGAATAAACCTCTTCTATCTTGGTTATGAGCTTGGAAGCATGTATTAGAAGCTTGAATATGAAGATATTGATGATTCTTGAAGAGTTTGATTGCGTTCTTCATATTCTTGAGGTATGTTGATGAACTCTACACCTTGATTTCGGATTATTGGTATTGTTATCCGTATTTGCTTCGCACAATGATGATTAGGGTGTTGTTGTTATGATTCTTAAAGTTATGTGAAGTGTATATTGAAGGATATGATGATACATGACTTGGATTTCGAATTGGATGATTATCTACCTCTTAAAGGACATCGATTTAAGTTGTTTTGATGGCTATGAACAAGGTTTCGAATCATTTAGTGTTCTTGAGGAACTCCTTGATGAATTTAACATAGCAAGATGATCGTATGTTGAATTATCGGTATTTTTAGATATAAAGATCGAATGTTCGTTGATTGTAGTGGTAGAATTCGTATGTTCTTGATGAAATACGAATCATGATATCAATTTGGAATCCGAAAAGATTTTGATTGATCACCAAATTTGATTTCCTTTACATTCGTATCCATAATCATATTTTGGTCATAAATTCGTAATTATTTGAGTTGAGTTCTTCGGACTTGTGTCTAATCGAGATATTGTGAAATCGTTGGGTTTGTTGATCGGTTATATTGATTGTTAATATTGATTAGCGGATTTTGGTTCGTATTGTGGATATGAGTTCGTAACGGTTTGGGTTATACTATTTGATTTTGTATATGATCGAAGTGTCGTTTAACCGTTGTGATTGATTGGTTGGATATGTCGGTTATTGATTGTTATTAAACTTGTTGTGCATCGAATTATGGTAATAGGTTGAGAATATTGATCGGTGATTATAATCGTGCCTTATAGTCAAGTTTGAGGATGCTCGTGGATTGCATTGGTCGGGGCCGAGGAACTTACAGATGACGGCAAGGGATTGGTGACGGCTTCATCGGTATCGAGGCAAGTTATTACTTGCTCAGTTATAATGTTTAATGAATGGTTTTAGTTTCATTTCGTTTATAATGCATATAGTAATGATTATTACTGCAAATTCTGGAGATTTGGATTATATGTTGTCTTTCCAATTCTGGGAGTTAAAACATAATGTATATGCTTTATCTCGGTTAATGGCATATTCGGGTGTCAAGGTTACATTGCGATAAAGATGAGGATATGAGTATCTATAGTCCATGGTATGTTTGGATCGTGGAGCATTGAGGATAATCGCGGTGATGATTTGACATCGAGATTTCTCCTGAAGGACTCGGGACAAGTATCTTAGTTTGATTCGGCTTAGTGTTGATGATGTTGATCATGCAGGTTGTCATTCATGTTGCTGAACATGAAGTCGTCCTAGTTGTTTCATCATAGTGTCGTTCATGTTTTTGATTCATACGTTTTTCATGTTGATGAACATATTGAGTTGCATATGTGTATGCATAATTGTATTGTTTATGTTGTGTTGATCCAATGGGATCGTGTGATCTATGCTGAGGGCACTGGATCGGATGTCCACTATGCGTTGGTCCGACGGGATCATCATGTGGATCTATGCCGAGGGTGCTGGATCGTTGGACAGGTTTTCCACCATGCGTTGGTCCGACGGGATCATCATGGGGATCTATGCTGAGGGTGCTGGATCGTTGGATTACCCAGTATTGTGTTGATGGAATATTGTGGATTCGCATCACTGATTTTATCATGTGTGGTTGTGCATATGTATATTGTTGGTTATCCATCTTGTGTTGATCTAGTAGGATCATCTTGGGATCTATGATAAGGGCGCTGGATCATGGGATTTCCATTGGGTACACACTGTTGTTATTGTTTTGAGCATATTGACATTGTCATATGAGTATGTGTTTGTAGGTCTTGTGTTAGGACCATGTCCATGTGAGGTATTGATCTGACCTCGGATTAGACTGACATGATTGTCGTGGCATTTCATATCTTGAGGTATGTTCTGTATTTCCCCTGGTATTTATCTTTTGATGGACAATCGATTATTGTCTTGGTCTTTAATGATGCTATCCGATGGATCGAATTGGTCGGAGTTGGTATATTTCCGTACTGCGAGTCATGATGATGTTTTGAGAATCTTGGGTATTGATTGAGGTACTGTATGATGTTATGTTTGAGTTTATTAATTAATCGAGATTACGAGAAGTATTTTGTGATGATGGTTAATCTGATGAGAATTAATTGAGTAAATAAAGCTATGACGGTAAGATTAAATTGGTCGTATTCTTAGTATTTCCATTGGTATGTAATTATTGATGGGATGTGATTGATATCATTGTTGGATATTATGGCTGACCCCCTTGTGGCTTTTCTTTTAGGTTCTTTGGATATCGAGCTTGTAGCGGTCGTGAAGAGATGAGCATCCTGGAGGATACTGGCTAGGGCATGTTTTTGTGAATTGAGTTTCCTGATCAGTTGTTGTATTCTGTTGCTAGAGTACTTTTAACTGTTGTCTTTTCTGCTGCGTGAGTATTTTTAAATGGCCTTTCGTTTCTGCTAACTTGAGTTACTTTGGCAACCGTTCTCTAAACTATTTTGTTGGTACGTATAAGTGATAGCTTAACGATGTTTTCAAACTGTTGAGTTTCAGCTGTTTGGCCTTGTCCTTTCAAATGAGATTTTTACGACGGTTTTGATAAACGGATTTTATTAAATATTTGAATGTTTTAAATAGATAATACCGTCTTTAACCTCTTGGGCGTTTGTAAATGTTTGCGAAAATTTCCTTCAGCCTTGTGGGTTCCATCTCGGGGCCCACGACACTGTAATATTCCTGGATGGCTCTGGGGGTGTTACAGTAACCGTCAACAATAAATTGTTGAAGCAACTGTCTGGAAAGAAGAAGTTGTTGTCCTTCATTTTTCTTGTCCTGCATCCTAAGTGCTTAGAATTCCCGAATAGTGAGTTTATTCCTCTTCGCAGTGGTAGATGGAGCACGTGGAATATCTAGAAAGAATCCATCCTCTCCATAAATGAATATAAGTGGGTACTGCAGTGCAAGGTAAGAAGGGTGGAATTCATCAATGCGCTGAAGTTCATGAGAATTATTCTCCATAGTTAGATCTCTCTTGTCATATCTCTCTTGTCAGGCATTGATTAAATATCTCCAACAATAAGAGCAACCACCTCTGGTGCGGTTGGTATATTGTATGCCAAACCATCCTTAGATCTAATTCCTGTTAACCTTAGCTTTACATCAACCGATCTATAACGCGAAATATGATCAGCAGCCATACGGTAAATCTTTGCATAAGGACTGTTCACGTCGATCATTTTCTTCAGGTTAGTTACGATAGAGTCATCGAAATCATATGGCTTTCCTTTACTGTAAACAGTAAAACAAAATTAGGTTTCAACATGTTTTGCATCTGCCAATTATTTTCCATTTATTTTTCCTAGGGGCAATATGAATTAAAACACATAGTTCAAGGGGGTAGAGTGCAATAAAAATATTAGTACTGAAGCACATGAAACACCCAAATAGTTCAGGTGTTTAATTATTATTTTACCTGACAACATTTTTTCGGTTTTCTACTTCTCCATCCAGATTCAAAAATATAGAGTTGTGAGAACTTGGGTGATGACCCATCAAGTGGTAATAAACTCCCGATGCGGTGAAGATTTTGACCTCCTAAACGAAATGTGTAAGGGCCGGCACCCTTATTAACAGAATAATCAATTTTACTACCCATGGAAGTAAATGAGAACATCATGTTGTAAGCATGAATATCCTCGATATATTTCTTGCTCTTGTCGTGCCTATTCTATAAAAAGTCGCGCAGCAATTGAGGAGTTTTCCTAATATAGGAAGAACGACTTTCCCCTTCAAACAACAAATGGAGAATTTTGGGGTTGATAATTTAGCCCATTCTACATTTCCCCTAATCCACATTTGTGCCTTGCAATGCTCACACTCATATATAGGATCACCAATATCAAAATATTCTATTTGAGTACAAAAAATAGTAACCATGTTATAAATAAAAATCTTCACACACTTTGAAGATCAATGATTTTTAAATTAAGGTTACAATAAATGATGAAATGAATAGGGCAAACATAAGTATGATGGGTTCGTACCACTTTTTTGTTTAAATTTTTAGTATCTCGTAGACCTTTTGTCTTAGCTCGAGCTAGTGATGCTTTGCTCTTCATAGCAACTACACCATAATAATAAGAGATTCAAATATATAAGACTTTAGAAGAAACAAACGTGAACGTATATTTTTAAAGCTAATAAAAGATGGTGTTAATAATATAATTATCTTACACCTGTTTTAACCTGTAGAACAACGACATTTTGTATAGGTCTTTTTTTTTCTTGACATGATTTCACGTCTTCTCTGTCTAGCAATATATGATAAGTACTTTGGGTCTGAAAAACATTTTCTCACTTTATAAGAATTAGTAATAATTACTATATAATTATTATATAATAATAACATATAAATATATTTTTACAAATAAATTGGGTTGTTGTGTACAATTCTAATGCCTAAGAAGCTTGCGCGGTGAGGAGTTCCATATTCATTTTGTAACAAAATAATACGCCTCCTTTGTCGGGTAAGCCAGCATGAGTATCTTGCAACTGTAAAACCGAATTGATATTTGTACATGTTATTAGTCAAAAATAGTAACAAAGAAAACTAGCAGAATAAACAGAATAGATGATTACATCTTCGTTTTTGAAATATGTATATATAGAGTTCAAAAGCAACAATCCTTCGCTTAGCTTCGCCTAGCTGATTGCAAAACATATGAGCTCTTTTGGTTTCCTTGAGAAGTTGTGGCGGCTGAAAATAATGTGGAAGCAATATATGAAAACTAATAACATTTACTCTAATATCTTGAATAAACTTAAGCAGAAAACAACCCACCATTAGTGATGGCAGAAACTGGTGTGGTAGATCTAAGAATCGTGATTATGTCGCTATTGCTCGTGTCTTAAATTCTTTGCCGCTTGCCGTTATGATTATCCATTGCAACCCTGTAAAGTAAGAAGTAAATAATATATATTTGCTAAATATATATTGGTTATGATAAAATATAGGTTTTATTATTCCCTATTTTGATAGAGGAATGTAATTCTACGACTTGGGAACTCGACCCATCAAGATTATTTTCTCTGCCATCTACATGCTAAATACATATATTCTGAATTGGATATTTTATTGGTGCTTCTTCCCAGATTTGAAGCAGGCATATATGAGTAAGAGATTTGTAAAGCAGAGACACTCAAGAATGACGAAACACACCTCAAGAGATTTGTGAAGCGAGCAGAGACCTCAAGAAATGTCCAATAGTTTGGATTTTATTGTGCAGATAGGAATGTTGAATGAGATTTGTGAAGCAGACACCTAAAGAGATGTGCAACAATATTGATTTTATAGTGCAGATAGGAATCTTGAATGAGATTTGTGAAGCAGACACCTAAAGAGATGTGCAGCAGTATTGACACCAATTATCTTATACCTTCGTAACTCAGGAATCTAAGTTCTGTTGTTCCACGTAATTAGATTTGTTTGATTATAAGTGGAGTCATGTTTTACTTGTAATATATGTTCATTAGGTATTTGTATATATGTGGAGTCCTGTATTTACTAATATAATAGATATGACTTGATATTATCAAGGTAAGATTAGGACTCTTCCATAATTTCTGAATTTTAATCCTTTTTGTAGTTATATTGTATCAGTTGCATATTTTCTTAGTACGGGACGATTTAGTTTGTCTGTAAGGCTGAAGTTTGACATGGACCCAAGAGTCTACTTGCTTTTCTGATCCTTTTTCCATGGGTGTTTATTTCTTTTGAATTTTACCCATTTTCTTTCTCCCTCGTGAAGATGTCATTTTTTAACCCCACCATTTATAGTTTAACCATGCTTGATTTAACTAAAAGGGTACTTTTGAAAATATTAGATTTTTAATTGAAAAGAAAATTGAGATTGTAAATTGGATTTGATGGTTCAATCTTGTACTGTGGTTTAACTTGGCTTCACTAAAAAGTCCATTAAAAGCAATTTTCATGCAAATGAAGGAGTTGTCTGCAATAAAACTTACTCCCTCCTTCCGGGTAAACTTGATACATTTGATTTTTTCTGGTCAAACTAACAATATTTTGACCATAATTATTTATAATTTTATAATTATAAGAATTATAAAATCATAATATTTTGAAAAATACATTTAATGATAAATCTACTTCTATTAATGTCATATCATAACTAAATACATCTTTTCATAAATTTGTGGTTAAAATTAAAAAAAAGACCAGAAAAAGTTAAATGTGTCAAGCTTAATGGGATGAACGTAGTAATTTGTAAGAACTTCGAAGCCGGAATGGGTTCTCAACCCTGTTTCCCTGACATCATTCTTTTTTCGAAATAAGGACAAATTTTATAAATACGAGTAGAGCTGACCAGTGGACAGAACCACTCCAACCATTCATGGCCCAGCACCAATTCTTTTTTGTAGGGCCGGTCTGTGTTGGCCTGGCCGAGGACCGCTCCAGACCACTTACAACGGTGGGCCGTTCTGATTTGGTTATTTCCAAACCAGGCCCATCACAACCCAACATACTAACCCCATAACCCACGACCAATCCAGTATATTATTATTTATTATTTTATAATATATTTTAAATATTTTTATATGGTTACTATACTGGTACACCAGCTCTATTATTTTGTGCAAATTATATGCTTTTCCTCACTTCCGTTACCAATTGTGTTTTGCATTCATCTTCTATTACATTGTCATGTGTACTTATAAATTTATAATAGAACATGTCGGGATCTTATGCTAAAAAGATATTGTAATTTATCCTCCATTAGACACAAATTTATGAAAATTGCATTTTAGTTTTCAAACAAAAAAACTTTAGGCCCTTTCCCAACACATAGATCACCTACTAACGCTCAAAATATCGTCCTCCAGCGGCAAAAATGTTTACTATATTATAGCCAGCTGCAAACGAACGCACCCTTAACACAATACGTTTTCTTCAAATTTTTATCACATTTAATTAATCATGGCCTCAATACAAAATGCACTATTCCCATTTCGGGAAGATACATGCGCTATGAAGAAAAGATAATAATTTTATGGGTTTGTTCTACCGACCTTTTATTTTTCTACAATAAAATTATATTTATATTTACACTATATTTTAAGAAGTTTTTAAAATTAAAAAAATGAGGGTAGCGGTACTTGCAGCTAACAATTTACAAATACAAAACAATCACAAAGTCCAAAGTAACTTTTGACAAATATCTATACAATATATTATAATAGTATATACATACACATATATTTACTACATCGAAGATAATACCAAATGACACGAATAAAACACAATCAATGAAATAGCTCAATTGAAAATAATTTATTTTGAAGATAGCCACATGCATGTCCAAGAGAGCAATGAGGCTCTGAGGATCTACTATATAATAAAATACAATACCATTTTATGCTAGTAGAATACAGTATCATAATATATTCATACTTGGAATAAAAAAAAATACCATATCATGTGGAAACATAGTGAAGTTTTGAAATCCTAACATAATTTCCTACTTTTTTACAACCCTTGTTAAAGAAAACTGTATATCACCACCATCCGAATCAACATGAGACAAATCACTATCGCGGCTACGTTTTTGCGGAGTGATTTCTGACATTATTGAGCTGGAAGAGGTTTCTTCAATTACTGCCACATGATCCTACAATAATAAACCCAATAAGCAGTAGATATATTGAAAGAAGTTAAGCAACTAAAGGCATAAAAAGTGAAAGAAAAGTGAATCATACCTCTTGCACAGCATTATGATCAACTGGAGTGCCAGAGTTTTTAGATTTAGGGACTTCTTCCTGAAAAATTATACATGTATAATATTGATGTTTTACTAATTATAACTATGTTAACATATTCATAAATACATCATTTTTTTTACATACCTCAGCACAGGAGATGGAAGAAAATTGAGCCATCATTTCAGCATCTCCTGTTACATTTTTAATGGTATACACACAGTCGCAAAATCTCACAGTCACCTCTACCTTAAACAGACACTCCCTATCCAGCATGGTAGCTATTATATCAGGCATGCCATTGCTGTAACCGGTCTGGTTAAATAAAAGTATAATAAAATAAGTATAGTGATAGTTAATGTATTAAAAAAATAATTCGCCCGAAAAAAGTATTAATTATACATAACTCAAATAGAATAAACAATTTGTTCTTCCATTTCTTTCATGATCTGGTTAGCATTTTCTTCAAAAAATAAAGTGCACAATATTCAAAAAAGTTAAAGTATGCTTGCTCATCCCCATCCGCCACAAACACCTTCATCAAAAATCTAATGACAACATAAAATACATGGATAGTCACCAAAGATTAAGAATTGCAACTATCTTTTATTAATCTATAGATAGATTATAGCAATATAAACCTTATAATGATATATCCAATTGGTCTGGTGCACTTCTTACAATAATCCCCCACGTTGCTTCCTTGGAACACATTTGTAACATCTCTTATTTCCACATGATTGATAATACCATGACTCTTCAGGGTGAAAGTCAACTATTATCCCCTACAGGTATAAGTTCCAACCTATATATTGAAATAAAGACAGTAAGACTAATATCATAAAATCAATCCAAAATACATAAGTAGATTATATGAAAGGAACTTTACTGCATCTGAGTTTATTATCTCCTTAATGGTCCTTAGAGAATAAGCATTCAACCATTCTTCACTATTCAACTCTCGAGCACCATTGGAAATCTCAGATATGGTATGACATGTAATATCCGGAATTTCTACTACTGTTGTTTAATATTATTTTATCCAAGTTATGTTGTACGACGTGGAATCTGTACAGTATGGATAAAATAAATGAAGGACTAAGACACCTGTATTAGTATTATTACCGCACTTGGTTGACAGTTGTATTGGAAGACATTGTGTGTCGGGCTTATCGTATGGGAATGTTGTTGGTATATATATATGTATTCAGTATGTCGTATGTTCGTATTATGCATGTCGAGACGTTGGAGAAGAGTAGATGATAATGGCTAAACATAGCCTTATTAGTGCACGCTATTACTCATTCATAGCGCACGCTAACGTGTAGGTGTAGCGCACGCTAAAGATAAAATAATAGCGCGCTCTAGTGCAGGCAGATCAGAGGGAATCTACGTGTGGACCAGGCCACTTTCGGCACACGTTCTGATAAGTCAACGGATGTTTGTAATGTAGTACTAGCGCATGCTAAACCCTAAAGGTTAGCGCACGCTAATGATATATCGGACAAAAAGGAATCTTATCCTTGTAACACCCCCGATATCTTCGGGAATATTACAGCGCCGTAAATCCTTTACATAAGGATTTACAAGGCTGAAGAATTGAACAGGTATAAAAAGGTACTAACGAATGGAAATAACGGAATTACAGTACAACAGTTCTGACCAAATACAGAAATAGTACAATTGTTCAACAGAACTCAATAATACATCACCAAATTCAAATCCATCACAAATGACTTCGTACTCGAGTACTTATTGAAATAAAGAGTAAACAACAGATAAATAAACCCGGTCGGGACATCACTCTGCACCCTCGTCGCCATACAGTTCCAGTGGTTGTTTCCCCGCTCTCCTGGATCCTGAACACAAACAAAATGTTCACCCCCGAAGGGGTTAGCACAACGATGCTAGTACAAGTACCACAACATATTATTCATGTCTCACGAAGAATAATAACGTAAACGACAAAGTACCAACGAGTCTTGTCCTACGAGAAACTCAAACATAACATACACAACTGATAATCACAACATGATATCATAACATACACATGGTAATTCCATCGATCCAGCGTTCACTGCCTAGAACCCACGATGATCCCGTCAGACCAACCCGTGGTGGAAAAACCCGTCCGATGATCCAGCGCACGCTAGCATAGATCCCCCGATGATCCCGTCGGACCAACACGAGGTGGACATACAAGAACGACATACATGCACGACAATATGTATAACAACAATACATAAAACAAATAAAGTACTTGCCTCGATTTGAAGACAATGACAACACTTCCACGAAAATGAACACTCGAAGATCGTCCTCCTCAATCAATCACGTAACGAGACCAAACCTTAATATGATGAAAATCACTAAACCGTAAGGTAGAATCCAACTCTGGTTGGTTGTATGCTACTCCAAGGTGCTATTCCACTTCCATGAACATTCCCAAGTGCTAACCAATATACAAACACCAACAAGATGTGTTCTAAGTGTATAGGAGTATTATTACAGCTCTCTGAACTCTCAAGGATGAAGAATGGGCGAAAGAAATAAAAGCCAAAACGGTTGTTGTCCCATTTATAATATTCTGCATTATTAACAAGTTAGCGCATGCTACTAAGCATTCCTTAGCGTGCGCTAATAATGGTTGACTTCAGAATTGTCCGGGTGCATCCGCGGGAATCTTATCTGGACCCATGTCCCGACTGGCGCATGTGCTAGCCGTTGTAATATCCGGATTTATTGCGGTGTATTTCATATGTATTCAAATCATGTATTATTCTGATTGATGGTTTTGATTATCAGAATATGATATTTCGTGCATTGACATCATTGTACATAAGTATAGAAACTTGCAAATTGTTCAAGCAACCTCGTGATAGCGCACGCTAAGAATGTATCTTAACGCGCGCTATCGAGCCATCATTAGCGCACGCTATGCAGGTATGAGTAACGTGCGCTAAGGACTCAATTATTGAGCTGACAATAGCTCATGCGCCCGGGACATGGGTCCGGATAAGATTCCCGACGCACCCGGACAAATTATGAAGTCAACCATTATTAGCGCACGCTAAGGGATGCTTAGTAGCGTGCGCTAACTTGTCAATAATGCAGAATATTATAAATGGGACAACAACCGCTTGGGCTTTCATTTCCTTCGTCTATACTTCATCTTTGAGAGTCCAGAGAGCAAGAATCTCCCTTCTAAACACTTAGAACATTTATGAGTGATCATTGAATGATTGAGTATCACTTGTGAGTGATCATTGAAGAGAAGTAACACCTTGGAGGGGCACATAACCAACCGGAGCCGGATTACACCTTGTGGTTCAGTGATTTCGGCATATTAAGGTATGTTCAACCTATCACCAGTCATAGATTTGGATTTCCAATGGGTATGATGATCATGTTAACGAGACATTGAATTTCATTAGTGAATTATTTCAACAACTTCATGTTTAGAAGATTGGGATGTCTACAATTACGATATTATTGTTGGAACCTTGAAGTTGAAATCCTAGTACTTCAAATGATGAGAGAAATATTCGGAAGTTAACAATCCATATGATTTATATTATCTTTGTGATCATGATTTGGAAAAGATATTGTAAGAACTTAAAGGAAGAATCATCTTAGGAAATATTCTTTCGTATAAGTCGGAATTGTTAGTTCACCTCAAGATGAAGTCTGAATATGTATAATGATAGTAGCATCTAATACATCAACCGGAGATCACCAACTTTGCATGAGAATTGTAATCAAGATGGATTATGGTGTCATGATGATAATACGTATATTTGCATCTTGAAATTGATATCATCCTGGAGATCATTCATAAGAGTAAGAACTTGGTATTCATGGAAGTAACATGAATTATCACGAAGGATTTCATTGTTTCGAACATGGCAAGAACGATTCTTGCTTTCGGCGATGGCGCCATGCGAATAGCGCACGCTATGATATGCGCTTAACGTGCGCTATCGAGTACTAGTTAGCGTGCGCTACGTTTGGTACGTAACGTACGCTAGACCATCAGTCGAGTCAGTTGGCTGATCAGTGAAGTACTGACCATGCGTAGTTAGCGTGCGCTGGTCTTTGTTGTTTGCGTGCGCTATCGGGCAGACATAACGCACGCTACACAGAATACTTAGCGTGCGCTAAGCTATTCGGGCAGATTGCGCTTATGAACTTTTGACCGTTAATCGAATTGTTAAACATTTGTACGACGTGAGATAAATCCTATATTATTTCTTTTGTTAAGGTTTGGTCTAGTTACGTGATTGATTGAGGAGGACGATCGTCGAGTGTTCATTTCCGTGGAAGTGTTATTATTGTCTGCAAATCGAGGCAAGTACCTTAATTGTTTTACGTATTGTTGTTATACATATTGTCGTGCATGTATGTCGTTATTGTATGTCCACCTCGTGTTGGTCCGACGGGATCATCGGGGGATCTATGCTAGCGTGCGCTGGATCATCGGACGGGTTTTTCCACCACGGGTTGGTCTGACGGGATCATCGTGGGTTCTAGGCAGTGAACGCTGGATCGATGGAATTACCATGAGTATGTATTGATATCATGTTGTGATTATCAGTTGTGTATGTTATGCTTGAGTTTCTCGTAGGAGAAGACTCGTTGGTATTTTGTTGTTTACGTTATTATTATTCACCGTGAGATATGAATAATATGTTGTGGTACTTGTACTAGCATCGTTGTGCTAACCCCTTCGGGGGTGAACATTTTGTTTGTGTTCAGGATCCAGGAGAGCGGGGAAACAATCACTGGAACTGTATGACGACGAGGGTGCAGAGTGATGTCCCGACCGGGTTTATTTATCTGTTGTTTATTCGTTATTTCAATAAGTACTCGAGTACAAAGTCATTTGTGATGATTTGGATTTATTGATGTATTATTGAGTTCTGTTGAACAATTGTACTGTTTCTGTATTTGGTCAGAACTGATGTACTCTAATTCCGTTATTTTCATTCGTTAGTATTTTTTTATGCTTGTTCAATTCTTCAGCCTTGTAAATCCTTATGTAAAGGATTTACGGCGCTGTAATATTCCCGAATATATTGGGGGTGTTACAGAATATGGTATCGGAGATAAGATTATGGATATCTTGGCCGTTTGGTTAAAATAGGGGTCATTTATGTCTTTTGGGGTAACCGGCCGTGAATGACATCACTGCACTGCCTACGTCTTCATGCGAGCAGTGGTTGTAAGTTCCTAAACTCTATCGCGTTCTTTACATATTGTATCTCTTTATACTCGAATATTAGAACGATGTTGTTTCTTGTATATTGAGTATTTATGCTTACAGCATGTTGAGAGGCGGACGTGGACGTGGTCGCGGTCGTGGACGCGGACGAAGAAATGCCGAAAGGGAGGCCTCGCCTTCTAACCAGGCCAGTCATAGCTCAGGCGAGCCGCATCAATGTATTAATAATGAACCAGATCCTGCTGTACCAGAGATCCTTCGTCAAGTGGTGAACCAGATGACTCAGTTCGCCCAGGTCGTGGACCGAATGCAAGTGGCGGTGGGACTACAGCAGGGAGAGAGACAGCAAGGGATCCCAGATATGGGAAATCGAGGTGACCGGTGGCTGCAAGAAGTGGCGAAGATGCAACCACCCAAATTCGACGGTATTTCTGAGACTCCCACCTGGGATCATTGGTTAAAGGAGCTGGAGAAAATCTTTGCCGGAATCAACTGCCCAGACGACCGGAGAGCCTCTATCGCTCAATATTTTCTGATAGGGGAAGCGTCCGAATGGTGGGAAGCCATCCGGCCTGTAGACCATGATGCCGATTGGACAGAGTTTCGATTGATGATGGAAGCTCAGTATTGCCCTCGTCCTGTGAGGGAAGCCAAAGTTCGGGAGTTTTTCTCCGCTCAGCCTTCTGATGTGCCAGTATCCCAGGCGATCAAGATGTTTAACCAGCAGCTGGCATTTGTTCGACATCTGGTCAGAACAGATGCAGAAATGATGATTCATTTCGATATGAGAATGAAACCAGAAGTCCAGAGGTACATGTCCGGATTCGAATGTACCACACTCCGCCAATACCAGGATAAGGCGTTGGCATATGAGATCAAGGAAGCAGCCATGGAGAAATTTGCGGAAACCAAGAAACAGAAAGTCTCTGGTACTTTTACAGAGCACAAGAATAGTGGGGCCCATAAGGCCCAGTCATCCTTTCACTCTTTCAGGAAACCTCCGCACCCAGCTAGGAGCGAAAAGAACTTCGGGGCGACATCAACTATTACTGATGTTACCAGGAAATACTTTAACTGCGCCCAGACGGGGCACTATTGACGGAATTGCCCCCTTCCTGCCGTGACTTGTTTTGACTGTGGACGAGAGGGACATCGGGCGGTGTTTTGTGAAGAGGCTGCAAAGTCTTTTAGAGCCCGTACACCACAGCCAGTCCAGAAGGAGGCCAGTATTCCACAGACGCAGCAAAGTGTTCAGATGCCTCAGAATTTTGGCGCAGGCGAGGCGGAGGACAATGGGACCGAAAGGGGACATCGAGTGCCGGATCTGCTCCCCACGTGCATGCGAGATGAGGAGGACAGACGATCGGGATCTTCTTTGTCGCGCAGTCTTGTCCGCATCCTTTCCCAGCCCGCTAGCGTTTTATTTGATACAGAGCTACACATTCTTTCATATCCTTGTCTTGTGTAAATCGTTTGAATATTTCCGGTTTTCATGCTTGTGAACCTTATGTGGTTGGGTTACCGAGTGGAGAAAGGATTGTCGGAAATTTAGAAACTAGAAATTTCCCTGTATCATTTGGAGGCAGAGAGTGGCTCTCAAACCTGATCGTGATAGAAATGCAAGGAGATGACCTGATACTCGGAGACGATTGGCTTAATCGGTACGGAGCAATTGTAAACTACCGAAGGAGGAATATCTCGCTGGTCGCTGACGATGGTTCCGAGATTCTGTTTGAGGGATGGAAACCGGGAAGCTCAGGAAAGTTGATCAAGGCGATGAAAGTCACAAATTGTTGAAACAAGGTCAGATCGCACTGGTGTTACGCAATGAAGAAAGAAGACGAAATTGTGGAACTTTCATCCATTCCTGTTGTGAACGAATTTCCAGATGTGTTTCCTGACGAGTTACCTGGACTACCTCCACGAAGGGATGTGGAATTTACTATTGAGCTGGAACCTGGAGCGACACCAATTTCTAAGGCGCCGTATCGTATGGCACCTACTGAGATGTACGAATTGAAGAAGCGGTGGAGGAGTTCTTGGACAAGGGCTATATTCACCAAGCGTTTCACCACAGGGAGCGCCGATTCTTTTGTCCGAAAGAAGGATGGATCGCTCCGACTGTGTATTGACTAACAAGAGCAGAACAAGATTACGATTAAGAACAAGTATCCGTTGCCACGGATTGATGATTTGTTTGACCAATTGCAAGGAGCAACAGTATTTTCTAAGATCGATCTGAGATCAGGATACCATCAGCTGAGGATTAAGGAGTCTGATGTTCCGAAATCAGCGTTCAGAACTCGCTACGGGCATTATGAGTTTGTAGTGATGCCGTTTGGTCTCACTAATGCACCTGCTGTATTTATGCAATTGATGAACCGTGTGTTCATTGAATTTTTGGATAAATTTGTGGTCGTGTTTATTGATGACATTCTGGTGTATTCTAAGAGTCCTAAGAACATGCGCAGATTTGCGGATTGTATTGGAACTCTTGAGAAACGAGCAATTGTACGCAAAACTTTCTAAGTTTGAATTCTGGCTAAAGGAATTTATGTTCCTCGGCCATGTGGTGTCACTAAAGGAGTCCGAGTAGATCCTCGAAGATCGAAGCAATATTGGATTGGAAGCCTCCAAAGAATGTGAAAGAGGTCCAAGCTTCTTAGGACTTGCTGGATATTATCGTCGATTCGTGGAAGGGTTTTCTAAAATTTCCCGCCCACTTACTCGATCACTTAAAACTCAAAAGTTTGAGTGGAGCAGTCGTGTCGACTATTTTTGATGAGTTAAAGAAGAGATTGACGACGGCACCGATTCTATCACTTCCGCAGGAATCAAGGATTCATAGTTTACTGTGATGCTTCAATCAAGGACTTGGGTGCGTGTTGATGCAGAATGATAAGGTGATCGCTTATGCGTCGCGACAACTGAAACCTTATGAAGTGAATTACCCGACACATGATTTGGATCTAGCAGCAGTGGTTTTTGGCTTGAAGATTTGGAGGCATTATCTGTACAGGACTCACTGTCAGATCTTTACGGATCATAAGAGTCTCAAGTACATATTCAGTCAGAAAGAGTTGAACATGCGGCAAAGAAGATGGTTGGAACTGATTAAGGACTATGACTTGGAGATTTTATATCATCCAGGCAAAGCAAATGTAGTGGCCGATGCACTTAGCCGCAAACCTGTCTCTATTCGGATCCGGAGACACTGACATCCCAACTTAGCCTTCAACGAGAGATGATTCGTGAAGGAATTGAGGTATGGTTACAAAGAGTCCAAGGACAACTGTGCGTGATGGAGATAACTTCATCTTTAACCGAAGAAATCAAATCTAGACAGGCAGATAATCCTCTGATGATTCGGTTGCATGATGAAGTGATCAAAGGAAAGGCCCCCGGATTCATAATTCATGACGATGGAGTTTTGAGATTTCAGAACCGACTCTGCGTTCCCGATGTTGATGTTCTGAAACAGACGATTATGAAGGAAGCTCATAGTTCGCCCTATTCTATCCACCCGGGCACCAGTAAAATGTATAAGGACTTGAAGTAGAATTTCTGGTGGGGCAACATGAAGCAAGACGTAGCGGACTATGTTTCGAAATGCTTAACTTGTTAGCAGGTTAAGATCGAGCATCAACGGCCTGCTGGAATGTTGAAGTCGCTCCCGATTCCTGAATGGAAGTGGGAGGACATATCAATGGACTTTATCACTAATATGCCGAAAACCAGGACAGGAATGAACATGATTTGGGTGATAGTTGGTCGTTTAACCAAATCGGCTCATTTTCTAGGCATTAAGGATACGTGGGGACCAGAGAGGTTGGCACGAGTCTTTATTTCGGAGATAGTTCGATTGCATGGTACGCCGAAGACCATAGGCAGTTCATAAGGCCTTGGGGACCGAATTGAACTTCAGTACAACTTATCACCCGCAGTCTGACGGACAATCTGAGAGAACTATACAAATGGTGGAAGATATGCTAAGGCCCTGTGCCTTAGATTGGTCAAACGATTGGGAAGTTCATCTACCGTTGACTGAATTTACTTACAACAATAGTTGGCATGCTTCCATTAAGATGGCACCGTTTGAGGCATTATACGGAAGGAGATGCAGATCGCCCTTATGTTGGGACGATTTATCGGACTTGATCGGAACAGAACCAGAGTTGATCGAGCAGACTCGAGAGAAGATAGCCTTGATTCGTGAAAGGCTGTTGACTGCCCAGAGTCGCCAGAAATCCTATGCGGACGTACGCCGCTGCCCATTGGAGTTTAGTACTGGAGATCACGTACTTTTGAAGGTTTCTCCTACCCGGGGAATCTTTCGTTTCGGAAGGAAAGGAAAGCTGAGTCCGAGATATATCGGACCATTTGAGATCCTCGAGAGAGTTGGGGAGTTGGAATACAAATTAGCATTGCTGCCGTCATTGTGCCATGTTCATAACGTGTTCCACGTATCCCAGTTGCGGAGATATATACCAGATCCCAGTCATATCATCGATTTCGGCGAGATCGAAGTCGAACAGGATGGGACGTTTGAAGAAAGACCAGTCAAGATACTCGAGAGTCGAGTTAAGCAACTGAGGAACAAGTCAATCGTTTTGGTCAAAGTTCAGTGGTCACGTCATGGAACGGAAGAAGCCACCTGGGAAACGGAAGCTGATATGAAGTCCAGATATCCCGAGTTATTTTCGTCTTGAGTTTCGGGACGAAACTCCTTTTTAGTAGGAGAGTATGTAATATCCGGATTTATTGCGGTGTATTTCATATGTATTCAAATCATGTATTATTCGGATTGATGGTTTTGATTATCAGAATATGATATTTAGTGCATTGACATCATTGTACATAAGTATAGAAACTTGCAAATTGTTTAAGCAACCTCGTGATAGCGCACGCTAAGAATGTATCTTAACGCGTGCTATCGAGCCATCATTAGCGCACGCTATGCAGGTATGAGTAACGTGCGCTAAGGACTCAATTATTGAGCGGGACAGCTAGCTCATGCGCCAGCGGGACATGGGTCCGGATAAGATTCCATTGGCCTTTTGGACAAATTATGAAGTCAACCATTATTAGCGCACGCTAAGGGATGCTTAGTAGCGTGCGCTAACTTGTCAATAATGCAGAATATTATAAATGGGACAACAACCGCTTGGGCTTTCATTTCCTTCGTCTATACTTCATCTTTGAGAGTCCAGAGAGCAAGAATCTCCCTTCTAAACACTTAGAACATTTATGAGTGATCATTGAATGATTGAGTATCACTTGTGAGTGATCATTGAAGAGAAGTAACACCTTGGAGGGGCACATAACCAACCGGAGCCGGATTACACCTTGTGGTTCAGTGATTTCGGCATATTAAGGTATGTTCAACCTATCACCAGTCTTAGATTGGGATTTCCAATGGGTATGATGATCATGTTAACGAGACATTGAATTTCATTAGTGAATTATTTCAACAACTTCATGTTTAGAAGATTGGGATGTCTACAATTACGATATTATTGTTGGAACCTTGAAGTTGGAATCCTAGTACTTCAAATGATGAGAGAAATATTCGGAAGTTAACAATCCATATGATTTATATTATCTTTGTGATCATGATTTGGAAAAGATATTGTAAGAACTTAAAGGAAGAATCATCTTAGGAAATATTCTTTCGTATAAGTCGGAATTGTTAGTTCACCTCAAGATGAAGTCTGAATATGTATAATGATAGTAGCATCTAATACATCAACCGGAGATCACCAACTTTGCATGAGAATTGTAATCAAGATGGATTATGGTGTCATGATGATTATACGTATATTTGCATCTTGAAATTGATATCATCCTGGAGATCATTCATAAGAGTAAGAACTTGGTATTCATGGAAGTAACATGAATTATCACGAAGGATTTCATTGTTTCGAACATGGCAAGAAACGATTCTTGCTCAACAAGAATCGCCATGCGAATAGCGCACGCTATGATATGCAGTTTAACGTGCGCTATCGAGTACTAGTTAGCGTGCGCTACGTTTGGTACGTAACGTACGCTAGACCATCAATCGAGTCAGTTGGCTGATCAGTGAAGTACTGACCATGCGTAGTTAGCGTGCGCTAGTCTTTATTGTTTGCGTGCGCTATCGGGCAGACATAACGCACGCTACACAGAATACTTAGCGTGCGCTAAGCTATTCGGGCAGATTGCAGTTTATGAACTTTTGACCGTTAATCGAATTGTTAAACATTTGTACGACGTGAGATAAATCCTATATTATTTATTTTGTTAAGGTTTGGTCTAGTTACGTGATTGATTGAGGAGGACGATCGTCGAGTATTCATTTCCGTGGAAGTGTTATTATTGCCTTCAAATCGAGGCAAGTACCTTAATTGTTTTACGTATTGTTGTTATACATATTGTCGTGCATGTATGTCGTTATTGTATGTCCACCTCGTGTTGGTCCGACGGGATCATCGGGGGATCTATGCTAGCGTGCGCTGGATCATCGGACGGGTTTTTCCACCACGGGTTGGTCTGACGGGATCATCGTGGGTTCTAGGCAGTGAATGCTGGATCGATGGAATAACCATGAGTATGTATTGATATCATGTTGTGATTATCAGTTGTGTATGTTATGCTTGAGTTTCTCGTAGGAGAAGACTCGTTGGTATTTTGTTGTTTACGTTATTATTATTCACCGTGAGATATGAATAATATGTTGTGTTACTTGTACTAGCATCGTTGTGCTAACCCCTTCGGGGGTGAACATTTTGTTTGTGTTCAGGATCCAGGAGAGCGGGGAAACAATCACTGGAACTGTATGACGACGAGGGTGCAGAGTGATGTCCCGACCGGGTTTATTTATCTGTTCGTTATTCGTTATTTCAATAAGTACTCGAGTACAAAGTCATTTGTGATGATTTGGATTTATTGATGTATTATTGAGTTCTGTTGAACAATTGTACTGTTTCTGTATTTGGTCAGAACTGATGTACTATAATTCCGTTATTTTCATTCGTTAGTATTTTTTTATGCTTGTTCAATTCTTCAGCCTTGTAAATCCTTATGTAAAGGATTTACGGCGCTGTAATATTCCCGAATATATTGGGGGTGTTACAGCCGTCCCGCTCAATAATTGAGTTCTTAGCGCACGCAACTCCTATCTTCATAGCGTGCGCTAATAATGGCCCGATAGCGCGCGTTAAGATACATTCTTAGCGTGCGCTATCACGAGGTTGCATGAGCAATGTTTCTATACTTATGTACAATGATATCAATGCACGAAATATCATACTCCAATAATCAAAACCACCAATCCGAATAATACATGGTTTGAATACAGATGAAATACACCGTAATAAATACGGATATTACATACTCTCCTACTAAAAAGGAGTTTCGTCCCGAAACCCAAGACGAAAATAACTCGGGATATCTAGACTTCATATCATCTTCCGTTTCCCATGTGGCTTCTTCCATTCTGTGACGTGACCACTGAACTTTGACCAAAACAATTGGTTTGTTCCTCAGCTGCTTAACTAGACTCTCGAGTATCTTGACCGGTCTTTCTTCAAACGTCCCATCCTGCGCGACTTCGATCTCGCCGAAATCAATGATATGACTGGGATCTGGTATATACCTCCGTAACTGGGATACGTGGAACACGTTATGAACATGGCACAATGACGGCGGTAATGCTAATCTGTATGCCAACTCCCCAACTCTCTAGAGGATCTCAAATGGTCCGATATATCTCGGACTCAGCTTTCCTTTCCTTCCGAAACGAAAGATTCCCCGAGTAGGAGAAACCTTCAAAAGTACATGGTCTCTAGTATTGAACTACAATGGGCGACGGCGTACGTCCGCATAAGATTTCTGGCGACTCTGGGCGGTCAAGAGCCTTTCACGTATCAAGGCTATCTTCTCTCGAGTCTGCACGATCAACTCTGGTTCTGTTCCGATCAAGTCTCACGAATCGTCCCAGCATAGGGGCGACCTGCACCTCCTCCCGTATAATGCCTCAAATGGTGCCATCTTAATGGAAGCATGCCAACTATTGTTGTAGGTAAATTCAATCAACGGTTGGTGAACTTCCCAATCGTTTGAACAATCTAAGGCACAGGCCCTTAGCATGTCTTCCACCGTTTGAATAGTCCTCTCAGATTGTCCGTCAGTCTGCGGGTGATAAGCTGTACTGAAGTTCAATTCGGTCCCCAAGGCCTTCTGAACTGCTTTCCAAAAGTGAGACACAAAACGGCCGTCTCGATCAGAAACAATGGTCTTTGGTGTACCATGCAATCGAACTATCTCCGAAATAAATACTCGTGCCAACCTCTCTGGTCCCCACGTATCCTTAATGCCTAGAAAATGAGCTGATTTGGTCAAACGATCAACTATCACCCAAATCATGTTCATTCATGTCCTGATTTTCGGCATATTAGTGATAAAGTCCATCGATATGTCCTCCCACTTCCATTCAGGAATCGGGAGTGGCTTCAACATTCCAGCAGGCCGTTGATGCTCGATCTTAACCTGCTGACAAGTCAAGCATTTCGAAACATAGTCCGCTATGTCTTTCTTGAAGTTGCCCCACCAGAAATTCTGCTTTAAGTCCTTATACATCTTACTGGTGCCCGGGTGGATAGAATAGGGCGAACTGTGAGCTTCCTTCATAATTGTCTGTTTCAGAACATCATCATCGGGAACGCAGAGTCGGTTTTGAAATCTCAAAACTCCAACATCATGAATTATGAATCCGGGGGCCTTTCCTTTGATCACTTCATCACGTAACCGAATCATCAGAGGATCATCTGTCTGTTTAGATTTGATTCCTTCGGTTAATGATGACGTT
Organism: Orobanche coerulescens; assembly: GCA_033398695.1. NCBI lineage: Eukaryota > Viridiplantae > Streptophyta > Magnoliopsida > Lamiales > Orobanchaceae > Orobanche > Orobanche coerulescens. Next base: position 60,244,663 of record CM065809.1, on the reverse strand, counting down.
ATCTCCATCACGCACAGTTGTCCTTGGACTCTTTGTAACCACACTTCAATCCCTTCACGAATCATCTCTCGTTGAAGGCTAAGTTGGTATGTCAGCGTCTCCAGCATCTGAATAGAGACACGCTTGCGGCTAAGTGCATCGTCCACTACATTCGCTTTGCCTGGGTGATATAAAATCTCCAAGTCATAGTCCTTAATCAGTTCTAACCATCTTCTTTGCCGCATGTTCAACTCTTTCTGACTGAATATGTACTTGAGACTCTTATGATCCGTAAAGATCTGACAGTGAGTCCCATACAGATAATGCCTCCAGATCTTCAAAGCAAAAACTACTGCTGCTAGCTCCAAATCATGTGTCGGGTAATTCACTTCATAAGGTTTCAGCTGTCGTGACGCATAAGCGATCACCTTATCATTCTGCATCAATACGCACCCAAGTCCTTGGTTTGAAGCTTCACTGTAAACTATAAATCCTCCAGTTCCCTGTGGGAGTGATAGAATCGGTGCTGTCGTCAATCTCTTCTTTAACTCATCAAAACTAATCTGACACGGCTCGTTCCACTCAAACTTTTGAGTTTTCTGCAGAAGTCGAGTAAGTGGGCGGGAAATTTTAGAAAACCCTTCCACGAATCGACGATAATATCCAGCAAGTCCTAAGAAGTTTCGGACTTCTTTCACGTTCTTTGGAGGCTCCCAATCCATAGTTGCTTCGATCTTCTGAGGATCTACTCGGACTCCTTCAGCTGACACTACATGGCTGAGGAACATTACTTCCTTTAGCCAGAATTCACACTTAGAAAGTTTGGCGTACAATTGCTCGTTTCTCAAAAGTTCCAATACAATCCGCAAATGCTGCGCATGTTCTTCCGGGCTCTTAGAATACACCAGAATGTCATCAATAAACACGACCACAAATTTATACAAAAATTCAATGAACACACGGTTCATCAATTTCATAAATACAGCAGGTGCGTTAGTGAGACCAAACGGCATCACTACAAACTCATAATGTCCGTAGCGAGTTCTGAACGCTGATTTCGGAACATCAGATTCCTTAATCCTCAGCTGATGGTATCCTGATCTCAGATCGATTTTAGAAAATACTGTTGCCCCTTGCAGCTGGTCAAACAGATCATCAATTCGTGGTAATGGATATTTGTTCTTAATCGTCATCTTGTTCACCTCTCGATAGTCAATACACAGTCGGAGCGATCCATCCTTCTTTCGGACGAAAAGAACTGGCGCTCCCCAGGGTGAAACGCTTGGCTGAATATAGCCCTTTTCCAGTAACTCCTCCACCGCTTCTTGATTCGTACATCTCGGAGGTGCCATACGATACGGCGCCTTGGAAGTCGGTGTAGCTCCGGTTCCACCAATGGTAAATTCCACATCCCTTCGTGGAGGTAGTCCGTAACTCGTCAGAAATACATCCTGGAAATTCGTTCACAACAGAATGGATGAAAGTTCCACAATTTCGTCTTCTTTCTTCATTGCGTAACACCAGCATTCTGCACACTGTTTCAACAATTTGACAGCTTTCATCGCTTTGATCAATTTTCCTGAGCTTCCCGGTTTCCATCCCTCAAACAGAATCTCGGAACCATCGTCAGCGATTAGCGAGATATTCCTCCTTCGGTAGTTCACAATTGCTCCATATCGATTAAGCCAATCGTCTCCGAGTATCAGGTCGTCTCCTTGCATTTCTATCACGATCAGATTTGAGAGCCACTCTCTGCCTCCAAATGATACATGGAAATTTCTAGTTTCTAAATTTCCGACAATTCTCTCTCCACTCGGTAAACCAACAACATAAGGTTCACAAGCATGAAAACCGGAAATATTCAAACGATTTACACAAGACAAAGATATGAAAGAATGTGTAGCTCCTGTATCGAATAAAATGCTAACTAGCTGGGAAAGGATCTGGACAGTACCTGATGCGACAGCAGCATCTTGATCGCCTGTCCTCCTCATCTCGTACAGACGTGGGGGAGCAGATCCGGCACTCGATGTCCCCTTTCGGTCCCATTGTCCTCTGCCTCGCCCGCGGCCAAAATTCTGAGGCATCTGAACACTTTGCTGCGTCCGTGGAATACTGGCCTCCTTCTAGACTGGCTGTGGTGTACGGGCTCTAAAAGACTTTGCATCCTCTTCACAAAACACCGCCCGATGTCCCTCTCGTCCACAATCAAAACAAGTCACGGCAGGAAGGGGGCAATTCCGTCGATAGTGCCCCGTCTGGGCGCAGTTAAAGCAGTTCCTGGTAACATCAGTAATAGTTGATGTCGCTCCGAAGTTCTTTCCGCTCCTAGCTGGGTGCGGAGGTTTCTTGAAAGAGTGAAAGGATGACTGGGCCTTACGGGCCCCGCTGTTCTTGTGCTCTGTAAAAGTACCAGAGACTTTCTGTTTCTTGGTTTCCGCAAATTTCTCCATGGCTGCTTCCTTGATCTCATATGCCAACACCTTATCCTGGTATTGGCGGAGTGTGGTACATTCAAATCCGGACATGTACCTCTGAACTTCTGGTTTCATTCTCATATCGAAATGGATCATCATTTCTGCATCTGTTCTGACCAGATGTCGAACAAATGCCAGCTGTTGGTTAAACATCTTGATCGCCTGGGATACTGGCACATCAGAAGGCTGAGCGGAGAAAAACTCCCGAACTTTGGCTTCCCTCACAGGACGAGGGCAATACTGAGCTTCCATCATCAATCTAAACTCTGTCCAATCGGCATCATGGTCTACAGGCCGGATGGCTTCCCACCATTCGGATGCTTCCCCTATCATAAAATATTGAGCGATAGAGGCTCTCCGGTCGTCTGGGCAGTTAATTCCGGCAAAGATTTTCTCCAGTTCTTTCAACCAATGATCCCAGGTGGGAGTCTCAGAAATACCGTCGAATTTGGGTGGTTGCATCTTCGCCACCTCTTGCAGCCACCGGTCACCTCGATTTCCCATGTCTGGGATCCCTTGCTGTCTCTCTCCCTGCTGTAATCCCACCGCCACTTGCATTCGGTCCACGACCTGGGCGAACTGAGTCATCTGGTTCACCACTTGACGAAGGATCTCTGGTACAGCAGGATCTGGTTCATTATTAATAGATTGTTGCGGCTCGCCTGAGCTATGACTAGCCTGGTTAGAAGGCGACGCCTCCCTTTCGGCATTTCTTCGTCCGCGTCCACGACCGCGACCACGTCCACATCCGCCTCTCAACATACTGTAAGCATAAATACTCAATATACAGGAAACAACATCGTTCTAATATTCGAGTATAAAGAGACACAACATGTAAAGAATGAGATAGAGTTTAGGAACTTACAACCACTGTTCGCATGAAGACGTAGGCAGTGCAGTGATGTCATTCACGGCCGGTTACCTCAAAAACATAAATGACCCCTATTTTAACCCAACGGCCAAGATATCCATAATCTTAGCTCCGATACCATATTCTGTAACACCCCCGATATCTTCGGGAATATTATAGCGCCGTAAATCCTTTACATAAGGATTTACAAGGCTGAAGAATTGAACAGGTATAAAAAGGTACTAACGAATGGAAATAACGGAATTACAGTACAACAGTTCTGACCAAATACAGAAATAGTACAATTGTTCAACAGAACTCAATAATACATCCCCAAATTCAAATCCATCACAAATGACTTCGTACTCGAGTACTTATTGAAATAAAGAGTAAACAACAGATAAATAAACCCGGTCGGGACATCACTCTGCACCCTCGTCGCCATACAGTTCCAGTGGTTGTTTCCCCGCTCTCCTGGATCCTGAACACAAACAAAATGTTCACCCCCGAAGGGGTTAGCACAACGATGCTAGTACAAGTACCACAACATATTATTCATGTCTCACGAAGAATAATAACGTAAACGACAAAGTACCAACGAGTCTTCTCCTACGAGAAACTCAAACATAACATACACAACTGATAATCACAACATGATATCATAACATACACATGGTAATTCCATCGATCCAACGTTCACTGCTTAGAACCCACGATGATCCCGTCAGACCAACCTGTGGTGGAAAAACCCGTCCGATGATCCAGCGCACGCTAGCATAGATCCCCCGATGATCCCGTCGGACCAACACGAGGTGGACATACAACAACGACATACATGCACGACAATATGTATAACAACAATACATAAAACAAATAAAGTACTTGCCTCGATTTGAAGACAATGACAACACTTCTACGAAAATGAACACTCGAAGATCGTCCTCCTCAATCAATCACGTAACGAGACCAAACCTTAATATGATGAAAATCACTGAACCGTAAGGTAGGATCCAACTCCGGTTGGTTGTATGCCACTCCAAGGTGCTATTCCACTTCCATGAACATTCCCAAGTGCTAACCAATATACAAACACCAACAAGATGTGTTCTAAGTGTATAGGAGTATTATTACAGCTCTCTGAACTCTCAAGGATGAAGAATGGGCGAAAGAAATGAAAGCCAAAATGGTTGTTGTCCCATTTATAATATTCTGCATTATTAACAAGTTAGCGCACGCTACTAAGCATTCCTTAGCGTGCGCTAATAATGGTTGACTTCAGAATTGTCTGGGTGCGTCCACGGGAATCTTATCCGGACCCATGTCCCGGCTGGCGCATGTGCTAGCCGTCCCGCTCAATAATTGAGTTCTTAGCGCACGCAACTCCTATCTTCATAGCGTGCGCTAATAATGGCCTGATAGCACGCGTTAAGATACATTCTTAGAGTGCGCTATCACGAGTTGCATGAGCAATGTTTCTATACTTATGTACAATGATATCAATGCACGAAATATCATACTCCAATAATCAAAACCACCAATCCGAATAATACAGGGTTTGAATACAGATGAAATACACCGTAATAAATCCGGATATTACAATCCTCGTCAGCACTTTCGGCGTGTGGACCAGACTTCGGAGCATATAGACAAACGAGTCAACTGCGTATAGCGCACGCTAAGGTTAAGGACTTGCGTACGGTAGACAGGATGTTTTACGTACGTTAATACATGGGCATTACGTACGCAAGCTAGTTTACGAAGCAAAACAGTCACCTCTGGACTGCGATAGCGCACGCTAACAAAGGACAGTTAGAGCACGCTAAGCTTGTAACGTATGTTAATTAAAGATGTTAGCGTACGTTAATAATGTACAGTATATATACAAGTGCAGTTGGCCATTATTCGTCATTTCCGTCCATTTCTTCGTGTGAACCGATAGAGAGAGGTCTTAGAGAGAAGTTGAGGTTCCAAACACTTGAGTTGATCATTCCTAACAATATTTGAAGCTTGGATGTGATTGAAAACGGATTCAACCTTGGGATTCAATCCATTTCTTCAAAGGGGTAATTACTCTCTACTTTGGGATTTCATTTTGGATTGTATATGATGTTCTTGAGTTGATGATCGTCATGTTTATGAGTTGATGAGTATGGTTATGAGATGGATTACTGAGTTATGTTGATAATATGGTTGATATGCGGATATTGATATGATTCATGTGGTTTTGAACGGTGTTGTTTTTCTTCAAGAGATATGTTGGTTAATATCTCCCTTCATTTTGGGTTTTTAATGTTGTTGTTATTGTTTACTTCGTATGATGATGAACATGCAAGTGATTATGATTCTTGGTGTATATGATATAATTAAGAAGACTATATGTTGAAATGTTAGTGGAAATAAGATTTGGACACTTGTTTGGAAAGTAATGTGTATAAGGTTCGACTTTGTAAAATCACCACCGATTCTTGAAAACTCCAAAAATTCTGAAACATAATAGTATAATAGAGCATCGAGTTAGCTTTCTAATGGTTCAAATGGTGAGTTAATCGGAGTCCGGATGAGTGAGTTATGCTCAAAATGGCAAAAACTATACTGTCTGTATTCTCGGAACAGGTAGCGCACGCTATTGATGAAGTTAGCGTACGCTAACATGCCTGGGTGTATAAAAATGTAAAGCAGTCGGGAATTTCATTTCCCAACCCATCCTACACGATCCCCTTTCGTCCCAAATCACCCAAACTCGGTGTTTAACCCCTAAACCTGAGCTTTTGAGTTGGTTTATCAAGTGATAACATCTAGAAAAGCTTGGAACAAGTATTATAACATCATTATTGATTCTTTCGCCGGATTGAAGGTAATTGGCTTGAACTCTAATATTTTGGGATGTTTGAGATTCTTGATATATTTTGGTGGTTTAGTTCGTATCGATGGCTAGAATCATATAATGTTGAAGGATATATATGTTTGTGATTATGTTCTTCATGTTCTTGATGTGGTTGGTGTTTGTTGATTGATGATTCGAATATACCTTTGAATTCCGCCTTCAAGGTGTTTGATTGAAGTTTTGAAAGAGAAATTGATTGGAATATTTTGGTTAAGTTTGTATACTCGCCTTATCGAATCGATATATGGGCTTTGTGGAATCATGGGAATGAATTCGTAATTGTTTGAGTTAGATTGTTCGGACTTGTGCTTATTCGAGATATTTTGGAATCGTTGGGTTTGTGGATTAGTTATATCGATTGTTGATTGTTATCGAATGTGTGTTAAATCGATTATTGTAATAGGTTGAGATTATTGATCGATGTTTAGAACCATGCTTTGCGGTCGTATTCAAGAATGTTCGTAGATTGCTTTGATCAGGTCCGAGGGACTTGTAGACGACGGCAAGGAATTGGTAATGGCTTCATTGGTATCGAGGCAAGTTATTACTTGCCCAGTTTATAATATTTAATGAATGGTTTCAGTTTCATTCGTTTATAATTCGTATAGCAATGTTTATAATCGTAATCACAGGAGATTTGGAATTATAGATTGTATTCGAGTTTTGGGAATTTAAATCATAATGTATATGATTTACAATTGTCATTGGTATACTTGTTATCGAGGATACATCATGGTATTGACAAAAACGTCAATTATCTACCGTCCGTGATGTTTTGGATCGGTGAATATTCAGAATAATGGTTGGTGATGGTTTAGATATCGAGATTGCTCTCGAAGGACTCGGAGCAAGTATTTTAATCATTTCTGTCATTTATGTCGATCATATCGTGATATATTCGTGTATCGTTGTTGTCATGCATTTTTGCATTGTTGTTGTCGTGTATTGTGCACGGTTGCTTTGTGCAGTTGTGCATTGTTGTCATATGTCCCCCATGCGTTGGTCCGACGGGATGATCATGGGAATCTATAGCTGTGTGCGCTGGATCATTGGATTACCATATGTATTGTTGTTGCGCATATGTATATTATGGGTTTGCCATAAGTATACATTGTCGTTATTGTTGTGATCATATTGACGTTGTCATATGAGTATGCATTTGTAGGTCTTGCGTTAGGACCATGTCCGTATGTTGTGTTGATCTGATCTCGGATTAGACTGACATGATTATAATGGTATTTCGTATCTTGAGTTATGTTCCGTATTTCCTTGGTACTTGTCTTTGATTGACAATCGATTATCGTATTGGAATTGTCTATGTTATCCGATGGATTGAATTGGCCAGAGTTGGTATAATTTTCGTATCGCGAATTATGATAATGTTTTGAGAACCTTGAGTATTGTTGAGATACCGTACAGATATTTCGGTATTATCTTATTGTGTTGTATTATCTTATTGTGTTGTTAAGGATACGAATCGTGGATTTTCGTAAAGTTACGACGGTAAGATTAAATTGGTCTTATTCTTATTTAGTATTTCCATTGATATGTAATTATTGACGTGATTTGATGGTTATCATTGTTGGATATTATGGCTGACCCCGTCGTGGGCTTTCTGTTTAGGTTCTTGGATTATCAAGTTTGTAGCGGTCGTGGAGAGATGAACTTCTCGGAGGATACTGGCAAGGGCATGTATTTGTGTTTTGAGTTTCTGATCAGTTGTTGTATTCCGCTGCTAGAGTATTTTAATTGTTTATCTTTATCCGCTGCGTGAGTATTTTTAAATGGCCTTTTTGGTATCCGGTAACTTAGGTTACTTTGGCAATCATTTTCTAAATCTATTCTGTCGGTACGTGTAAGCGATAGCTTAACGTATGTTTTTAAACTGTTCAGTTTTGGCATTTTGGGCCTTGTGTTTTCAAATGAGTTTTTACGACGGTTTGATAAACGAGCTTTATAAATCTTTGAATGTTTTTAATAGATAATACCGACGTTAGCCTCTTGGGCGTTTGTAAATGTTTGCGAACATTTCCTTCAGCCTTGTGGGTTCCATCTCGGGGCCCACGACGCTGTAATATTCCCGGTCGGATCTGGGGGTGTTACAGAATATGGTATCAGAGATTAGGTTGTGAAAACCTAGGCAGTCGGGTCGAGTTGGGTCGTGTTTTGGTCGCGTCATTCGAGTTGTCGATTGACTAATACTAGAGCCGTGAGTTTTTATTGTTTTTCACTCGGGCTTGTGCGTTATGTGATTTACCAGCGTGGTGCTGGGTTTGTTGTAAACTTTTCCAAATGGTGTTAACGAGATTCTCTGGAATGAGATATATTGTGTTATTGAGTCCAACTGATTCTGCAAAACGCGTGTTTTGAAAATATCTGTATCGAGTATTTCCTTGAGTCGAGACATGTGCCAGTATCACGGGGAATCGTCGGCTTCACGATCTGTAAGTATTTGGATTTTTGAATTTCATTGAGATTTATTGCCGTTCTAAGTTGATATGTTTTGAGATTAAACAGATATCATGCGTTACAGTATGAGGTGACAGAGTTGGGACAGGATTGATGATCTTGAGGAGTTATAATTTTGAGAATCAGTATGTTGGTTAGATTTTGGAACGGAATTGTGTATTCGGGAGAAGGACTGTGGATTGTTCAGGAGAACATGTAGTCATGTTAGTTCATTTTGAGATATATGAACTGTTTTTGAGCATTTGAAAATGATACTTTTCAAAATGAATGTTTTACGGATGTTTTACCGTAAATGATTTTTGGGCCGAGACCCAATAGAATTTTTGAAATTGTTTTATAACTCAGGACTTGGGGTCCGAAAAAAAGAGTTTCCTACTTTTCAAACTTCTTGTAATGCGGAACGAGATACGGGCTGAGATCCTAATATTTCAAAAGACTTTTCTGTTTTCTTAAAAACTCCCGAGACTTGTAAAACACTTTATCAATCGTTTATCTATGTCGTTCCTGCCTTTCGGGGTTCTGGATTACTTGTTCAAAAGAAACTTCTCGGGAAGTCTTTCGCTGTGTTGATTTGTTTCAATGCATTGTCATAGCATAGTTGAGGTGATCCAGGATGGAAAATGATTGACGTTGCGAGTCATATGTGGAAAAAGAGTTTTTAGTCGGAGTTTATATATTGAAAATTTTGGAACTCTATCGTATGGTCTTCAGATAGAATATCAGTGGATATTGGTGACGAGCCGAATTGGTATACAGGAGTATGGATGTGGTTAATCATCTGCATAATTTCATTTTATTTAATCATGCGTATTCGAAAAGAATTATTATCGAATACTTGGCGCCAGAGAGCCGATTTAATTTTTTCGGAAATTGATTTTGTGGTCTTACCAAAATTATGTTTTGAGTTTTGAAAATTTTGAAAGAACTTTCGAAAATTGTCTTCTTGACGAGACTATATGATTTCAAACAGGTTTTAAAAATTTGATTAATATACATACGCATTTAGTGCATAGTGCATATCATGGTGAAGTTATGAGTATGACTCACAAACTGGATAAGACATCAGTATGGTACGATAAATAGAATTCAAACTTCAGTATGGTAGTTTGGTTATCCAGAGATGACCGGTCGGTTGAGCCGATAAGAGAAATATGCCACGTAATGTAGGTTCGGTACAGAATATGATTTTGGAATTTTGAGTTTCGTGAAACTGGAGCATATGTGCTATGTGACTCTATTGGTGTGGTAGTAGTGCGATTTTACCATAGTGATTTTTGAATGATTTTATTTTAAGTGTAGATTTGGGGATGATGACTCCAGTATGGTTGTTTTGGATATTGATTGGTCGTTCCCACTCCAGGTATGATTGGGTATGTTCGTCGGTTTGTGATTGGTTGTTCGTATGCCGAAGGGTATGTTCAACATTCGGGTGCGTTTCTTTGAGATCCACTGTATGTGATTTGTATAACGTTTTGAGAATTTTATTCATCCGTATATCTGTCTCTGGGGTTCTGTATTGATCGTTGTCGTGATGGTGTCGGAATATTTCAGTTGAATAGTTTGTTTGTTTTTCTATGACGGCTTGCAAGTTTCGAGGACGAAACTTATTTTAAGTGGTGTAGTATGTAATATCCGGAATTTCTACTACTGTTGTTTAATATTATTTTATCCAAGTTATGTTGTACAACGTGGAATCTGTGCCGTATGGATAAAATAAATGAAGGACTAAGACACATGTATTAGTATTATTACCGCACTTGGTTGACAGTTGTATTGGAAGACATTGTGTGTCGGGCTTATCATATGGGAATGTTGTTGGTATATGTATATATATTCAGTATGTCGTATGTTCGTATTCTGCATGTCGAGATGTTGGAGAAGAGTAGATGATAATGGCTAAACATAGCCTAATTAGCGCACACTAATACTCATTCATAGCGCACGCTAACGTGCAGGTGTAGCGCACGCTAAAGGTAAAATAATAGCGCGCGCTAGTGCAGGCAGATCAGAGGGAATCTACATGTGGACCAGGCCACTTTCGGCGCACGTTCTGATAAGTCAACGGATGTTTGTAATGTAGTACTAGCGCACGCTAAACCCTAAAGGTTAGCGCACGCTAATGATATATCGGACAAAAATGAATCTTATCCTCGTCAGCACTTTCGGCGTGTGGACCAGTCTTCGGAGCATATAGACAAACGAGTCAACTGCGTATAGCGCACGCTAAGGTTAAGGACTTGCGTACGGTAGACAGGATGTTTTACGTACGTTAATACATGGGCATTACGTACGCAAGCTAGTTTACGAAGCAAAACAGTCGCCTCTGGAATGCGATAGCGCACGCTAACAAAGGACAGTTAGCGCACGCTAAGCTTGTAACGTATGTTAATTAAAGATGTTAGCGTACCTTAATAATGTACAGTATATATATAAGTGCAGTTGGCCATTATTCGTTATTTCCGTCCATTTCTTCGTGTAAACCGATAGAGAGAGGTCTTAGAGAGAAGTTGAGGTTCCAAACACTTGAGTTGATCATTCCTAACAATATTTGAAGCTTGGAAGTGATTGAAAACGGATTCAACCTTGGGATTCAATCCATTCCTTCAAAGAGGTAATTACTCTCCACTTTGGGATTTCATTTTGGATTGTATATGATGTTCTTGAGTTGATGATCGTCATGTTTATGAGTTGATGAGTATGGTTATGAGATGGATTACTGAGTTATGTTGATAATATGGTTGATATGAGGATATTGATATGATTCTTGTGGTTTTGAACGGTGTTGTTTTTCTTCAAGAGATATATTGGTTAATATCGCCCTTCATTTCGGGTTTTTAATGTTGTTGTTATTGTTTACATTGTATGATGATGAACATGCAAGTGATTATGATTCTTGGTGTATATGATATAATTAAGAAGACTATATGTTGAAATGTTAGTGGAAATAAGATTTGGACACTTGTTTGGAAAGTAATGTGTATAAGGTTCGACTTTGGAAAATCACCATCGATTCTTGAAAACTCCAAGAATTCTGAAACATAATAGTATAATAGAGCATCGAGTTAGCTTTCTAATGGTTCAAACGGTGAGTTAATCGGAGTCCGGATGAGTGAGTTATGCTCAAAATGGCAAAAACAATCATCGTATTCGGGAACAGTAGCGCACGCTATTGATGAAGTTAGCGTACGCTAACATGCCTGGGCGTATAAAAACGTAAAGCAGTCGGGAATTTCATTTCCCAACCCATCCTACACGATCCCCTTTCGTCCCAAATCACCCAAACTCGGTTTTTAACCCCTACACCTCAGCTTTTGAGTTGGTTTATCAAGTGATAACATCTAGAAAAGCTTGGAACAAGGATTATAACATCATTATTGATTCTTTCGCCGGATTGAACGTAATTGGCTTGAACTCTAATATTTTGGGATGTTTGAGATTCTTGATATATTTTGGTGGTTTAGTTCGTATCGATGGCTAGAATCATACAATGTTGAAGGATATATATTTGTGATTATATTCTTGATGTTCTTGATGTGGTTGGTGTTTGTTGATTGATGATTCGAATATACCTTTGAATTCTGCCTTCAAGGTGTTTGATTGAAGTTTTGAAAGAGAAATTGATTGGAATATTTTGGTTAAGTTTGTATACTTGCCTTATCGAATCGATATATGGGCTTTGTGGAATCATGGGAATGAATTCGTAATTGTTTGAGTTAGATTGTTCGAACTTGTGCTTAATCGAGATATTTTGGAATCGTTGGGTTTGTAGATTAGTTATATCGATTGTTGATTGTTATCGAATGTGTGTTAAATCGATTATTGTAATAGGTTGAGATTATTGATCGATGTTTAGAACCATGCTTTGCGGTCGTATTCAAGAATGTTCGTAGATTGCTTTGATCAGGGCCGAGGGACTTGTAGACGACGGCAATGAATTGGTAATGGCTTCATTGGTATCGAGGCAAGTTATTACTTGCCCACTTTATAATATTTAATGAATGGTTTCAGTTTCATTCGTTTATAATTCGTATAGCAATGTTTATAATCGTAATCACAGGAGATTTGGAATTATAGGTTGTATTCGAGTTTTGGGAATTTAAATTATAATGTATATGATTTACAATTGTCGTTGGTATACTTGTTATCGAGGATACATCATGGTATTGACAAAAACGTGAATTATCTACCGTCCGTGATGTTTTGGCTCGGTGAATATTCAGAATAATGGTTGGTGATGGTTTAGATATCGAGATTGCTCTCGAAGGACCCAGAGCAAGTATTTTAATCATTTCTGTCATTTGTGTCGATCATGTCGTGATACATTCGTGTATCGTTGTTGTCATGCATTTGTGCATTATTGTTGTCGTGTATTGTGCACGGTTGTTTTGTGCAGTTGTGCATTGTTTTCATATGTCCACCATGCGTTGTGTAATATCCGCATTTTTCTTTCCCTTGTATTTTTATTTTCGGTGTATTTCTCGGTTGTGGTGACCCTCGTGTATCCTTCAGTGTAACTTTTCCGTCATCTTTTGACCTGATTCTCGTAATTGATGTGCGGAACCGCCGTTTCGGGGTTGCCGTGGATCCATTCTATGCTACGATGCGTTTTGAGGTGTTCCGTTTGATGTTTCGTTCGTATTCTGGTGTAGTGGACCGTTTATGTTCTGTACCTAGCGCACGCTAATTTGTCTGCATAGCGCGCGCTAGAAGTCCCTTTGTAGCGCACGCTACGTTTACTTCGTAGCGCGCGCTAGCGAGTGAGCCCTGGGGGTGGCAGTTCAACTCCCAGGCCTCTGTACTATCGGATTAGCGCACGCTATCTTGTCTAGCGCACGCTAATGTCGGGAGACTAGCACACGTTAAGTTGTTCAGTAGCGCGCGCTAGCGTGACTGTCCAGTACTGGACAGTTTACTACTGAACTCGATCAGGTGCTAGTTAGCGCACGCTACGCTTGTATGGTAGCGCACGCTAACGGATCAGGTGGGTTCTGGACAGTTTGTCAGTGGACTCGACTGATGTCCAGGTAGCGCACGCTATTGGTCGATAGCGCACGCTACCGAGAAGTTATTAGCACACGCTACGTTTCGAGTAGCGCACGCTAACGACCAATTACCTGGCTACTGGACTGGGACGCTAACGGTAGAGTTTGGAATCTTATCCCGTTAGCGCACGCTAACCTTGAGGTTTTAGCGTGATCTAACACTCCCTGGCTATATAAACCAGGGAGTTGACCGAGATAAACATAAATTCTCATTTCTTCCTCTCTCCGCGGCGAAGGTGATCCCGAAGCGATTTTCTTGGCGATTTCTTCCTCCAATCATCTCATCCAACATCCTTCTTGAGTTCTTGGAGTATTATATCATCATCAACACGAATCTTTCGTCCCAATCCACGGTAAATCTCTTAGAACCCTATTTTTGGATAATTTGGGGGTTTTGGGATTTTCTTCCCATTCGTTCCGTTTTGTTGGTGGATTCATGATGATTATGATTAATCTTGTCGATATCATTAGTTTTCCTACGGATTCATGGTATATTTCCATAGCTTTGTGAAATCGAGAGGGTTTGGTTGTGGTCCGCCCTCGTTGTTATTTTTATTCGAATATACATGAATCGTAGGCGGGTTTACGGGTGTATTCCATTTCCATAATCGTTTAGAAGTCGTTGTGATTGTGCTATTCGAATCGTTAGGTTCATTTTCGTCGGTTCTTCGCGGTCGCGCTTGACTTTTCCGTTCCGTTCGTGTCACCGTCTATTAATCGAGGCAAGTATCCTTATGAACTTACAATCTTAACGTAGTAGTATTGCATGAGACTTGTGTGTGTGTGTATGCTCACTACGGGTTAGATCCGACGGGGTCTCGGTAGGGGTCCACGGAGGGATGGATCCGCGAGCTTGCTTTGAACAACTACGGGTTAAATCCGACGGGGTCTTGGTAGGGGTCCACGGAGGGGTGGATCCATGGTTAATTGTGGTGCATTTTTACAAAGTGATTTGATTATGGCATTTCCGGAAATGAGTGTTTTGGAACTATGTTTTCTTGATTGCATGTATTTACTATATGTGTAAGATGTAAGTCGTTCATTTGGTTACTTGTACTAGCGTAATTGCTACCCTCTGGGGACCCGTTTTGGGGAAATTCGTTTTATGAATTTCAGGTCAGGTTCATCGAGACGAGCGGGCGCTAGACCAGTACATGGATGATGGTCGTGCGTGATGATTGTGCACGAGTGACGTCTTAGTGTCTTTTATCTTTTCATCTTTTCTGGTCTTTGAACTAATGGTAGTACTCGAGTACTTAAGAGTTCTTGTTCGCCCGGATTGTATTGTTGCTTATTATGTTTGTGTTGGTTGATGATGTTATGTTTGACCGGTTCAACCGGGTGGATTATTCTGTTTTGCGTCTTTATGACGTGGTGTTATTTTGTCGTTTCTTTGAGTCGATGAGTATGATGCTGTTCAGCCTGGTGGGTCCCATATAGGGATTCACGGCGCTGTAATGTACCTCGAATATCTTGAGGGTGTTACAGAAAATGGTATCAGAGCTCTAGGTTTATGGATACCTAGGCTTGTCGGTTTATTGGGTCTTGTGGTGTTTTGTTTTGCACATCATCGTCACGCTGCCATGATTCCGGTACTACCAGTGTCCGTAAGTTTTCCTTCCTCTGTTCATTAATTCCTTGTATCGTACCCTTGATTCTCGACTTGTGATTGTTCTTTTCTTGTACTAATCCTCGTATGTCTTTTTCTACTTGTTTAACTCCAGTATGGATGCTGGAAGAGGTCGTGGTCGCGGTCCTAGTCGTGGACGCGGCCGGGGACGTGGGGCAGCCGGTGGGGCGGCCACGTCACAGTCTTCGGGAGCCGGCAGTACCGGCGACCGTCATAGCCATGCTTCTTCTCAGGAGCGTGCCGATCTTGGTATTGCGGCCGTTATGCAGCAAATGGTGAACCAAATGGCGGTGATAGCTCAAGCGGTTGTAACCGGATCAGGCCCACGCTAATCGGGGCGGAGCGGATCGTTGGCTCCAAGATGTTATCAAGATGCATCCTCCTCAGTTTTCGGGAGCTTCAGACCCGATTGGCTGGGAAAGGTGGATCAAGGAGATATCTAAGGTCTTCGTTGCCACTAACTGTCCCGAGGAACGTAAAGTCCCTATTGCCCAATACTTTCTCACAGGGGACGCTACGGACTGGTGGGAGGCCGTTGAGCCCAAAGATCATGCTGCTTCGTGGGCTGAGTTTCGAGAATTGATGGAGACTGAATATTGCCCGTGGCCGGTCAGACAGGCTCGGGTACATGCTTTTTATGATGCTCAACCGCGGGATATCCCCATATCTCAAGCTATTGCTGATTTTAACAAGTAGTTGGGTTATGTGAAGACCCAAGTTGTCGAGGAGAGCGACAAAATTTTCCATTTCTCCAGACGGATGAAGTTGTCGATTCGGGACTATATGTCGGGGCTCGTATGTACTACCTTGAAGTATTACCAGTGTAGGGCCCTTGCTTACGATATGTCTGTGACGGCGAGTGAGGCGGCCCGCGAGAGCAAGAAGCAGAAGTCCGCCGGAAATTTTTCGGGCCACAAAGGTGGGGGTCAGCAGAAATTCCAGTCTGCTAATTTTTCCGCTGGTGGTGGCCCAACTCGATCTACTGGGTTTCCCCGCAGGGCTGCCAGTGCCCCTTCTCGGGAAGTGAAATGTTTTAACTGTGGCCAGCCAGGCCACATCAGTCGTAATTGTCCCAGTCCTTTGTTGACATGTAATCAGTGTGGCCAACCGGGCCACAAGGCGGCTTTCTGTGCCGAGAGGGAGAGAATCGTGGGTGCCCGGACTTCCACTCCGGCGCTTAGGGAACCGA